>CM048845.1:98672032-99272032 GCA_026545225.1 Cornus controversa
CTCAGACAAATTCAAATTGATAAAAAAAAAATTTCGCCCATGAACTCCAGAATTAGAAAAAATAGTGATAAATTAAGACCTGGGAGACAAGACAACCTTTCACGTTACCCAATTTCTCGAACTCCATATTCATTAATAGAACTTGTTAACTATATTTCTCCAACTCCATATTATTAATAAATCTTGTTAACTATTTCAAGAAACATCAATAAACAAACCTGAGCAAGAGACATTGCATCTTTAACACCTCGGATCAGTTCCTGTATCTGCAAATGCAAAACACATTTACCATCAAAACAACATCACACATTTCAGTGTATATGCAACAAGTATGCACACATACGTACATCCATATGCAAATATATATATACATATATATAGAGAGAGGGAGAAATGAAGGCGAGAGACAAAAACAGCTGACGAGACCTAACATATACATTATGTACGCACGAATATATATTAGAGCGTGAGGGTAATTAATTCCAAAAAGAAAACACAACTAACGAAGAAAAATGGAAACCCAATTTAGGGTTTTGGATGAATCAAGAATATACCTGAACCATGACGGGTGTATCAGTCTCTAAAGCCCTCCTCGCCAGCATCCCGTAGGAACCCATATCTCTCTCTCTCTCTCTCTGCTCCTCCTCCTCTCTAGTCTATCACCAACCAAAGTTATCAGCTGTAACCAACAGACCTCTAAATTTAAGCTCAAAAGCACGCCCAGAAGGGCCTTTTCACCTACCCAAAAGGAAACGGTTTCTTTTGAAACTCAAAAACTTCGAAAACTTTTGATAGAGTAGTGATGGCTTTCCCTCAGCTAAAAATTGCAATTTGGAGAAAAGTGAGCCAATCATAAACACTGAAAGTCATCAATTACCAATTCCCTTGTAAGAGACTCAACAAATGCTAGAAAGCAAAGCCCAAATTGACGTTTCTCGACTTTTTGTATTATTCTGAACGTTGACCAGAAAAGGAAAATTTAGATCAGATAGAAAAGAAATTTTTCTTTAACTATGGCCTGCCAAACACACCACTTCAATCCATCAATCAAATCTCTCTCTCTCTACCAAACACAAGAACCAGAAAACGAATCTCTCTCTCTCTCTCTCTCTCTCTCTCTATATATATATATATATATATATAATTTATAATATATACCCACCTTATAAGATAACAACAAAACCCAGAATCAAATTTAGATTAATCTCTCCCTCCCTCTCCAGTAATAGGAAACAGATTCGCTGGCTCACTTGATCAAGGAATCTCAGAAGATTGCGCTTCAAAATATTTCTCTAAAATTATTTTCTATTTCTTGGGTGAGAAAAGCATAATTGAATGAAGCAGGGGATCTCAGAACGTGACCACCAGATTGCTCGAGATTATTCAGGAATTCAAAAGTACATGCACTATAAATTTTAATGTTTTTCTGACTACAATTCCAAGTTGAGATATATAGAAAAATGGTAAAGAATGAAGCGGAGAGAGAGATCAGCGAGTGTTTTTTCAGTGGAAAATGAAATATTTAGATTTGCAAGGAAATCAGAGCCTCACGATGTAAAAGACACAGCTTTTTTGGATTTTTGTCGGACAAATAGACGCTCTTTCTAACGCTACCTTGACTCTTGCCTGCGACAAATTTCAATCCAAAAACAAAGCACCGAGAACAGAGCTGAAGTTCAATCCAAAAACAAAGCACCGAGAACAAAACTGAAGTTCCGGTGGGCCAACGGCCTATCCAGCTATCGGTATCCCATTGTTGTTTGTTTGTGGGTTTGTTATGTTTTATTTATGATTATTTTCCTCCTAGATCTCACAACTCCGTTGAATTAAAAATACCATATCCAAAACCCTGGGCCGTCATTTTTTTCTCTATTACCATTTTAAAAAAAAATGAGAAGTCACAAAAAAATAAGCATTTGATAATACGTTTTTATTTTTAAAAAATAAAAATAATATTAAAAAATTAACAACCAATTAAACATACGCTCAAAGTTTCAAAATGAAGGAGTCGGTTTTAGTTAATGTTAAAAAATTAATAACAAGTGATGTTATTAAATGTATTCTGTTTTTAATAAAAATGTCATCACGATTTTTAGTTTCTATTTTAAAAAATTAAAAAAAAAATGACAACTTTCAGTTGAGCTTGCTCATGCGAACTAATTTTATTATAATAGTTAAACCAATTAAGATTGAACAAAATCTTCATACTCATTTATAGAAATCTTAACTTGAGTAATTTGTTTATTAACATTTGTGAACTATCTTGTTAAATGGTTCTTCAAGCTTGTGAGAACGAATATCTATATCTATACTACTATTAAAAGTACAAATGAGTTTTTTTTAGTTTCAATATACTATTTTTTTATTTTTAAATTAAAAAAATAAAATTATAATCTAAACAAACCCCTTTTTTTAGTTTCACTACATTAATTATTTATTTTTAAATAAAAATATAGAGTTATAACCTAAACAAAATCCTAAAACCCTAAAATCACAAATACCAATACAAACACGATTCTCATCAATAAGCAACTCTTCCTTTCAGCTTTCATCAACTGTCATTTCAATTCGATTTCCTTTCGGCTCACATTAACTCCTGTGTGAATTTCTTTTTTTATTATTATTTGTTTTCTTTAATTTTTTCTTCAAATTTCTGTATTTTCTTGCTCTTTAATTATTGCAAGTTTGTGTTTTTTTTTTCAATCTTCTTGACGGCTATTTGATTAATATAAGTTGTTTCTATTTTATTTGCTTTTAGTTTTGGGTTAATTTGTGGATATTGAGTTTTTTAGTGGGTTGTACTGAAATAACAATCAATAATTGAATTGAAGACCTGTAACTTATTTATAAAAAGTTCAATTGAGTAAATGGATGTATTTATGCAATAATTTTAATTTTCATGCATGTAATTTAGGGGTCTTTAGGGTTTCAAAATTGGAATTATTATTTTTAATTAGAGTTGTTTGATTATATATAACTAATAAAATAGGTATTAAAGTCTTTTTGAATTAAACCGTTATTAGTTTCAATTAAGACTATAGGTTCACATTTCAATTAGGATTTTTTTTTAATTAAACAACTATAGAAAGAGGGATATATTAGCTTGTATAATTATTTGACTATAAAGGCATCAAACCATAGACTAGTTAAAAAAAATGCACCTATATATAAACTAATGGAACTGTAGACAAAGGGATATATTAGCTTGTATGATTATTTGACCATGAAGGCATCAAACCATAGATTGGTTAAAAAAAGGCATATATATATAAACTAATGGAACAAAAATCTGATTTGATGTATACTGTACATGTTATGATTTGTTGTACACCAACTTCTTCAAAATAATTGTTTTATGAATTGAGTGAAGTTGGAGTTTAGGAAGCCACTTTTTCTACTTTCTAAGTTTTTAGTTTCAATATTTCATCACAATTTTCAGTAACCAATAAAATAGAAACTACAAATTTAAAAAAAATTGTTCAAGTGACCATTCATCTTATCTAGAAATAAATATATTTATTATTTAAATGTCATAAATGATCATATTTAAAGTTTTTTCATATTGTAATGAAAAATAATGAAGTATGCACAAATGCATTCTTATCCATATCACTGTGCGATTAGGTCATAATATCTTGTATATTGAAGATCTCATTGTCAAATAATCTAATGTCTTCATGCTAGATTTATACTCAGTTGCAGAGAATAATACATTTTTTTTTTATTTTAGAACATAAATAATAGAAAAAATAATTTGATTACAATAAGTTAGAAATCAGTAATTCAGAAAGGATAAATTCTTAAAAAATTTAAAAGCAACAAGTAATTTTAAAATTTTTTTAAACAATATTACTTTTGTTACAATAGTAATTTTATTTTATTCTCATTGAATAATTTTTTCAATATTTCTTCATTTTTAATTTAACACAAACTCTATTTAACACACATACAAATAATATCAATAGTCCTAAAATCATATCTTATAATAAAGTAATAAATTGCAAAGAATAATAGTTTTATATATATTTTTGAGGTTCTCACGTGCATCGCAAAAATTAAAAGGATTACTTACCTTGATGTAATTACCGAATAAGAATGAAAAATTATTAATTAAACAACCATTATTCATCATTATATCTTTCGGTTCTTCTTTTTATTATTGTGAAAGTCTAAAACTTTTTATTATTTTTTGTTTTTACAATTTCTTTAGTTGTTTCTTCTATTCGATTTAATTAACGTGGTCTCTTTGTTTCTCTCTCAACTTCACGGGTAAATGCTCTCTTCAAATATATATATATATATATATATATATATATATATATATATATATTGTTTTACTATATATATATATATATTGTTTTACTATTGTTGTCGTTTTTGCTTGTTTTTACAATTGTTGTTGTTTTTGTTTTTATGGTTGTACAAAAGAATTTTTACTTAGCCGAACCCAAGTAATTGGAAAAAGACTTAGTTGTTGTTGTTGTACAAAAGATGTTTTACTATCATTAATCTCTCATTTTCAAATTTTTTCTAATGCAACTCTATCTTAAAGTTTGTTAAAAAATTCTCTGATTTCCTTATATTCACCATTAAGCTCTTATTTTCAAAAAAATTCCAACACAATTCTATCTTAAAGTTTGTTATGAAATTTTCTAATTTCCTTTTATTCATCAATAAACTCTCCTTTTCAAAAAATTTTGTGATGTTCATTTATGTTATTGTTATGCTTATTATTAATTTTCATTATTGTTATGATTATGACCGAACTGCTAAAACAGTACATGTAATAGGAATTAGGGTTTTCAAATCAGATTTTTCAAATTAGAATTAGAGTTTCAACCAAAGTTGATTATGGTCCAACCAAAACAAAGAATTTAAAACTAGCCAGAAGCATAAAATATAATAACATGTTTAATGTTAAAAAGTTAGGTCTCACCTCATGATATGTACAAAAACTATAAATAAGGTTTTGAATAAATTGTTAACTAAACTTAAAAGATATATTCTTAATTCTAAATAAAACTATTTGCTTGTATTATTTAATGGTCTCGAATATATATTATCAATGTAAAATGAACTTTAAAACTATTAATATAATATATATTTTAATTTCTAAAAGGACTTTACCCATCTTTATTGTTTTTTTGTGCAAATTTTTTTTTTTTTGAAAAAAAAAATTTGCATCGAAAGATTATTTTCATATGAATTTTATCTTAGGATAATAATTCTATAAGTTTTAGCTACTTGTGATTGACATATAGCTTTAATTTTATATTAGTATATTATTTCACCATCAAATAATAAAAGCTCAAAGATATATATATATATATATATATATATATATATATATATACATACACACAACTATTACTAAAAGTATAAAGAGGTTCAAAAGTTTCAATACCTTTTTTTATTTTTAAAATGCGTTCTTATTTTTTATTATAATATATTTATTCTAATAAATACATAGATACATAATCTTTCCAGAAATGTTAAACACCAAGTATTCTTTTCTAATTATATTTATTATTTACCTCAAACATTATCCCTAACAAAAACTCTTCCTATTTCAGAAAAAATAAAAATAATATTATAACTCTTACTTTTATAAATTTTCTAATTCTATTTATTCTTCTCTTACACTTCATTCCTAAAAAAAAAATCTTCCTATTATTAAAATTCAAATAATTTATGGAGTTTCAAATCATTTAATTTAATTTAATTAGAACTATTTTTTTTCTTAATAATGCGTTTGGTATGCGTTAATGGAATGAAATGAAGTTGGGAATGGAATAAGAATGGGAATGGAATGGAATGGAATGATCATTCTTTTTCTATTATTTGGTTGTAAATATGAAATGAGGTGGGAATAAAATAAATTTTAAATCAAATTCACCAAAATATCCCTCCTAATGACAAATAAATTAAACCAACAAATATGTGGTAGTGGAGGAAGGTGGCGAGGTGTGGTGGTGGAGGTGGTGAATGAAGGTGGTGATGTGGAGGTGGTGACGGTAAAGGAAGGTGGCGATGTGGAGGTGGTGGAGTGCTATGGTGGGGGTGGGGTGGCGATAGAGGAATGTGGCGATGTGGCGGTGGTGTGGTAGGGGTGGTGGCTGCGATGACAATGGTGCGGTAGGAGTGGTGGCACTGATGTGGAGGTGGTGTGGTGGGGCTGGCGGTGGAGGTGGTGGTGGAGGAAGGTGACAATGGAGGTAGTGGCAATGCGATGTGACCGCATTGTCGGTGGTGGTGGAGAAAGGTGGCAATAAATGTCTAAAGAGTTTCAAATCCATTTAGAGTGGCTTAGTTAGAATTTTTTTTCTTTTTCCTTCTATCAGTGTTAGAGTTACAATTTAATTTCACTCAATTTAGAGTTTCAAATCAGTTTATTTACAATAATTAGAATTCTCTCTCTCTCTCTCTTTTTTTTCCTTCTTTAAGTTGAACATTCCAATTTTTTTCATTTTACTTCTATTAGCGGTTGGAATTCTAATTTAGTTCACACTTCATCCTTAACACAAACTCTTTCTATTTTAGAAAAAATAAAAATAAAATTATAATTCTTATTTTTATAATTCTATTTATTCTTTCTCTCACACTGCATCCCTAACGCACCATCTTTCTATTTTTAAAATTCAAAAAAATAAAAAATATATATAGATATTTTTTCTAATTCTCTTTATTCTCTCACTAACTTAATTCCTAACACATACTCCTAAAATATAATATTATTTACATAATTTTTTTTTCTCAATTTCTATTTCTTCACTCTCTAACTTCATCCTTAACACAACCTCCTAAAATATAATATTATATATTTCAATAAATATATAGAAACATAACATTTCTAATGTACTAATGAAAAAATACCATTTTTTAATCTTTTATAATGCATGTTTAAAATTTTATAATATTATTTATTCTAATAAATAAATAGAAACATAACATTTCCTTAACTCTTAAATAAGTATTATTTTCTAATTCTATTTCTTCTCTATCTAACTTCATTCCTAACACAAACTCCAAAACTATAATATTATTTAAATAAGTATTCTTTTTGTAATTTTATTTCTTCTCTCTCTAACTTCATTTCTAATATAAACTTCTTAAATATAATATTAATTAATGAAAAAACACTACAAAGGGAAAAACTTCTAGAGAAGGGAATTGAAAACTTGAACTAAGTAATATTTAATGAACCGACTAATTTTATAACTTAGCTATTATTTATGTACTAAATTAAAATATATATTTAAGTAAATTATTTTATTAAGAAATTGAACTTTGAGATTCAAAGTTAATTTATATATATTTTTTTGAAATTAAATTTTATCCCCGTGCAACGCCCGTGCTGTTCACTAATATATCTATGAAAATTTTATAATATTTTAGAGATTCCTTAAATGTAAGAATTTCACCCGTAATAAAATTTTATTTTTTATTATTATAAAAAATTATAAAAAATAAAGTCTTATTGATGAAATTTCTTCCATACACAAAATTGATAATTTCCCTTTTCTATGGTTACACGAGAATGTTGTCATTGGGAGTGATTGTTCTAACGTTGTCAATCTCTTTCCTTTTCGGTAAATATTGATGGTACTAGTGACTTGGTGTTCTTTTGATAGCATCCTTGGCAGGTACTATGTTCTGTCTTCATCCTTGGTAGTTGATGTAAAGTTCAATCATTTTGTGTAACTTTAAGATGCTACAGCAACTAAAGAGCAAACAGGAAAAAAAAAATTGGTTAATTCATTTCAACTGCATGCTAATACTATTACTACTTTATTTCAATTTTATTGTGTTTCAAATCATCGAATTTGAGATTGAAATTGAAGAAAATTTATTTCAAACTTTAAACTAAATATCTTTCAATTCTAATTCCAATTTCAATTCTAAATTCCCAATTTCACTATAATGGTAACACTAATTAGACTTTTGGTTTGACTCTAATTCCACGCAGTGAAATATACCTTTATGAATTATCTTTTGTATTGAACTCTTGTAATTATTACTATCATCTATACATTGTTTAAATTTAAAAAAAATAAAAAATTACTCGGCGGATCGAGGAAAATTACATTACGCCCATCTCTCTTTACATCTAAAATGGTTAATTCATTTCAGAACTTCTTATTTAGAATTAAATTCAGGAGGATCTAACCTTGAACTAAATAAGTTACGTGCACAAGACATTGAAGAAATTATGTTTTCTCCTGGGAGGCCGATCTGCATGAAAATGTAGTGAAAAAGTTGAAGAAGCTGCATATTTCACATTTTTGGGCACATTTCTTCAGTCTTTCACTTCTCTTTTCTTTTCTTTTCTTTTTTCTGTTGACAGGTGATTAGATTGAGTGATCCACTTGCATGTTGTTTGTTGCTTCAGTGACGAAGTATTGATATATTAGATATAGATATGTTTGGTGCTAGCTGATCTGAATGGTTAGGATGCTCTCTAGTTGTAGAATATGTTAAAATTCTAGAAGTATTGTTGTGGCTGTCTGGGTGATGATCAAATGTTCGTTAGATGTGGTATGTTCCTGCTGCTTTATCTCTCACTTTCAGTTTCTTTGTACCTTTCTGTTGGGAATTAAGAGCAAATGATCAAAAAGAAGACAATCACACAAAACACACGTTCACAAAGTGCACCAAAAATTCAAATATCAGCCATGAGAGTTTACAACAAAGAGCTTTCACTAATAGATTCGGTTATCGCATCACGAAAAAATAAAGGAACTTGACCCGGTCTGAGTCTATGAAGCGACAATATAAATCAAGTCTGTGATTCAAACTCCACAATCTCGATACTTTCCTGCTTGTTTTCAATTGTGTTAGTTGATAGATGCTTGTGATGATGGGTGAAATAACTTTTAAAGTTGTGGTGTCATTTTCGAAGGAGCTTTATGTCATTTTTGGTTGTGCAAGTATTAGTTTGTCAACCACTGCCGTTGGTATAACCTCTGCTCCCTCGATAGGCTAGGGATTTGAGCACTATAATAGTCATTTACGTGTGTGTGAATATTTACCTAAGAAAAAAAAATAGTTTGTCAGCAACTAATGGTAGATTTAAGTGTTGGATATGTGTAGCTTAGGGCTATTTGGCATGCGTTTTGTTTTTGTTTTTTCTATTTTGTTTCGGCACTATAGAAACAAAGTATATTTGGTACTGTCCACTGTGAATTGAATAGTGTCAAAATGTTTCGAAAATTTGGACTGAAATTGGAAATACCATTTTGGTGTTTTTATTATGTTTTGGCTAATGTAACGGAAAAAGAAGCCAAAAAAACCTTAAAACACATTTTCGTTCTGAAACATGTTTTCGATTACTATTCAAAACACTCATAAAAAAAACAGTTCGTTTTGTTTTAAGCAAAAACAAAAACAAAAACAAAAACGCAAAACACAAGTGATGCCAAACAAGCCTTTACTTATCCAACAAAAAGAAAAGATAAATAAAAGATCAATTTTCATTCAAAGTTTTTGACATTCATTTAGTTCAGTCAATGAACGTTTACACTCAACATTGAACAATTTTTGCGTCAAAGGGGTTAAAACTTTAAGGATACAGTTACCAGGGTTTGGAAATAAAAAGATTATATAGTTTTACTGTTAAGGTTTATAGCTCTTTTTGACTCATAATTATAAAACTGGATTTGTGCTTTAAATTTTTTTTTTATAATAAATTTGGAGGTCTAGAGCCAATTTTATTTAACAATTTGAGCATATTTACAGATGATCTTGATATATTATGTTTAATACTGCCTTAAATATATTTTACATTTCAAATGATAGTTTAAGGGCATTTCATGCAAAAAGTATGAATAGAAAAGCATAAATATATCAAATCTAAACTAATTTGAATTGAAAAAAAAAATTTAAAGCTTATTGCTTCCACATTTTCAACACATACAACCTCATAATTAATGGTTTAGCAAAAAGATGTGAACAATGGTATTGTAACGCTTATGTTGCTTTTATGAGCATCAAATGGACGTCTTAGAATTGAAAATGAAGGAATGAGATTTTATACATCATTAAATATTCCTTGACAACTTGACCCAAAAAAAATGAATTCCTTAACAATGTTGATATGTATCCAAATTAATGCTCCCTTGATAAACAATAAAAGTCATATATATGTAGGTGTCATAAACAAGCATTGACTTCCCTCTAATATTATGTTCTTTTGTCATTAAGCTAGGTAGCATTAATAACAGCCTAACCAAGTTCATTTATTGGATGTTTTTCTTTTTATTTTGAATTCAATGTTTTTATTCTCATTTGAATATTAAATAATTTATAATTTAGGAAAAATTACTAGTAAGTATTGCTTTTCAATTTCAAAAAGACAATCAAATCCTATTTAATTTGAGAAATTTTTCCATAGCAGTTCTAAATTCGCAATCCTTTATATTTTATATCATTTGTAATTTATATAATGATAATTTACTTCAAATCTGACCATATAATCCCAAACAAATACTAATTTCTTTAATTAACAAACATGTCTAATATTTTTTTTTTCAAATGGAGTTTTTTTGTCATTTTATTGGTATTTATAAAGTATAAATTATATTTAGAATGTTTTTCAATTAAAAAATAAATAACAATTATAACTATTTTTTTGGTCCTTCTATTTTTTTTTTTATGGCAAAATTTCCAAGCTCTGACTTTATTCCAACATGGAATTTTATAAACTAAATTGAAATTAAAATTTTAAAGTCATCATTATCTTAATATTCGTTAACTCATTTTAAATTATAAAGAATATAAAAATATCAAATTGAATTTCTATACAGAAGCTACTAATTAACAAACTTAAAACCAGAAAATAAATTTTTTTATAACAAATTATAAAGGCTAAATTTGATGAATTTATGTATTTATTAAAAAGTATAACTTATCTTTTTAACAAAATTTGACAGCTAATTCAGAAAATTTAATCAAAATTCAAAGGTTACAACTCATCTAATTAGTTGAATCTCTAGTTATCTTCCCCCAGTGTTGAAATAAAAAATTTAAAACAAATTGATCGATATTTAATGGAACAAAAATTAATGAAAAGTTATAGTGGCTAAGGGGTCTTCTTTGTCTCACATTGAATCCGAATGAGAAAAAGAATAGGTATAAATGGACGTATAGACAACACTATCCAATAACTTAAATTTTTTGGTCATTGATAAGTGGCCGATCCGTTACAGTTGGTATTAGAGTTAGACCCAATTCTTGATTCAGTGTTACATCTAGCACTTACCCGGGTGGAGTCCAGGTCCGTGTGATTACTGGATCCTCCCATTATTAGGAAAAACGGATAGATAAGGTAGTCTGATCCCAACAAGGGCATTTCGAGTTCGAGTGAGAGAGAATGTTAAAGTTTTTTTTTCACATCAAATTTGAGACTTGGTGAACAAATCTGTATATATATTATCTTCGAAAAATTCTTCTTTAGTTGTATTTGTCATTGAGACATATATATATATATATATGAGAAATGCTAAATTTCACGAAATTATTTCATGATTTTTTGTCCTGAATGATATGACAGGTGATAATATTATTGGGATTTCGTGTATGGGAGGAATCTCACCATACTAACTCACTCGTTAATTTTATTTCCTAAAATAATATAAAACAATAATAAAAAATAGAAATTTATTATTAGTGGATTTCTCTAAATATGGAATTGTTATTTGTCACATTATCCATGACATGACAGAAAATCATGAAATAATTTCATGAAAGCATCTCTCTCTATCTATATATATATATATATATATATATATTAGATTTGGAAGTAGCATTCAACAATCGATGTCGGGGAAGAGGTTGATCATTCGCTTGGCTCTTCTGCTTATCTTCCAACTGGTTTATAGCTATGCGAGAGCTCAGCCTGATCATGACGGTAGCTTTGTTGGAACAAGCGGTACCCATTTGGTGGTGAATGGGAGGCCTTTATATCTGAATGGCTTCAATGCTTACTGGTTGATGTCCATGGCATCTGAACCCTCCACAAAGTTGAAGGTAACAACCACTTTCCAACAGGCCTCCAAGTATGGAATCAATGTTGCCAGAACTTGGGCTTTCAGTGATGGTGGTTACAAACCCCTACAGTCCTCTCCTGGTTCCTACAATCAGGACATGTTCAAGGTAATTTATGTATTAATTAGACCTTTTTTTTTTCTTTTTCTTTTTTCTAATATGAATAATATAAATTATATATTTATATAGGTTGCTGACAATTGTTAATTTTCAGGGATTGGATTTTGTGATTTCAGAAGCTAGAAAATATGGAGTTTATCTTATACTGAGCTTTGTGAATAACTATAACGATTTTGGTGGAAGAAAACAGTATGTCCAGTGGGCAAGAGATAATGGCCAGATATTGAACAATGATGATGATTTTTACACCAATGCTGTTGTCAAAGGATACTATAAAGACCATGTCAAGGTATATATATATACATATATATATATATATACACATACACCTCTCTTCTTCTCTCTCTTTTTAATGCTTAGCAACTTATAGAAATTATTCATTTCCGTTTATTCACTTATTAATTTCTTTTTACAACTTTGTACAGTGTTTATGTTCAATTAATGTATGTTAGAACTTTCAATTCACATCCGTTTCCCATCATATTTGTCACCCACCAGATATTCACAAACGCGTGGTAATAGAAATTGATGTTAATAAATAGACGCGCTCACTCTCCACTTGATTATTTTGTCTATATCTGAGAAAGAAAAATTTCACGAGAAAGTTACTTTACTTTACTTTCTTTTATGTACTGAGTAATATATACATATATATATATATATATATATATATATATATATATATATGATATTCTTGTAATTAATTAAATTAATTTTTATATATGGAAGGATTAATTGTTTGTGGTACATGCAGGCCGTGCTCACGAGAGTCAACTCAGTAACTGGAGTGGCGTATAAAGATGATCCCATCATTTTGGCATGGGAACTAATCAACGAACCTCGTTGCCAATCTGACCTATCAGGAAGAGCTCTTCAGGTCTCCTTCCCTCTCTCTCTCTCTCTCCCCCAATATATATATATGTATGTATGTATGTATATTTGGTATATTGCAATGAATTTCGTTTGGGAATAGGCATTTAGGCAGAGAGATAAATTAAGACTGGCGTGTAAAGAGGAACCCTTTCGTTGTTCTTGACATGTCATAATTAACATAAAATCAATGTCAAATGTGTGGGGTACTGCTTCTGAGCTTCTCTTTCTTGTAGAAATGGACTTTCCGGCCGAATCACGAAATAAACTACGTCTCTCTCTCTCACGTAAACACACACACACGAAAGCAATGAATTTCCTTTTATGGTTTAAAGTGATTTGATCATTTTTATGTAATGGTGTCCTTTGAGTTTCTTTGTATAACTTTTGTTTCTAACCGATACTGAGTGTTTAAATTCAGATAGATTACAAATGAAAGTTGGATTGATTGATATCCATCAAAGATACCAATTTTTTCATTTTTCTGTGAGTGGTGAGGAAATTATAGTATAGTAAGTACGAAACCTAGAAAAAGATCATATTGTTTGGTACCACAATTATTGTATTTCTGTTTCTCCATCGTACGTAAGTGTAGTTTCAGGCTTTCAGCAACCTTCTTAACTAGGAATGATAGTGTTGTGATGGTAACATTCAGTGTCTTAAACTTTTCGTGTACGTATCTAAGATCTGCATGTCAATCAAGATTGACAGTACTTCAATGTAATAATCCCTCTTTGACTATTATAGAATTTCCGTCCACCAAAGTGTTGCTAATCTTATGGCATTATTCAACACTGACAAGACTCTTATAAGCTCTAACACAATAGTCTAATAACGAAGACTCTCATAGTATTAATAATAATAATAATAAATTATTATTATAAACTTCATATAATATAATTGAAATTCTTTACAGGGTTGGATTAGGGAAATGGCTGCCCATGTGAAATCCATTGATCATAATCATCTCCTGGAAGTTGGGCTTGAAGGATTTTATGGGGAATCAATGCCAGAAAGGAAGGAGTACAATCCTGGTTATTCAGTTGGGACTGACTTCATTTCCAATAATCAGATTCCTGGAGTAGATTTTGCCACAATTCATCTCTATCCCGACCAATGGTACAGTACATGTCTGTGTATGTTTGTGTTTCATACTATATATATATATATATATATATATGATCCAAGTTCTAACTATTGGAATGGCTCGATATTAGTTAATATCCAAAACAAAATCCTTAAATGCCCAATTATTTCTGTACAACGAATTAGAAGATTAGATCCTAATTGGAATCTTTTTTAGTAAATTAGATCATCTAATTATAAAATATATATATATATATATATATAACTGCATTGACTAATAAATAAACTACTCTTGTATTATGGCAGGCTACCAGGTTCAAACAATAAAGCTCAAGTTGATTTTGCAGATAGATGGATCCAAGCCCATATCCAAGACTCGGATTCGGTGCTGAGAAAACCACTCCTCCTGGGTGAGTTCGGCACGTCTTCAAAGACAGCAGGGTACAGTGAGAGTATGAGGGATGAATATTATGGGCATATATATAATGGTATATACAATTGTGCTAAAAATGGGGGCCCATGTGGAGGTGGGCTCTTTTGGCAACTCTTGGCCCAAGGAATGGATAACTACGGCGACGATTATCAAGTTGTCCTGGAAGAAAGCCCTTCAACCGCCAATGTCATCTCTCTCCAATCTCGCAGGCTCTCAAATATCTCCTAAAATATTTCCGAACCATCTATGTTTGGCAAGAGAATCATTTGTTATCGTGGAATGAGAAAAGACAAACACATTGATCAAAAACATGTTTCGCAATGTTGTTGTTGATGTTGTATAAAAGTTTGTAACACTTTCAAAATAAATAAATAAATGCCTTTGAAGACAAAAGTTCATTTGATATAAAGATGGATGGAATTTTTATTTTTATTTACTATTATTATTTTTTAACAATCACAAATTACAGGAGACAACTACACAACAACACAACCATCCCTTAAAAGTGCAGACACAACAACAATCCGGAACCTGGTACCAGTTCTGGAGTGAAGCTCTGTTACAAAGGGCAATCCTACCCACTTCACGTGTGACTCCATTGCATCCTCTGGGCACCCAACACAGCCTTACATTCGAACAATTGGCAAGCATGGCTTTAACGTCATTAAGCACGACTGCAAGGCTAGCCTCCTAAACAACTAGATTGATAACGAACATACAATCACCTTCCACAATGATATTGTTCATGGGGTTTACTAAAACAGTACTGTTTTGGGGGCATTGGGTGCGTAGGACTCCGTGTTTGTGCAAAATAACACTCTCTTGGTAGAGGTGCAATTTGGGTGAATCAATTCGAACCTACTTCAATTTTTTTATGAACTTGAACAGTTATTTTTATAATTATAGTTGAATTTGAATTAAGCCAACAAGCCGAGCCAACTCAATACTGAATACGTATTTTAATTTTATTATATATATATATATATTTATATTCGTAATTAATTTGTTATTATGTCATGAGAAGTGGTACATAATATTTATATGAAAAAGTCAAGGTGACAATCCAAATTATAATCCTAAATCAAGCTGTGCTAAAATAATTGAATAGCTTGGATTGAGATTAGAATAAAAATGTGTTAGAATTGAACATTTTATATGTTGGGTTGAACCCAATTACATTTTCAATACTCTAAAGTTGGACCCGTATGTTTTGGTGGGCACGATAGTATCGGACCCCTCATTAACCCATTTTGCGAGATCTACCCTCTTTTAAGGGATGCTGTTGAGATCTCGTACTCAATTTGTGTGATATGGAAATGTCTAAATAGCCTGCATTGCAATGCAGCTTTCAGTAGTTTATGAATGATGGTGGTGGTCCTAAGTTGTAAAGCTGCCACATCACATGTCAATCATACTATTTCTTTTCCTGTTGCATTTCCAAAACTAGTCTTAGAATCTCATTTCTATTTTATCACCTTCTTTTTTTTGCTTGTTCCAATAATCGTTGTTTTGGTCTGTAAGATTAAGATGTAAATAATCTACACAAAGAAGTGGAAGCAGAAGAAAAGATGGTAGCTGCTTGTCACTTAAAATTCACCTGTCAGTCCATCAAATTAAATCATGTCAGTACTCTTCCAATATTTAAATAACATTAATCTTAGGTTATGTTTGGTACAACTGGAGAGAGAAAAAAATAAAATAAAAAATAACATTAATTGGGAGAGAAAGAAAAAATAATTAGTGTTATGTCTTAAATGATACTTCTATTACTGGACAAAGAATTGTTGAACGATAATCTCACCCCCTACAGGTTGAAGCTCACTAATGATACCCTCGTCTATAATTATCCTCCTTTCTAAATATCAGAACACAAATGTTAAAGATTCCATAACTCAATTTTTTTTATACCGTGCAAACTTATTCAGAGCCTTTCTCAACTCTCGTGTGTCAACTGCATGACACAACCTCCATGCAAATAAGCGTAACGTTAGCACTTAAATCATATTTTCGCTAGAGTATGTTGTCTGCATTGCACAACTTCTCTACAAATAGGTAGGGGTATGGTTAGGGGCGACCCTAACATTTACAAATTTTTGAGGAGTCCTAGACGAACTTTCAAATGCCAAACATCTTATATATAAAATTTTATGCACGCATAAATTTTATAATAGCACAAAAATTTTATTAAAATTAGACGATAAGCACATAAAATATATTTATGTTGAAAACACAAAAAAAAAAAAAAAAAGAACTTGGTTTTTTTAGATAGTGCGATCTAGTTCACATCAAAAAAATTATAAAGAAAAGAGGCTTAGTAGTATTGGATTTGATAAAATAAACCAGAGTTAATAATTTTTTTTAAAGAAAAATTGAGGCCCAACAGTAATATTGAGTTTGGTTAAAACAATGGGGCCCTCCAAAATTGGGGGCCCTAGGTGACCGCCTGGGTTGCGTAGGCCCAAGGCACTCAATCATATTTGGAAAAAGAAAGAAAAATAAACTATCTTAATGAATTTACCTCGACACTTATAAAGATTGTGCAAAATATTATTCAAACTAAAGTGAATTTCAACACAAAGAAAGGGTTAAAGAGAGTAAAAATATGTCCTAAGTAGATTTGTCAATGGATCAAATTTTGATATGAATTTGAGCCAATAATTAGGATATGGATTGGACATTCAATCCAATAATCCATTAGCGATTTAAATCCGATAATCTATTAGTTAAATAAATCGGATGTCAATTATGATCCGATAATAATCGATCTGAAATAATATCATATATAATTTATTATAAATATATTATCTAATAGTATAACATATAATATTTACATACTATTAAAATATTTTTTATCACTATTTCCTTCTTATTCTTCTTTACTTCTATTTTGTCCTTCTTTGTAGTTTTTTCTTTAATAAAAAGTCAAATACTTATTTTTCTACTACTTTCTTCTTTATATTTTATTTTTCATTTCTATTTTTTTCCTAATCTCTTTTGAAATTATTATTATTATTTTTTAATTATATTCTTTTTCAGATCCGGTTACCAAATCGGATATCCGAATAATAACAAATCGGATATGAATTTAATTATATATAATCTATCGAGTTATCGGATTGACTATTACTCTTATCGGATTCAGACCAGATCAGTCCTGATCCGGTTTGAATCTGATCTGTTGACAGGTCTAGTGTTAAATGGGCTAACTTTGTCCCACATCGAATCCGAATGGAGAAAGACTTGGGGCATATAAGGATAGGTATGCAACGCTACCTAACAGTTTAGACTTTGGGTAGAAGGCAAACGTCTGATCCGTTACATTTGATATCAGAGCCAAACCCAATATTTGGTTCGGTGTTATGCCAAGAGCTCGACTCGAAAGTTGGATACAGATGCTCTAACTTTGTCCCACATCGGATCCAGATGGAGAAAGACTTTGACATATAAAGGTGGATATGCAGCACTACCTAACAGTTTAGGCTTTTGGGTAGAATGCAAGCGCCCAACTCTTAAGAGGTATTTTTATTTCGCCTTTTATAAAAATAAGAATAAAATTAGTATTGGAAAAGTTTTATTAAACTTTATAACTCTTTCCTTTGATTTTTAAGGGATAACAAAACTACTTATCATGTCTAATTTGTATCATTTCAAAACATTCCATTTTCTTTCTTTTTTTTTTTCAAATTTTTCTAGGAAATGCAACATACTATTTCTCTCTAGTTCGGTAAACGAATTGGATTCAAACCGAATCAAGCCTAATCTGATCAAAATATGATAAGAATTACATTCGACTTAACTCTATCTAATAACCCGATGGATTATTTAGGATTGAATTCGTATTTGATTTGTTATATATCAAATATTTAATTCGATAATTCGATTTGAAAAGTGTATATATATATATATATTTGTTAAAAAATTATAATGTCAAAAGATTTTACCAAACAATGATTAGGGGAAAAAAAAAAGAGAAGCCGAAGAAAAAAATAAAATAAAAAAAAACAGTAGAATAGTATGTATTTAACTTTTTATTAAAGCAAAAAGCAATATAGAGAAAAAAAAGAAGATAATAAAAAAAAAAAATTTTAATAATATGTAAATATTATATATAATAATATTAAATAATATATTTATTGTATATTATAACATGATGAATTATTATCTCCATATTTATTCAGATTATCAATCCATATTCAAATTATCGCATTTAGATCCAATTCGGATCAAAATCCTATTTATTGACAGACCTGTTTCCTTCCATGACCTTTCTTTTTTTTTTTTTTTCTTTTTCTTTCTTTTCCTTCCATTTCTTTCTAACCAAATTGGGCGTTAAGGCCCTTAATCAATATCTGCCGTCCGTTTCTCTCACTGCATTTATGGATCTCACGGTAGGCGATTTTGAACTCCCAACAAACAAAACCTGATTACGAAATGCCATATAAGTCCCCAAATTTTCAAATGAAATCAACAAGTCAACGCATCTTGAAGTAATTAACTCAAAATATAAGGGGTAACGTTAAAGACTAATGACCAAATTTCACGGGTGAGCCAGCAATATATACCTTCCCTGGTAACGATATCATACCTTAAATACACAATGAAATTAACACTGGCTTAGTCAAACCAGAGTCAAGACCTCAAGGCCATCACTGTAAATTCGACTGAACAACAATTTATTATATTATTTTCTCAATTTCTTGATTTTGAACTCCACACCGTCCCGCTCATGCCCCATCTATTTCTATCATATGTGATCTCTTCTTTCTTTCTCTAGACCTCTCCTTTCTCTCTTCATGATCGACCCCGTTCTGTTCTCTTAGAGGTTTTGGAGCTCAGAAGGCAGAGTAAGGTTCAATTTGATTAGCATTTGATTGTGTTATAATACATTTAGATAATTATTGAAATTTGACAAGTGGTTTTACTATTTGGTTACAGATCGATTAGGTTTTATTAATTTTGTCTTGAATTTGGGTTCTGTTGAATCTTTTTTTTTTGAAAAGATTCTGTTTTGTTGAATGTTTGGAACGTGGGTTTTTGGGAAAGATTTTCAATCTATGCATTAGCTGCATTTGGTTTCTTTGAAAATGAAAAATATGAGCAAATTTCAATGGTAGATTTTTCACATTGTTGGGCCCCAAGAAACACTTGAATTAAAAAAAAAAAGAAGGAAAAAAAACTGCACTCAAATGAATTTTGTACAACTCTTCTGGTTTTATTTGTTTGACACTTTATTTTATAATAAAAGGAACACAAATCATAATACTCTAAAATTTATTTTCTTCTCTTCTCTATCCTTCATTTTCTTAGAAAACAATTAAGCATCGTCTCTTTCTCTTTTTCTATTCCCTTCTCTCTTTTTTTTTGGGTAAGAAAAAGGCAACACAGAACACTTATATTTCCTTCTTTTATTAATTTATTTTATTTTATTGCTTAGATTTTCTTTGCTTGATCTGCACACGTTTGACTTTCCAATGAATAACTAATTCTGAGCAAATTAAATGAAAAAGGGTCACAAGGTAAATGGATTTTAAAAAAAATGGTCATGTGGTGTTTGATCTTCTGTTTCGATGTGTTTTTTTTGGCTTGTTGGCACCCATTTTGAACTTTAAGATCTCGTGTCTGAGCTACCTTCATAATTGGTCATCTTTAATTGCTCTATTTTTTATTTATTTATAGATATTCCCCAATAAGTCGGCAGTTGTTGTTTAAGGACCTTAGACTGTGTAGTAGTAATTTGGTGCATGTATACTAGAAATTTGTTTAGGTATGGATGTTATATGCACATGTTTTCCATCAAATTCATCTCATCGTTCCAGTTCTAACATGTTTTATATTTTACTAAAACAATGTAATTGGCTTTCATTGTAATAACCCATTTTTGGTTCCATTTCTTCTGGTAACTTGGAGCAACCTTGATATAGAAATATACTGGGTTAGTGCATTATATTTTTCTTTCAAACATGATTTTCAAACATGATTGCTAAAAAGGAAAGAAAGAAGATAAAAGCTTTTGCCAGTGGTTGAAAAAAGAAAGCAGCATATACATAAGGAGAAAGCATGAAAAATATTCTTGTATGAGAGGCTATCTACTATTTGCCCACTATCATTAAATGTAGTCCTTTTTCTTGATAAACGGTATAGATAATATACTATGTTCATAACTTAGGCCTGATGGTCGTATTGTTAGCTTAATCATATTTCCTGCCTCTCCCTATGGGTGAGGTGCAGGGTCCAAGTCCAGGTGTGAGAATTGCGCTTAAAAAAAAAAAAAAAAATGGAAAAATCAAGTAAGGTGCTACAGTGAATATATGTTATATCCCTTTGACTTTTTGATCTAGCTATAAAGGGGTTTCTTCCTTACCTGTTTGAGGGAAGTGACAAATGACAAATGGGTTCTTATTATATAGTGGAGAGAACTAACAGTACTATTTCATACATCAGTGGGTAATTAGGCAGAGAAGTATGTGAAAAAGGCAGTAGACCATCTGAAATAGTTTCTATGTTAATTCTTTTTGGTCTTCTTAGTTATTACTTAAATTATCAACTTCTATATTGATTGACATAAAATTCAGTGTTTCACTAAATTAATCTCTAACCTAAGAAATGTTTTTTTTCCCCCTGTTAATTGTATATATATTTTCTTTACTGCTTGAGGGGATTCCACAATGTCTAGTGATCCAAAGTACTGATCTATATTTTTGTTGCAAGTAGAGGATCATAGATTATCATTTTTATGTTCGAATCACTGAATAATAACGAAAATCAATTTTGCTTGCTGAAAACAAGATTTTCCAGCATTTGCTTTTAGTGGATTTATTTCAGCCTTGATTTTTGAACTTTGAGATGTTAACATCTGTATAGGATCTTGTGCTTTATTCTTGTTCCTTTTCCCCGTTAATCCATTTCTTTAGCAGTTTGCTTCTGTACAATCAACCCTTTTCACCTGTGCATCTTATCCATGGTTTCACCGGGCCCTGATCTTTTGTCATATTGTTGCAGGTTTGATGATTTTTACTTCAATTTAAAAAGCCTTGTCTTGCTCTTTCCCAAGGCTTGTAAATATGACGAAAGAGAATATGGTTCTTGCTAATGTTGGAGAGCCTATTGCTCGAATAACACGAGCTCGAGCTGCTGCCTATCGCACATCTGGAGGGATGCTCCCTCCAGAAGCATCAAAGCAGCAAGCTCAGAAGCGGATATTACGAACAAATTCAAAAAGAGCAGCCTTGGAAGAGATGAACACCAGTGCATCTACTACAGCTTGTGTTCAGCATAAGAGGAGGGCAGTGCTTAAGGATGTCACAAATGTTTGTTGTGAAAATTCCTATAGAGTCTGCCTCAATGCAGCTAAAATTCCGGTTTGTATGCCATCCTTCTGCTGAATCTAAATTCTGTTTGTCAGAAGTGTTGTAATGGCAAAATAATGTGCTTGTATTGTCCGTTAATAAAACTCAAAACCGGTAGTTCAGTACTCAAAAAGTTAAAATGTTTATAAGATTTCATTGGCCGAGGAAAGAAAAGCAATCATAAGAAAGATGGGAAAAAGGTTGAGTTCGGTTGGGTTGAGCTCTGTTTATGAGTATAGAGAAAACTGAGTTGGGTGTGGAACTTTTGGTTATTAATCATGTAATAATTATAAGAAAGTCAAAAGATCATCTTAATTATGATCTTTTTCACTTGAAAAATTTCTACTTGGTATCAATAGTTACTGGATGATTCTGAGTTTTTGTTGTAAATGCTTGTCAATTTCAAGATTGTAACTGGACTTCTATTTATTTTCTGGTTGTCAGAAAAAGAATAGCAAGCAGGCTAAAAAAGGTTCAGTAAATGTGTCCAAGGAGGCCTCTGCTTTTGCTGTTCAAGCTGATTCTAAAGAAAACAAGGCTAAAGAAACTAGAAAACCGAATTTTCGTTCTGCAGTAAAATGTCACCGGCTCTCAGCTGATCCAAAAACAAACATGGCTCAAAGAACTGTGGAAACAGAACTTCAATCTGCAGAAGTTGTATGTTCAGTAGAGTTGGAGAGTGATGTACCATTTCAGCTAACTAAAGAAAGCGCAGAAGAAAAGTCTGATGAAGATGCACAGCTTGGGAAAGAACATTCAGGAATGTTATCACAACTCCAGAGCTTTTCGAAGAAAGGTTTGCCCTCTGTTTCAAATTCCTCGTTCATGAACATTATACCCTAGATCTCAAATTTGCACAGATGACTTGAGACATCTCTTTGTGGAAATTTCTTTGCTTTTATTGTCTTTGTGTTTCAGTAGCATGCTACATACTGAAACCATTAGTAAGATAATGTTATCTTGTTAATTTGTTTCCCATAAACCAATGCTAGTGTAGAAAAGGATTTAGCTTGATAATGCAGTGGAGGAAAGTTCACAGTTGTAGTGAGAGCTGACTTGGGACCATAGTTATTTGAATCTCAATCTAGGTCTTACAATCCTACAACTTTACAATTCAAAACTACTGAATCGATCCTAATCCCATAAAAGTTTCCATAAGAGTAAAATGCTTATGGAATCCCTATAGGATTGTAGGAATCATGGAGTCCTGATTTGACTCTCGCTTGTACCAATACTAGTGTGCAACCATAAAATGTTACTCATTTGTTCCTTTATGATAAGTTAGGACTCATGTTCCAACAAAAATCTTATGAAACGAAGGTCAAGATATGACAATTATGTCAAAATTATCTTTTCATTTTGACCCTATAATGATTATTTAAGTCTGTTTTAAACTAGCCAATTAGGTAAGCAACTTATTTGGACAATTTGATTCCTCATTTTACTAACTAGTACGAGTTTGACATTGTTTCATTTCCTATTTTCTTTTCATATTTTCCTTTTGGTTGGTTATTTTGCTATTATATGTAACAAAGAAGGTGGACAAAGTTTTGCTTTGAAAACATACTTCAAGCCATTGAGTTAAATCTCCATAACTTCCTCCCTAAAACTTTTATAAGTTTGCTTCAAACAAATCATTCTTTTACCTACATGAATCTTATATGCTTGCTTTTGACTGTTTTCTCCATGCTATATGCTCTCTTACAGTATCCTTGGACATTGAATATTTTAAAATTGAATTTTGTCACATGTGGATCATGATCATAAAATAGTGATTCATGGATTTTTATATGAAATTAAATGTTGCAGCAAGTTACCATGTTAGTTCTATATAAATTTAAAAGTTCCTATACTAGTAATTTATTTATTTGGTGAGATACTATTCTGCACAATTATTAGGGACAACTTTTGGTGGTTTACATATTCCAAATACTTGTCATAATTCTTCTTTATTTTTTCAAGAGTTCAGGTTTTTTCTTGCTTATTTTTAAGAACTATTTAATGCACAAATTTTTTTTGGTATTATATTTTTTTTCCTGATTGGTAAGTCAAACCCCCCAATCCCCAACCCCTCCCTCAACCTTGCATTTGCAAGGAGGAGAAGACACCACTTGGGCTAAACCCTTAGTAATTAATAAAAAATGGCTCCCAAAAGAGCAGAATGGTGAAACGAGACTTACAAAACTCAAAATTTTGCTGGATAAAGGATTCTTAAACTTTTTATGAATGAGGCACATGAGTTTTTGTTCATTCTTTTGCCTTCTAACAACTGGTTAGGCAAGTACTCTATGAAAAATGAGTCCATCGATATCTTAAATCACACTTCTTGCATTTGAAAGTCCCATATCTCTTTCCCGACTTTATTTCAAAAGCATGTATAATGTAAACCTTTTCATACTAATTGGTGCAAAAATAATTCAACTCCCTAAATGTCCAGAAGGTTAATTCTCTGATATTAAAGTGAATGAGGTACTGACAATTTGAATGAAAAGATATTGTTGAACCATTTAATAGTAGAAATTTCATGGTCTGACCTCAAGATTTAATTTTGAGGTGGTATCGCAGTCAACTTTATTGTGGTCTCCTCATTTGTGTATCACAATCCAGCATGTTCTTTTATTCTTTGTGCAATGCTAATCTAATTTTTGCAAATAAAGGCATATATCAAAAGAAGCAACACTGAAAAAAACAATAAGGTTTAGTGTATGGAATCATTTAGAATTGAAATAACAAGGTAATTTTTTTTAATAAATATTATTAATTTTCTACAAGTGGTATCTCTTCCCACCCAAATGGGGAGCTAGGAGATTCAAGTTTCCCGTTGGGATGTGAGTGTATGTAAAAAAAGGCTGTTTCCCTTTGCTGGTCTAGCCTATATGGGGTGTTGGGGTGCATGGACTAGACACAAATCTAAACTTGGGATTGTTTTGTAACATGTTGCCCCATTATCTGTGTATATGTGACTCGAACCAACATTCTCAAACTTAACAGTCTGAGCACTTACAACGCTGTCGATGGCATAAAGTGGACTTGAATGTCATACAAATAGAGAATGATTAATTTTCTAGAACCTTTTTCACAATATGGTCCACATTGAGGGAAATACTAGGGGAAGAGGAAGACCAAAGTTAACGTGGGTAGAATTAGTAAAGAAGGATATGGTGGCATGTGGATTGACTGAGGCTATGGTCTTAAATAGAGTGGAATGGAAATATAGGATTCATGTAGCTGACACCAAGTGTTGTTGTTTTAAAAATTTATAACTCGAAAGTGTACGAATCTGTTAAAGTATAGATCGGCAAGAACGAGGTCGAACCTAAGGGAATGCTTTGAGAAGAAAAACTAATACAAATTAAAATTAATTTAAAACTGATCTAGTTGAACAAAGTTTGATTTAAGAGTTTAAACAAAACATGCAATTAAAATAATACAATTGAAATCAAATATAGCAAATTACTAAGGTGTTAGATTCCACCACCATTAAATTCATAAAGTTTTTATTATTCATTTACTAATTCTCAAATTTAGAGTAGCAATCAAGAAATTAATCTATTGCTTATTCAAGATTTAACAATAAAGCATTATAAAAATATATTAAAAGATAGATTTTCCTTCGCTTAAATAATATGAATTCTAAGCATTTTATGTATTCAATTTAATGAAAAACATAAGATCAAAGATTTTTCACTTTCAAGAAATACAATTTCAAGTTTTGATTAATTATAATAATTTCTAACTACCACAAACACATGATATAAATGGTGAAAGAGATCTAAAATAATTAATCACAAGAAGCAAAAATCATGAGCATTTAAATCATACACATGGGAATCAATAAATGAACAAAATAACTTTATTCCATTAATGGTGGTTTCCTCGTCAACTTTAGTTGAGGGGTTTAGTTACATATGGTGGAAGAAGATAGCAAAAATATAAAAGACATAATGAAATAAAACCCGGATTATCTCTGTTTTCTCTTCCTTGGCCTCTACTGGTTTCTTCCTTTGGTTCTTTCCCTCTTCTTCACCCCTCTACCTCTATTTATAGGCTCACTGAAGGGGTATAATTGTAATTTGAATTGACCTTGATAATTATTACATTAATATATATAATATTTATAATAATTATCATGATTTTATAATAATTATCTAAATATATATATATATATATCTATATATCATTAAGATAATTATTATAATTATCATTTGATCCATTTCAAGTGGGCTTGGACTTTAGGCAATTTAATTTGATCCATTACTCCATATTTGAGGTGGGCCTTGATGTAGGTTGATAAAAGTTAAAAACATATATGTCATATCAAATTCGCCCAGATTTCTGCTACTGACTTGTCACGGTATTTTGACCCCTTAAATGACTGAATTTGGACTTTCTCATGAAATACAAAAATGTTCCTCTATGAATCAGCTTTCCAAAAAGTCTAGGCTTGCATTATTCCGACAATTGAGCTGAGAGTTGTGACCTAAACAGTGAAGCCCGCGCAGATGGGTCTTTCAAATCTTTATTTGCTGAAATAATCTTCTTTTGAGTGAAAATCTTCAATGATCTAAAAATACATAAAAACACATTTATTGATTAAAATAAAATATAATAAAGTGCTGACAAACATAATTTTAGAGATAAAATTCGTACAAAATATGTACTCATCACCAAGTAGTTGGGAAAAAGGCTTGGTGGTTGTTGTTGTTGTGAACTTTTTTCATAATAAGGTTAGTAATGGCATTTCACACCTCTATGTGAAATTAGTAAAAACTTCACAAACCATATTCAACAATAAAAGATCCATGGTTTACTAGATTTGCCACTTAGATTAATCATATGATGCATCTAATAGCTTCCGAAATCCTTAGGTTAGAACAACAACTCTAAAGGAAATTTTTTTCTACATATGGAATCATATGACATGGACAGATTGGATTATGAACGTAATCTGGTAGTAAAAGTAGTTCAATACACGCCATTTCTGATTTCTCTTGGATAATGCATTGTGATCATTCTAATCAACTAATTTATATGCCTGTATATTGAGTCTTACTTTTTCAGTTCACTAATAGAGCATTGCCCAACTATGTCCTGCCTACATGGGGTTCTATGAGGGGAAAAACTGGTGACAGACCTAATTTTTGGCATTATTTTACATAAAGTGTCTTCTTTCAGTTTTGAACCCATGTCCTCGCGCTCATCAACTCGAGCATGCTAATTACCAACTTAATCTTTGGCTAATATGTTTTGTCAAGTGATAGAGGTTAAAACCATATAACTTTGTTACAGGGTTTGGTTTCTTCAAAATTATTGATTAATGATAACAAACTTGGTGTATGAGAATGATGTGTTTGTGCATGTGACCTGAATAAAAAGAATATCATGATTTTATGTGAAGGATTTTATTTGTAGTAGTAATATTTCCTTGTTTTACATGTATATTTTCTCAAATTACATGCAACCAAGTTGCCTTTTTGATGGATATAGCAGAGAAAGTTAACCTACATGGGAAGTCGATGATATCTACCAATCCGGATTTCAAAGACATTGATTCTGATCACAAGGATCCTCAATTGTGCAGCCTCTATGCCCCTGACATCTATAGCAATTTACGTGTTGCAGAGGTTTGTGCTATATATATAAACTGTTCTTTATTTTGTATGAATCACGTTCTTTCCTTTGATATTTAAAAAAATATTGTTTGGTTCATGAACTTGATGGGTTGCTAGGCTGGTGGTTCTCTCCATAGAATGGAAAAATAAGGAATATAAGGCCTGCAATACCTAGGATAGGAAGAATTACTACCTCAAACCATAAGTTAGCAGCAATTTATTATGAGATGCATGCATAATATATTTTCTTATTCATTCCAACTTCACTTTTTAAAAATTAAATTCAAGGAGAATATTTAGAATTTAGCTTTATTGCCAACCTCTTAGAATTGCCACCCAAACCATATAATTTTCGAGAATGCCTTTCCTTTATGCAGTTCGACAGATAGGAAAAGGGTAAAAGACTTAGAAAGCTTGCTTTAGAATCAGGAGCTAAAACCAGCTGTGCAATAAGGTGTTGCATTTGGATGAACAAAAACTGCTGTATCAAAAAGGACACAGAATAAAATGCACAATAGTGGCATAGTAAGCTTGATTGCATAAGTGATGTACCTTGTTTTTCACAAGGGAAACCTGCAATCCAAGTCCCAAAGGGTTTCACTCTATTCAGCAACCTTAAAAGTTCTATCAGCCATGGTGAGCGGTACCATGTGTAAAACCTAAGAAGCACGGAAACGGATACGGGACACGAATACGACACGACACGGACACGGCGACACGGCAAATCCTAAAAAATTAGGACCCGGACACGGCGGGGACACGGCAAATAATAAATATTTATTTTTATATAATATTTGATGTCATGCTTTAAATAATTAAGAGTAATATTATTTTTCAATTTTCATCAACCTAACAAAGAAAAAATTCACAACTCATAAATCACAAGTACACAATTGAATCTACTCCCCAACAACAATAATTATAAGAGAACGATGTCACAAAGTCATAAAACCAAATCAAAACAAGACATTAGAATAAAAACTAGTCTTATCATTTAAACATTATCATTCTAGCTTACTCCAAATACAAATGCATCATGAGAAAGTCACATGTAAAAGATAGCAGTTGTACAGTAAGAGAAAGAAGAGTAAAAAAGAACAAAGATGAAGAGATGAGATGGGCTATAGTTGAATTGTTAAAACAACATTTCTAGACTTGTGTTTTGCTAGGAAAAAGAAAGAAAGAGGCTAAAAAAGGAGAAAAAAGTAAAAACAATTAGGGTTTTGTTAGAAAAATAATTAGGGATTAGTGAAAAATAAAGTAAGAATCCATGGAAAAGAGAAGATTCATGAAAATAAGAGGAAAAAGAGAAAAAAAAAAATTGGCGTGTCCAACATGTGTCCACGCTGTGTCTGAAAATTCAAGCCGTGTCGGACGCGTGTCCGCGCCGTGTCTGAAAATTCAAAAAAAATCAGACACGTTTTTTGGCATGTCCGACACGTGTCGGGGCGTGTCCGACACGTGTTCGACAAGGATTCTTTGCCTTCTTAGGCGTGTCCGTGTTTCCTAGTGTAAAACTTTACTTGGAACTGTAAGTAGGCAATTCTATGGAAAATAACGGCCTGGGTGAGAACTTTTTTGTCTATTTTCAAGAACTTTGTATTCTGATTCATATCTTTTTACACTGAAACTATAGGTTATAATTGTACCACCAAAAGATGCACACCATTATACTGTACAGCTGTAAGAACCTCATGAATCAGTTGAACACATTGTATGTTATATAATAGTATAATGCATAATGTTATTTTTTCTTTATGGATATACTCAATTAAAATTTAAATTAAATGATATGTGAAGATATGGATTTCCATCTCTCTCTTCTCTGCTATAATTTTTGAGTTGTTCTTCTTCCATCTCATATATAGAGGATTAAGTCAATTTAGGTTTGTTTGTCTGACACATATAGCATTTGGATGTCATTTCATATTTTTTTTGGGATTTTTGAGTGGAATAGGGGATTCCATGTAACAGAGGATAGGTACCTGTTAATAATATGATATTTAGATACTTTCACTATATTTTTCTGTCTTGCTAAATGACACTTCTATGCCAACCTGTGGTTTAATCTTTGGTTTCTCCAGCTCATCCGAAGGCCGAGTTTTGACTTTATGGAAATAGTTCAGCGAGATATCACACATAGTATGCGGGGGATTCTGGTTGATTGGCTTGTGGAGGTTAGTGCGGTTGGCCCTTGAAGTTAGTAAATTTAGAAGTGCTATTTATGCATGTTTCTATTTGAATATTCAAAATTTGGGTTGCTTTGATATTGATAGTGATTTATGTGCCTAGGATATGAATGAAATCACTATTCTACCCATAATACATTGAAGAGATTGCACGATTTTAATCCATTTACATCTTTGTGGACCTAAGAAATGTCATCCTCTTTTATGGTAAAATGGATGTTGATCTTAGTAAAAGAGCAAAGATGTTAATAATGAGTATTATAGGTTTAATCTTCACAATTTCTTCCTTAATTTGTTTTTCCATTTATCCTCCCTCATCCTCTCGCCAAGGCATGGATTGCTGCTTTCTCTATATTCATTTAACTTTGGCTTTGATATTCATTGTTCATCTTAAAAGGCCATTTTTGTGGTTGGGGGCTTTAGCAAGAGAATAGTATGCTTTTGTTGGTCTTCTAAACTGTGGTTTTTTTTGGAAAAGTTGATTTAGAACACCAATTTTCTTGTTTCCACCTTTTACATTGCCAATTTTCCATGAGTAATTAATGAGTTTGATATGAAAATTGTCCAATCCTTTGACAACATTTACTTAACTTTTCCCATTAACTAATAGTACTCTAGTTGGTTTCTAGGAGACTCTTGTCTTCGTGTCTCCAAAATCAAAAGAAAAGCTATCTGATTTTAAACTCTAACTATTCATAGAAATAGTTGTTTTGTCTTGTATATTGCATTCCAAGTTATCAAATCTTCATATACAGTCACATCAAAAAGCTTCTTAGGACCATTTGTGATGCAAGGTTTAACAGATTTGCTTGAGGACAAATTGATACAATTACACGACTCGTTTCCTCCATATGAGTTGCTCCTAAAAGACCCATTCAGGAGAACAATTTTCATGGTCATTTTATCCAATCCGATTCTTTCAAATTTCATCAAACCACACAACTCCAATCTCATGGTCTCAAATTTCTCTCGTTGAAAAACCTTGCCGATGCAGACCTCTCACCAGTCACAGTCTTTTCTCTGGCAAAACTCAAGATTAGGTGGGTCGAAATCTTAAGTCTATAATCTTGACAGGGCTTTCACAAGACAAGGATTCTTGGCCTGAACTCTGGCGACCTCATCCACCTGACCACCCGGCCAATTCTCCAGCGACTTTGTCGACTAGTTCTCTAGAGATTTTCACCCCTAGCCTCTACCCCACCAATACGCCTCTCTCCCCCTTCATTTATATATATATATATATTTATACTAATACATATAGATGTGATTTCTTTAGTTGTCTCACGATCTAACGTGATCGTATACACACATGTAAGCAGTAGATAAGGCTAGACTTGTGCACAAAAAGTTAACGCTACTTACAAATTAATAGGTTAGTGTTATACTGATACACATATACGGAGTAGATAATGCTATATGTTAGAATATATATTTATTAGGGTATATTTGTAATTACACCCACAGGGGTTATATTGTCCTTTTGCATTCCTTGTACAGATATATGGGATACGGTACCCATTTTTACATAATGAGATATATACAATATACATCTTCAACCTCTCTCTTGCTTTAGTTTCTACATGGTATCAGAGCTTCGGTCCCTTACCTTTGCTGCTGTTGCTGTTACTGGTGCTGCCATCTAGAGAGATCGTAGAGAGTGTTCTCCGATCACTTTGGCCTACAAGTGAAACTACGTCTGTATCCGGTATCCATCGTCGCTGAAATTGAGCATGAAGAACGCACAAAACACAACCTTTTGAAATAAAAGCTGGTCTGAAGCAATGGTCGTCGCCCTTGTTCCTCATTGTGATCTTTGTCTACGTCGGATTCCATCGACGATCCGGTGTCGTTGCCCCTTGCCGTTCTGTTTGGTGCTACTGTTTCTCAAGCGATGACTCAAAATCTGTGTTTTGAAGGTTGAAGAAGAGGGGCGTTTGGTTGCTCGAATAGGCAACACAAGGTTGGGCTAAGTTATCAACTCGATCCAGTGCACGAATAGGCAATTCAAGGTTGGGATAGCCCAGCTAATCCGACTTAAGCCCATCTCCAATCAACCCTGACCAACCCGACTCGACCAGGTATTTTTCGGGTCAACCTGTAAAAAAAAAAAAAACCAGAAACCATTTTTTTAGCTGCCACCTCTCTGCAATTTTTTTCTCGGCCACCTACCATATTTTTTTTTGCTCGGTCCAATTTTTTTTACCCAATTTTTGCTAAGTTGTCATGGCCGAGCTTCCTATCACAGTGCCTTTGGAAGTCAAGACTTCTGTAGTTGCCACCATTGATCTTGTTGGGCTGCAAATTACAATTGTGAAACTCAGCAACACCAATTATTTGTTATGGGCCTAAGCTGTAAAGATTTCCTTAGGGGCTAGAAGAAAATTACATTTCATCTTTAATGCTCCTCTATCGACCACTGATCCCGGATATGCTAATTGGGAAGCTAACAATTATCTGGTGGTGTCCTGGTTGTGGCATAGTATGAACTCCTCCATTTTAACCAATTTTATATTTGTTGATACTGCAAATGAAATCTGGGATGCAGTTAATGAAAACTATTCGATGGATAAGAATATTTCCCGAATCTACTCTTTGTATGAAAAGATGTTTCTGTTCCGTTAGTCAGGCCAAGGCATCGATGAATATTACAGTGCCTTCAAAGGCCTGTTTGATGAATTTAATCAATACCATCCACTGACCACTGATCTCGAGGTTCAAAAAGGACAACGCGAGGAATTTCATGTCTCCATTTTTCTTGCTGGTTTAGATACTAGTCTTTAGACTATTTGAGATCAAATTCTTGCTGGTGATGGTAGACTCCCCTCTTTGGGTAACATTTATGCTCGCTTACTTAGAGTTGCTGAATCATCACCGGCCAAATCCGTTGGGAAAGAACATTTAGCGATGCTGATTCCATCTTCTACTCCTCATTTTTCCCGCGTGCGTGGTCCTTCCAATAACAACCGTAGCTATGGAAGCAATAAGGGTGGTCCTTGCGGTTATGGTGGTCGTGATAGAGGGCAAGGTCGGCGTGATCGTGGTCATGCCCTTGTCGATACTCGTCATTGTGACCACTGTCATGGCACCAATCATACTATTGAGTACTGTTGGGATCTTCATAAAAAACCAACATGGGCAAATCAAGTAGTTATTTCCTCTGACACTGTTGCTTCTCACCCATCTCGTGCATATGATCATTCTGATCATTCAGCCTCTATTGCTTCTGTCTTGTAACCCAGCTCATCTCTTAGTGATCTTGTCACATTGTCACGTGCTGAGTTTAGTGCCTTGGTCCACCAGGCACAACACAAGTCCCGTGACGGTGTTGCTACCTTTGCCCAGTCAGGTAATATTGCTTGTTTTTCGAACTTACAGGCGTCCTCCTCTCCTTGGGTTCTTGACTCTGGGGCATTTACCCATCTGACCGGTAATGAATCTTTATTTTCTCACCTCCGCAAATTTACTTGCACATCTTCTGTTACTTTAGCCGATGGTAGAACTCGTCCTATTATTGGTCAGGAACAATTAGACCCACTTCTTCTATTTCATTATCTTCTGTGCAACTGGTTCCTCATTTTCCTTTTAACTTGTTACCTGTGAGTAAACTGACTCAAACACTCAACTGTTCTGTGACCTTTTATCCTTCCTTTTGTGTTTTTTAGGACCTCAAAACGAAGAAGACGATTGGTGGCGGTCTTGAACAAAATGGTATCTACTACTTGGATTGTGGGTTGTCTACTAGTAGTATGGCTCTCCATTCCCGGGTTTCTGCCAACCAGTGGCATTATCGATTGGGTCATCCCTCTTTGCAGTACTTGAAGTTTGCACTACATTTTCTTGCGTCTATCACTACTTTGGACTGTGAGTCATGTCAATTAGTCAAGCATCATAGGGTTTCTTTCCCTTCCCGTATTAACAATCGTCGGTGTTCTCTTTTTGAATTAGTGCATACTGATATTTGGGGTCCTGCTCATCATACCAGCACCTTAGGTTTTTCATATTTTATTACTTTTGTTGATGACTATTCACGATGACTTGGCTATATTTAATGAAAGATCGTTCTGATTTTCTTTCTATATTTCAATTGTTTTATAAAGAAATTGAGGTCCAATTTAATTGTGTTATTCGTACTTTGCAATCTGATAATGCTATGGAGTATGTCAAAGGTGCTGAATTTTGTGATTCTCATGGTATTTTGCATCAAACTTCCTGTTCTTATACTCCTCAACAAAATTGAGTAGCAGAACGGAAAAATAGGCACTTAATTGAAATAGCTCGGACTTTAATGATACATATGAATATTCCAAAAACATTTTGGGGAGATGCCGTTTTAACTGCCTGCTATTTAATTAATCGTATGCCATCTTCCGTTCTAAATTAGACGTCTCCTTACTCTATTGTTTTTCTTGATAATTCTTTATTTGTGGTGACTCCTCGTGTTTTTGGTTGTGTGTGCTTTGCTCATGTGTTATGTCCTGGCTCTGATAAATTATCCCCTCGTGCCATTAAATGTGTATTTGTTGGCTACTCTCGCACTCAAAAGGGATATAAATGTTGGGACCCTCACACTCGTCGTTATTTTGTATGGATGTGACCTTTTTTGAGGACACTTCTTTCTTCTCTTCCTGCGGTCTTTCTTTAAATACTGACTTGTTGCTTCCGTTACTTGTTATCTCTACTTCTGCTACGTCTGTCACACCGAAACCACTTCAAGTGTATAGTAGACGACCACGGGCGATCTCCCACCAATTGTCTACTTCTCCTGAGGTTCCTCCTGTTGAAGCTCCTGACCTTCCTATTGCCTTGCGCAAAGGTACTCGTTCGTGTATTACTACCCATCCTATTTCTCACTTTGTTTCTTATAATCATTTATCACCTGTCTCTTATGTTTTCTATCCCAGTTATCTGCCACTCTTGTTCCCAAGACTTTACAGGATGCTCTTTCTAATCCTGCCTGGCGACAAGCAATGGTACTTGAAATGGATGCACTTCATAGTAATGGGACATGGGATCTTGTTCCCTTGCATCCGGGTTCCCACCCAATTGGGTGTAAGTGGGTCTACACTGTCAAATACCATCATGATGGTTCTATTGAGCGTTTTAAGGCTTGTCTGGTTGCAAAAGGGTATACCCAGACCTATGGTCTTGACTATGATGAGACTTTTTCCCCTGTTGCTAAGATTTCATCTATTCGGGTCCTTATTTCCCTTGCCGTCAATCGTAATTGGCCTTTGTTTCAGTTAGATGTCAAAAATGCCTTTTTACATGGCGACTAATCTAAAGAACTCTATATGGAGCAACCACCTGGATTTGTTGCTCAGGGGGAGTATCGTCACGCTGTTTGTCGCCTTAAGAAGGCTCTATATGGTTTGAAACAATCTCCAAGAGCTTGGTTTGGAAAATTCTTCGAGATAACATTAGAATTTGGTCTTACCCGATGTCAGACAGATCATTCGGTATTTCACTAGCATACTAGAGTTGGTTTCATTTTTCTTGTTGTATATGTGGATGATATTGTTATCACATGTGACAATTTTGAAGACATTGCTAAGTTGAAATTGTTTTTACAAAACCGGTTCCACACAAAAGACTTGGGTGAACTCTGATATTTCTTGGGTATTAAAGTTGCTAGATCCAAAGAAGGTATAAGTTTATCCCAAAGAAAATATGTGTTGGAGTTGTTAGAAGAAATAGGAATGCTAGGTGGTCGTCGAGTCGATGCTCCTATGGATCCAAATACAAAACTCGTGTCTAATGAGGGTGATTCATTTGACGAACCTGGAAGATATCGACGTCTTGTTGGAAAATTAATTTATTTCACTATTACTCGACCTGATATTTCATATGCAGTTAGTGTTGTAAGTCAATTTATGGGAACACCTAGGGTGCCACATTGGAATGTAGTTCTTCGAATTCTTCGATATCTCAAGCAAGTTCTAGGTTTTGGGTTGTTGTATAAATCGAATGGGCATCTTAGAGTGGAAGGTTTTACAGATATTGATTAGGCTGGTTCGTCCTCAGATAGGAAATCTACTACAGGTTATTGCACCTTTGTAGGAGGAAATCTTGTTACATGGAGAAGTAAGAAGCAAACAGTGGTAGCTAGGTCTAGTGCTGAAGCTGAGTACAGGGCAATGACCCATACCTCTAGTGAGTTGACATGGCTACAACATTTCCTTGAGGAACTAGGGATGATGGTTACAACTCCTATTCCGTTATTTTGTGATAACCAAGCAGCTCTTCACATTGCATCTAATCCTGTATTTCATGAGAGGACCAAACATATTGAAATTGATTGTCACTTCATTCGAGACAAAATATTAAGTGGGAATATCTCCACTCCATTTGTGAAATCTGAAGATCAATTAGCAGACATGTTTACTAAAGCTCTTGGTCATAATCAGTTAAAGACTATTTGTTCCAAGCTGGGATTATATGATATATATTCTCCAGCTTGAGGGGGAGTGTTAGAATATATATTTATTAGGGTATATATGTAATTACACCCATAGGGGTTATATTGTCCTTTTGCATTTCCTTATACAGATATATGGGATACAGTACCCATTTTTACATAATGAGATATATACAATATACATCTTCAACCTCTCTCTTGCTTCAATTTCTACACTATACATATACACATATTCTGTAATTGCATGTGTCATTGAATTTGTGTAGCATATTTACGACAAAGGAAATGGATAACTATATTTGGAGTATGGCGAAGGAAATTTGGAGGAGACCAAATGGAAGAAATTCATCAAAAAGAAACATAGTGGAAGTGGTGGAGTGATGAAATACAACCAATACTACAACGATAGAGAAAGAGCTTCAAAGGGTGGCATAAAAGTAAGTAACAAGAGGATTTAGAGAAGGATAAAGCTTAAACCCCCGACTCCTAACCCCGACTGTGAGAGAGGTTGTGCGGTTTGTTGGGGAGTCGGGGGCTGTATCATTACTCTTTAGAGAAATATAAGAGATTAAAGAAGGAAGCAGAAGATAGCAAATAAAGTTAAACAAACGTACTAAATGATTTATATGCAAGACTAGACACAAAAGAGGGTGAAAAAGCTATTTGTAAATTGGCAAAAGAGTAGAGATAAATCAATTAGGGACATGGATCGAATTTTGATGTATTAAGGATGTAGACTATAAATTTTTTAGTTAAAGATGGGGACATATTAGCTAGATAGAAAAATCATTTTCAACACCTTAATGAGGAATATTCTAGAGAAAAAGTAAAAAGTAATAAATTTAATATAGGAATTGGTGACAATAATTAGAAATCACACTTAAAAAGATGGAAAATAATAAAGCGGTTGGATCGGATAACATACCTATAGAAGCACGGAGAACGTTAGGAAATGTAGGAATTGAATGGTCAACAAATTTATTTAACAACATTTTGAAAGTTGGAACGATGGCAAATGAGTGGAAGAAAAGCACGATAGTATCTATTTACAAAAAAAAAGGGGATATACAAAATTGCAACAATTATCGAGGAACTAATTTAATAAGTCATAATGAAATTAAGTGACAGTATGTCAGAGCAAAGATTAAGGAAGGAATCCATGGTGTGATAACCAATTTGGAGTCATGCCAGGGAGATCCACATTGGAGGCTATTTACTTAATAAGACAATTGAAGAGTGTAGGAGCAAGCAAAAAGATCTACATAAGGTCTTTATAGATTTAGAAAAAACATATGATAGGCTATGAAGAAATATAATTTGGTGGGCTTTACAATGAAAACAAATTCCAATAGAAATGATAAAATTATTTTGGATGTTTATGTAAATACAGATTGTAGAGTTTGCACTATATGTTGTGAGAATAGTGATTTTTTTATGAACATAGAATTGCACTACAGGTGGAAGAAAGCGCTAGAATTAAAAATTGAAAAATTAGTAGGACTAAAACTAAATATATGGAATGCAAATTTAGTAAATAGTCGGATATTAGTAATATAATGATCCACTTCAAAACCAAAAAATTATCAAAGTTGACCATTTTCAATAGTTAGAGTTGATAATACAAAATGGATGGTGAGATAGATGGTCACATAGTTAGTATAATTGGAGCACGGTGGGCAAAATGGAGTTAGACTACTGAGTTTTATGCGATAAAGTAATAACAAATAAATTAAAAGAAAGTTTTTATAAAGCAATTATTATGCCAACTCTTTTATATGATGCAAAGTGTTGGGCTTTAAGAAAAAAATAGAAACAACGAATTCATGTAGCGGAAGTGAGAATGTTAAGTGGATAATAGGGATGACTAGAAGAGATGTTGTTACTAACCAAAATGTGAGAGAGAAATTAGGAGTGATGCCTATTAGTGATAAAACAAGAGAACATAGACTTGGGTGGTATGGACATATCCAAAGTAGACCCATAGATAACAACAGTTAGGAGACTAATTTGCATAGAAGGTTGGAGGCAGAGAGAGCGATCAAATTTAACATGGGATGAAATTATTAGAAATGAGTTTAAAAGTTTACTGTATGAGAGATGATTTGTAATAGAAAATAATAAAAAAAGAGAATTCATGTGGCCGACCCATTCATATGGGATTAAGGCAATAATGACAATGAGTTGTTTTGGCTTATTTCATTGGGGTAGGCCCATTTCCACTCATGATTTTGCTGCAGCTACTCCACATTTAGCGTTTCTGCATGTCTTATTATTTCCCAAGATGATGCATAAATGATAAAAGTGGGGTGAAATAACGCAATCCATTACTTTATTTTCATGCCTTGTTCAAATATCAAAACATAAGTGCTTCGGGTAAAGATCTAAAAAAATTACTACCTTTTTGTTTGTTTGTTTTTCTTTTTTCTCTTTCCTTTTCCTTCTTGCATGAAACAATAGTCATTATAGGGGTCACTGTTGGGTGAAATAATAAAAGTTTGGTTGATGTGGGTTCAAGTATGAGCGTGTGCAAAAATAATGTCTCCCATCTCCCCTCCCAGGCTACTTTTTATGATAAAATATATAAACACATAACAAGTTATTTGAGAACGCTTAAAAAATATTCTCACATTCTGAAAACTCTCCTCTTTAGTTAGACTATTATGGAATCAATTTTGTATTCTTGATCCGTGTTGCTCCAGTATAGCACAAGGCCACATGATTTCTCTTGAGATTTTCTCTCATTTTCTCGTAAGAAATATTGTTCATTTCCCCTTCTCGTGCTTTCTAGTGATCCATTTTTCTGGATTTCATTGTGTTCTTTAAATTGGTAGCTTTAATGTTTTATAATGGTTTCTAGTTTTCTATATAAAATCTGGTTGCAAAAGGAAAATATACTGATTTTTTATTTTTATTTTTTATATTGGTTTCAGGTATCTGAGGAATATAAGTTGGTTCCAGACACACTGTACCTTACAGTATATCTGATTGATCTGTTTCTTTCTCAAAACTACATGGAAAGGCAAAGACTTCAACTTCTTGGCATCACTTGCATGCTAATTGCCTCGTAAGTGGCCTCATCTATTGTGGAAGTTAATGCACTATTTATGTTCAATGTTCATTAGAGTTTTCTGTCTACAATGTTAGACAGAATGTATTAGATGTAGTTAATACTACAGGGTAAGGCTGTTGTGGTGTTTTATGACTTAAAAGAATATTTATATTTAAATCAGTGGTGTTTTGTGACTTGCGAGAAACAATATTTTCTTGTCTATTTATTCTAAAAGGAGACACAATTTACACAAATTTGACCCTGGTTGTTAGTTATGTGTCAGAACTTCCTGTAGTAGTTGTGGAAGATGTTGAGAGTGCACCGAACCAAAACTTTCCTGATACTGGTTGTTGCCTTGTTGGGCAGCAAAAACTGCAGAAACAATCTAATTGATCCTTTTCAGATAGTCATTGTTGGGTTACTGGTTTAAAAGTGATATGGCATTTAAATACAATATACAACGCGTAATTTGAGATGAATTTTTTTCTTACACTGCTAATTGAACCCCTCTGATGGAGCTTAGCCAATGATTTGAGCAATACCCCACGATCACTGCAGCAGTAACTGGATTTATGTCAAGTTGATTAATATGACACCATACCAACATTCTGAATTATGTCATTGACTATGTGCTCCTTAAATCAATTGTCTTTTGAGGAGGTAATTAGCCGTCAACAAATTTTAATTTTCATGGCAATACAGAATAAGAAAGTTTGACTATGCCTTTCGTCTTATCCTTGCACAACCAGCCCCAAGTTCAGAAAAAAAGAGCTGTTTAAGTAGGATAGACACGGACACGGCCTGGAGATGAATTTTTATAAATATAAGTAGGCTTTATTTATGTATATCTTTGAATAAGGGAATTATAAAAGTTTAATAATTTTTAATTTCTACATTAAAAGCTACATATTTTAGAAGATTAAGTTATGTGAATATTATCATATTATATACGCTACTAGTATCTTCTTTTATCATTAAATTATATTTTTGTCCTGTATGAAAAAGTGTCATTACATGCTTGACTTTTGGTAACTTTGTATGATGTCAATATTTCTTAAAAATGAAAAAAGATGGACAGTTTGAGTTGTGTTCATACTGTATTCAAGATTGCAGGATGTGACTATTCTCATAAGTGTTTATGATATACATGACTTGTGTTATGGAATGTTTGTGATGTGTTGGCCAAGTATCTAACATGTGTCAGCTAAGTGTCAAACATGTATCTAGGAGTGTTTATGAAGTGCCACTGTCCAACATGGGTCTGACACTGACACAACAACTTTGTAGAAGTGTTTACTTCTTAAGAAGCGGCGTTGTGTTACGTAGCTGATAGTTACACCATAAGGCCTTTATAACATGAATATGAGATATGGACATGATATTATATGATCACAGAAAAACAACAAATTCTTAAAAAATGATATACGGATTTGGCAAGGACACAATAATGCATGTGTATATATTTATAGATTGTATGAATGTAGATTTGGAATAAAAACTAAAATATATGTGTATTCATGTATAAAATTAAAGTAATAATTGGTTGTAATTTTATATATATTACTACTAATTAAAAATTATAACAAACAAGGTGAGAATTATATTGGTGGAAACTACATGCCCCTTTTTTTTTTCCTTTCTATATTTCTGTTTTTTGAACAAATTCTAAGTATTTGTAACACTTTTATTTTTCCACGCAATTATACTATGATAATTTACTTAGAAAAGTTATATTTTAGTGTTCAAGACATGTGTCCTAAAGGCTGTGTTACATGGACTCTTCTATTTCCTTCAGAAAAAAAAAAAAAAAAACGTATCAACATGACACGACATGGATATGAGTATGGGATATGTGTCCAATAAGTATACTGAAATCGAATACTAGGATCCTCTAATTTTGACGATGGAAGAAAAAGAAAATCTCAAATTTGATAGCAAAGAAGGGCTTCCTACTTATGATATAGATGGAATCACTCTTTTTCCATCATATCCATTTAATTTCAATTATTATCGAGTATTTTTTTTAAGAATTGTAGAATCATACATTACACTTTTATGTAGCATATTATGTTTCTAAATGTGCAAGACATATCTACGTACCCGTATTTAAGTTTGGACACATTTCAAGCTTAGTCCATGTATCCTAAGATTTTGAATTTAGAGAGGTCCAATACTTAAGACATATACTCGCACTGGATACATGTATCTAAGTCAATATAACATAGACTTTAGCAAAATTAAGAATACAAGTTATGATGTAACTGGAAACAAGGGTGAACTACAAAAATGTGAGCAGTTTGTTATTCAGGCTTGATTATTTAGAGATTGGAGATGATTTTAGTCCATGATGACTACATGGATGAGTGAATTTAGGAAAGTGGGCGACAGAGCAGAATTATAAAACTTCATGAATGAACAACTTTGAATCCACAAAATTTAGAGAACAAGAAGCTGATCTGTTATCATGATATGCTGAATACTACAACTAATCTTTATATAAGCAATAGAGTCCTAAAAGCAGTCCAATTCAGCACTCTCTCTAAAAATTACAAAAATAAAAATAGGGATAATTTTCTAATGACTAAATTAAAATAACTACCAAATATCAAAACAATTCGAATCCGTTTTGATCTCCAATAAAAGTCCTGAAATATTCGGTTGTCTTCAAAAATGCGAAAACGAAGCCCTAACGATGAAATTTGGCTGAAAAGTGATGTATATTACGGAAAAAGCTTGTGTTAATTGATTGTTGGGCTGTTTTGATAAAAATGGGTCCCCATGGATCAAAATGGGGTTTTGGAATGGCATTGAAAAATGTGTCAGCATGCCCGTTTGAACTTCCGGCAGGCCAACTGGGCCATAAAGGCTTCGACAATCAGTTCTACATCATTCTGTGATCAACTTATAAAAGGTTAATTATATAAAACGATGATTATGTCAACTATGCTATAGAGTATAGAGTGCACGATCGATATGCAAAGGTTGAGATAAATGTGTGGTAAGACAATAATAGATAAAATAGAAATGATTACATTTGTGAGACTTGAACTAGTAAGTCACTAATTATTGGAGATAAAATTAGAGAAAATCAATGATGATTGTTTAGCTGTGTACAATGACTATCAGTAACTGCACTAGCAAGAAAGCGAGATATGGTCCACCTTTTTTGGTTATGCTAAGGGATGAGGAATAACAAAATATAATGGATTGTGGTTTAACTGAATCTACGGTTTTAGATAGAGTAAACTCTATTATGTATTTATGTTTGCCTTTTGTTTTGTTGTTTTTTCTTTCTTTTATTTCTGTTTGTGGTTTTTAACATGTCTTTTCTCTCTATGGCTCAAAGGAAATATGAAGAGATTTGTGCACCACGTGTAGAGGAATTTTGCTTCATCACGGACAACACTTACACAAGAGTACAGGTATATCTCCCATACTCCTTTTTTAATTTCTTGGTCTTTGTGAATGAGATTATTAAGATACTGATATAAACTAAAAAGAGAAAAAAGATAAGATGAGAAATCTATAGTAAAACTGAACAGCATAATTTGCATCAATATTACTTGAAGTAAATATCTGTGGTTTTCACTATTGTATTCATGATAATTCATATTTATTTGGATTTTAGTGCTTTTGATATTGTATTGCATTGAGATATTAAACCCAGTTCATAACTGATTGATGTTAATGTTAAAAAAGGTTTATGTTTTCCACATGTGATTGTGATGTGTCTATAATTTTGACACGTTTTGTGCTCTGATTCATGATTGGTTTGGAACAAAACTACTGCAACACTGCTGATGTGCTGCAATTGCTGGATAGACCAGTTATTGAAAAAAAGGAAAAGAAAACAAATAAGTAACGAAAGAATGAAAAATGAGGAAGATATATAATAAGAAGTGGCTTTAAATGGGAATTCAGGGTGATCCTTGATAATAAGAAATTGAGATTTTTTTTTGTGTCTTTAAGAAGATCTTACATATACTTTTTGAATTTAGCTTGTAATTGTGGTCAGAAGTCATGATTTTTAACGTATTATACTTACGAGTTCAATGTTCACTGAGAATACAATACAGGTTACTAAAACTGAGGGCACTTGCTTAGCAGTTAGTACCCTGAACAATAAGCTTAATTGCTAGTGGAGAACAGATTAATCCATTGCAAGAATTTTTTGTCTTACCAAAATGCCTTAGTCCACCCGGAAACTGAAGGAAAAAAATGTTTTTACATTGTTAGCAACTATTTCTGCCAAAGTACTCGTGATTGTCTTTTTGGATTTATCTAAGTTTCTGATCAAAGTAAATTGCAGGTGCTGGCAATGGAAAGTCAAGTTTTGAACTATTTGAACTTTCACCTCTCAGCACCCACACCAAAATCTTTTCTCAGGTATTTCAGCTTATCTTATCTCCAGCATCTTTGAAGCTGTTAGTCTACTGAAACTCTCAAGGCACTGGTGCATTTTTTGTGTCACAGGAGATTCTTACGAGCAGCACAAGCTTCTTACAAGGTAATATTGTTAATCTAGTTCATTGCCGGATAGGCTCAGGATACTAAGAGTAGGTGGCTTCATGCTAATATCTGTTCAAAGAGAGACTAATTTTCCATTCTTAATTGTTTCAAATATGTAGACACCTAGTCTTGAATTGGAGTTCTTGTCCAATTATCTAGCAGAACTGACATTGCTCGACTATGAGTTCTTGAAATTTTTTCCTTCCATTATTGCTGCATCGGCTGTATTCCTTGCCAAATGGACATTAGATCAATCAGGCCACCCATGGGTTTGTGTTCTTTCTTTTGTTTATTCTTCTTTTCAATTCATGCTATTGGGATTTGACTTTATTTATTTTCCCGGCAGAGTTCAACACTGGAACACTACACTAATTACAAGCCATCAGATCTGAAAACAACAGTCCTTGCATTACAAGATCTACAATTGAATACCAATGGCTGTCCTTTGAATGCTATACGTGCAAAGTACAGGCAAGAAAAGGTAGGAAATGATAAGAGTAGTTGAGAAGAAAATCATGGTTGATTTTGTTTTGCAATTTATCTTACCTTGTACTCAAGTATGAGCATTTGATCAATTGAAAAAGTTTCACTTTACTGTCTTGTGCTTCATGAAATCATACTACCAAGAATTAGCATTGTGTTAATTGTTTTGGCATCTCCTGCTTGGTTTTTTAAGTGAAACTGTTTGTCTGTGATTGCAGTTTAAATCTGTGGCAGCTTTGTCTTCCCCTAAACTTCTCCTAACACTCTTCTAAAGATAGAAGGGCCGATTTATCATAATTGCAGTGGATTGCTAACAGATACAGATACTTCACCTTACCAGATGGGAGTTAACTCTGTATTTTGGTGCCACCGCCTCCCTGAGTTTGTTTGTCTTGAGATCTAATCTTAATACTCTCTTCTTTCTCATTTATATTCTTTCCAACATTTTTTCTTTTTTCTCTACATCTCTGTTCATACAACTTTCTTTGGTTTGGTTCTTCCAAACCTCTCAGTAATGTTGAATCCAATCGTCTGTAGAATTTTTTTCAGTTTTGTTGTGCTAAAGTATGTTGTCATTTGACTGATAAAGAGCTAGTTTTTAGATTGTAAGTTGGCATGTCAGGATGTAATTGACTGAATGTAAAATTTGTTACAGAGGCATCAACTCAATGAACTGTTCTATTTGTAGCTCTTCATTCGCAGTTTAGTCTGTTTTATTCTCTTTAATTTCTTTATTTGCAGTATTGGAATTTAAAACTTGCATAGTCTTGTTTTAGCATGGTTGGAGCACATTGAGTTTCAGATGTACCTTATTTTCCATATTTTTTTATTTCGAAAAATGCTTTCAGTTAAAATTGATTTGACCATTTAAGTAAATAAACTCGTCAGTCGTGTAATACAAAATCATATATATATATATATATATATATAGTGTAGCAGAAAATTTAAATAAAAAAGTTCTGATAATTGATCAGCTTACATTTTGGTTGTTTGTAAGAAAGACATTAGGATCCTTACATGATAATACAATCTTCAAAGTAGTTTTTGGCACTTTGAAGAAGATTCAAATCAGATATATAAAAGAAGTCGAAGGGAAAGTCTCCATCTATATCATGCATGTATGAGTCTTTTGCTATATGAGAATATATACTACTACTGTATATGGATCTTGCAAAAACATATATTAATTTAATGTTTTTTGTATTATCTCATAATACAATGATAATAATTGAAATTAAACAAACATTTTTATTCAATTCCACATTTTCGAAGTCACCCAACACGCTCACAAGTTCTACTGCCAATAAAATTTAACACAGAAGTTGTGAACAATAAACAAAAAGAGAAAAAGGAAAAGAAAAGAAAAGAAAGGAAAGGAAAGGAATAAACAGTAAAAGACGAGAAAAAAGAGGAACAATTATTTACAGCAGAGAGTGTCCAAACAGCACTCGCAAGCCTCGAAGCAACAAAAGCAGCAACAGAATGAGAATAAACTGCATAAAAGATATACAAACGGGAATAATAATATGCATCACTATTTGTATATACATAAATTTGAAATAAATGCTTTAACCATTTTATCAATCATCCAAATGAAATTTATATCCACAATATTTTTCTTTTTAAATTAAAATTAGGATGTGTTATTATTAGCGTTTGTGACATGTCTAAAACTTTGGTCAACAAAAAGAAATAGAAACAAGACAGAAGAGAAGATTTAGAGAAATACAGACCAAGCATAGAGGAGGCCTTTCTCCTCCTGACGCCGTTTGATGTGATCAACGTGTGACATCACTTTAGATGTTGGCACATCCATATATATATCTATATATATATATATATAAATTTTTGTGATTTAATTGGATGAAGGGAGTGTTTGGCTTGAGCTTGGTATTCTCTTTATTGGTTCAAAGTGAAAGAGCTGCACTTTGATTTATAATGGCTGCAAAGTAAGAGACTTGCTTATGTACGTGAAGGATTCTTCATCTCCCTTCTTTTTTTCCTCATTATTTTTCACTTTATTGAGGCTGTTAGTTTAAATGTAACTTTAAGTATAGTCTTTTAAACAAAGTTTTCCTTCTATTAGTGATCATTTGGTGTATTAACTACTACCAACTTAAAATTTAAAATCAATTTAAAGCCGAATCAGTACGAAACCACCCCACAATTATAAAATATAAGACTCGTTTTTATGTAATTTGGCACATGAACAGATATATTTTATATATGAGCAATGCCATTGCCATACATACATTGTGTTAAATGTCTATATAAAATCTCCAAACAAATATGACAACATTCTTTATTATTATTATTCTTATTCTTATTATTATTTTTTAATTAGTCCAAGTTTCTTATCATGATCCGCCCACTTTGTGTAGATGTGTGTAGATATCGTGGTGGCATTTTTTTTCGAAACACGTCTTAGGAGTTGTCCACGCATCGCTAGCCGAATTCTACTTTTCTGTTGGTGTTTACGATTTTTCTCAAAACCCGCTTACAATTAGATGTTCACATTTCTAAAAATCAACACGTATAAGTATCAACCTTTTTGATGTCACATTTGTGATCATACACGAGACTCCATTTCATCTTACAATAAAATTGCCAACATATCTACAGAAACATGAAGAGTAGCTCTTGCCCAGCATTATATATATATATATAATCTAAGAATAATCAACATATTTTGATTGCATCAAACCACTATTCAATTTTAATAATAATAATAAAAAATCACCATTCAACTTCTGAATCATTAGTCACAGGATCGAGAGCTTGAAATTTTAAAAATTGGATTAGTAGCCATTAAATTGTCACGATCTTGAAGATCAGGAAAAGTATAGGTATTGAAAGCAAAATTAGATATTATATAGGTCTTAAAAGGATGGGTGACCAAGACACCTATATAAAACTTTTCCTGCAGAGAATTACATAAATAAACAAGTGATAATTGTAGTATAAGAAATGAGATAATAGTCGAAGAACGCAACAAGGTATCCCAACGTGAAGCATGAAACTTTATTCAACAATTGAATATCATCGTGAAGATATATATAATTTCATTCAACAACAAACTCACCTAATATACCCCCAGGGGTTTGGTCAAGCGGTAAGGAGTCGGCCTTGGTTCTAATATGTCCAGGGTTCGATTCCCCAACGTCCCATTATGGCCCCTGACTGAAATTGGTGCTGAGGTGTGGGGTCGTCGACAGCATCCCCGGTTTGTAGCCTGGGGTGGGTCCAAAGGGCCCTGCCTAGGGGAGTTCCGGTGCTAACCAAAAAAAAAAAAAAAAAAAAAAAAAAAAAAAAACTCACCTAATATCATCAAATCATAGAATGATAATCATATAAGTTGTGGCCCGAATTCTGTTGGGCTTTGTGAGGGTCATGGATCCGATTAATGGGTTTAACCCCCACCCACTTATCAGCACTAGTGAAATGTGTAATGTATGTTACTCAACAACAATAATATTTTTTAGTTACACCGATTTAAGTTATATGATGCCATTACTATACTCCTGAACTCTCTCTCTGTACTTTTTATTTGGGAATGAAGAAGCAATTTTTTTTTTAAACAAATATATTAGCCATATGTTCCCTGTTCAGGATCAAAAAAGAGGTTCTATGCAATAATATGAAATATGGTGTGTGATTGTGTGTATTTTCTTAAATGTGAAGAGAGAGAATTGAAGGATGTGACTAGATTTAGATGAGATCTAATATTAATGTAGTAGTGCTGAAAAATGAACCAAATACAAATATCAGCAAGGTTTCAACCCATGCAACTCAAAACTAACTGGTATACTGCACACCCTACCACCTATTATTCTCTCTTTTACTTCATTCTTGTGTTTTGACATAATCTCCATATGAGTGACAGACATTATTTGTTATTGATGAAAAATGTGAAATTATACTTGTACCATTTACACTTATTTCGTATCCCCTGTATTTTGACATATTACATTAATTTTTTTCCTTATAGTTTGCACATTTGTAACGAATACCCCTTGCAATGGTTAATGCTGACGTAATCAAATTTAAAGATTTATATAACGAATATACCATATTTGTAGGAAAATTTTTGTCCTATGCTCCTTGTATGAAAAGACAAATATAACCCCAACTACAAAAAATACACAAATCCTTTTTCTTTTACACATTCGCCTTTCATCTTCTCTCTTTCTCTCTCTAAATCTATTGTCAATTTTATATCTATATATCCATCAATATATCCTTCAATTTTAGTTCTTGTTAGGCCTTTGATTATATTAATTATCAATTCGGACAATGATGATGATGATGACCGATGAAACACACTTCGAACAAAATGGAATGGGTTTTGGTCATTTGGAATGTTTCATCCTTTAGGATTTACAAGAATCTATACAAGGGTTTAAGGTAACTGTAACAAAAATATTTTTAGTTAAAATTATTTATATAATAATAAGAGCATGAGCATAATTTTACATTTTTTGTTAACAAACATTAACGTCTATCACTGAGAGAGGGTAAGTGTAATATGCCGAAACACAAGGGAGACAAGTGTAATAAACCCAATCTAAAGGGAGGGTAAGTTTAATTTATTTAATATGAAGGATATTTTTGTCATATAAATCTTCAAATTTGGCCACATTAACATTTGTTAGTGTCACTGACAATAGGGGGTATTTGTTACAAAAGTGCAAATTAGAGGGGGTAAGTATAATATGCCAAAACACAAGGAAGACGACTGTAATAAACTAAACCTAAAGGCAAAGTAAGCTTAATTTAGCCAATATGAATGGTATTTTCGTCATATAAATGTTCAAATCAATATTGACCATTGCTGACTGTTAGGGTCAGTGACAATAGGGAGTATATTGTTCTAGAAGTATAAACTAGAGGGAGGTAAGTGTAATATGCCAAAACATAAGGAATGTTAATAAATTCAATCTAAAGGGGAGATAAGTGTAATTTACCCTTGAAAAATAAATAATAAAAAAACCTACTAATTTAAAAGGAACTAAGCAACCTAAAAAAACCAGTCTTGGTGCACCATGAGACGCATTTTCAAACTTGACTACACAATGAAAATCATCCTAGAATAAAGAAGCTCTACTCAAAATATAGTTTTAAAAGTTAGAAATTTTAATTTCATTCAAAAACTCTACTAAGCCCATTAAAAAAGAATTTTATGGTTTCTAAATACATTTAAAAATAAAAGCACTTTCAAGTGAACTACCAGCAATTTCAAACGAGCTCTAGGCATCAATGGATCAACTTACAATTGTATTCTCCTGTTGACTGAGAGTCAAAGTGGACATGTCCACCGCTAATTTAATACGAGGAAAAGGGATTGCTTATCCCACATTTAGTGAGAGAATTAGTCCACATTTTATTTATGTAGGGATAGGGATAGGGATAGGAATTAGTTCAGTCGAACTCAATGTATGTAGTTTTTCTGATTATTGGAGTAGATTACATAAATCTGGTTTTGTGCTTCCATTCTATTAATTTATCTCAATTGAACATCATATTGTATCTTTTCTAACTATCAAATCTATGTTACTTTTCGCCTAGCATTTTTCTTAATAAGATCACGTCACGTTTCCAAATCAACACAATTACGAATGTACACATCTCGAAATCATCTAAACACTAGTCAAAACAGAAAAATGAATCAATCCGTTGAATTGTGATATTTATACACATATTTTCATTTGTTTGTTAAGTAGAGTAACATTTCCTACAAAAGTCTTACCTAACAGTTAATCAAGGTTATATATATGTATAACTTCTTATAAAATATTAACTCTCATTCGTATAAACATATAAATTTTAGAAACTAAAAATGCACTCTCAATTGTAACCTGAATAACCATTCTTGGTGTACCCACCCATGAGACACAATTTCAAACTTGACTACAGAACGAAAATCATCCTACATTTGGACAAACTAAAAGAGTCCCTGGTTCCATGCACACAAAAAATCAATTTAATACTCTCCAACCAAATCACAGATTTATTAAGTGAAAATCATACTAATTGCTTTCAGTGGCAGAGGCACAAACATAAGAATGAATTTAATCATCTTTTAAATGCACTCCATCCACGCATTTACTGTAGCTTCTCCTTGATTAAAGCAAATAATAGTATTTAAATTGAATAATAGAAAATTAAGCTTCATCTCCAACCATTTTGTCTTCAAATTGAGTGACATAACGGAGTTCCCAATCGTTTTTAAAATCAAAGATTCATAATCAGGATACAAAACACAACTTTTTGTAAAAAAGGCCAGAGAATCATTACCTTCGAGAATGGCTCAAATGTTCACCTTCACTTTCCCTTGCATCCCAGAAATAGAAACAGTCAACTAATCGCAATAACAACATAGTAGTTGAACGAGGGAGAAAACACATGGTGATGCTGATGCATCAAGGCATTCAAGACGACACAAAATCATTTAAATTTTGTTAACTTTAGCAAATAACTCATAGTATAAGCCTGACATTCCTTAAATATTGAGTAAAGCTCCAAGAGTTTATATGCAATAGATATCCATCGTATAGTAACCATACAACGCTACAGAGCTGAAATTGATGCCATAGCTATAAGTAGATGAATTCGATATAATACGCACAAGGAAATGCAACCACCATTTTGCCACTCAAAAACCTAACTATATAATTCAAGTGGCTGTGGGAATAAATTTCAACTACAAAAATCAAAAGACACACAGAAATAGCTTTCATATTAGACATGCACGAATCAAATATACATCAAAAACATCTTATTTTCTTATTCATTAATACCGATAACAAACTGTGGTATTGTACTTGAATGTAAAAATAAATGGTATTACATTTGGAGAAAGAAAGAACTGAAATTAAACACATGAAGCTTTCATCAATATAGCAATGCCTATTTAACTTCTGAAAGATAACTGCTCTGTCAAAATAGCATATCTGAAAAACACATGAAAGTGAAACCATTGGTAAGCAAACAATTTTCTTAACTAAACACTGCAAATGGTACTATATTATCAGCTACAGCTACCAAAAATCTACTTATATCTCTGCCTTCTTCTTGTATTCCTCCATTTCATTCACCCACAAGTCTGCAAACTCACAGTTCTTCCAAGAATCAAACCATGGTCCCCCAAGTGTATAGTGTATAGCCCTTGGAAATGTACTCGGATCATTCTCAACAGCCTTGTTATGACCCACAAGAAAATTCCAAACAAAAGGAATCGACCCAATTTCATGATCATCAAGCCACTGGAACCTATGTAGAAATGCACCCGATTCAACATTCACAACCTCGGGCGTCAATACCCGGTTCTTGGGATGTCCACAATTATACAACACCATGGAAGACCAATTCTTCCTCGGATAGACGGTTTGAACCGCCCCATCCATTTTTGTTGTCTCCTTAGGTGTATAATCATGTTGCACACACATTATGGCAAAATTATTATCAATCAAATCCGTCAATTCCTTAATGTCAGTTAAGTAGAGAAAATCACAATCCACAAACATCGCCCAACCATCATAATCCGCCAAGTACGGTGTCAAGAACCTACTAAACGAAAACTCAGTGCTCTCAAGCTTCCCTCTCTCCCGCCAATACACCCCCTTTTCCCTCAATTCACATTGTTTAATCGGCACCACCTCTAAAGGAATCGAAGATCTCTTAATAATCGAGTAGCGACAGACCTCGTAAGCGAGGTCTTCGCGTGGATCGTAGCCTATAAAGACCTTAAACGGCTTTTGATTTGTGACATTGTTCGAACAAACATTGCCATTACTCAATTTAACCTCAGATTCAACATTAGGGCTCACAGATTTTACCTCTTCGCCGTTCAAATCCACCCCTGAGAGCATCGAAGACATCTAAATCAAAGATTTTTAATCGCTGCAATGACAAAGAAATTGATTCAGAAGCATAATCTCAATTACTCATTTTCCTTGCATACACATAACATTCATATTCAAGTACATATATATATATATATATATATATATAGATGTATATATGTGTGTATCTATGCATTAGTATATGATTGAGAAATGTAGGGTTTGAGGGAGTACCTGGATAGAGGAGACCAGACGCAGTAGATCTAGAAAATGTGATGACGAGCTTTTGAAGAGAAGCGTGAAGTTTGGGGCACCATTTGAGTGTAAAAATAGGCGCTCATATTGTCGGCAGCCAAACAGTTGTCAATGCGTTGTACGCGGATTTAGCTTGCAAGGGGTATTGTTATTCTGCGATATACGTCTATGATCAAGGTTCTTCTGCTGGGTCTGTGATCATGGACCGTTGATCTTCTCTGTCTCAACAGTGGAGGGTCGGTCTGGTCACTTGTGTGAGATGTACGGTGGAAAATATGTAGAGAAACTATAGAGAATAACATGGTCTGCTTTCCATTTTATCTCCCTTAGATTTGGGTGTAGTTCTGTGTGCCTCAGCCATTAGATTGATACAACTGTATTAATACAACAGTTGTCAGTGATAGTGGGCCATCACATGACCTCATATGCTTCTTTTGTGTCGGTATTTAAACAGTATATTAAAAAAAATAATAAATAAATAAAAATTTAAACTTCGGTGGAATGTAATGCAATTTAGTCAATTATTTATGTAGAATAACTTGATTCTACAAATAATTAGTAATATACCTTCCTTGATTTAACTATACTAGAAATTGGTCACTAGATTTGTCAATTGACAATAAAATTGTATAATGATAAATGTAAAAATAAAAAATTATAATTAGTTTACTGAATTTCGTGGGAGTAGGGATGACAACGGGGCGGGGTGGGGCCGGTTTTGCCTTCCCCATAACCAAAACCGTTTAACTTTCCCCACCCCGTCCCCGCCCCGCAACCGTGTATAAACGGGGCGGGGCGGGGCGGGTTTTGATTTCCCTATTCCCATAACCGTTTAACTTACCTCGCCCCGCCCCGTTTATACATTTTTTTTTTTAATGCAAAATTTTTTATAGTAATAAATATGATATTTTGATACATATACACCAAAAACACACATTTAGGAACTTGTAACACAATGGATAATATTGAGTAATATATAATAAACTTGTATAGTTGTATGATATATATAATATTAATATTTTCTTTATACATTATTAATATTTTCTCTATATATTATATATATAAAAGTATAAATATATATATACTTAAACGGGGCGGGTACCCGTCGGGGTAGGGTCTTACCCCCGTCCCCGCCCCGTTTAAACGCGGGTTATTTTCTTTAACCCCATCCCCACCCCGTTTCCTTAAACGGTTCCGTAAACGGGTTTTAAACGGGGCGGAGCGGGGCGGGTACCCGACGGGGCGGGGCAAATTGCCATTCCTACGTGGGAGTGGATGGGTTGAACCTGACGGGATAAAGTATACAATACTCTGAGAATACTGATGTTGTGGTATTTTTGAAAAGTGTAAGCTTTCTGTTTCTCCTTAATTGTAGTAAAATTAGTAGTTTCCAAAAGAGATGAATGACCTACACCTGTCAGGAATGTCATATCATCAATACCTCTAGAATATTGTATAATTTCTCACTTGGCAGATAGGTTCAGTCAGTCCTAAAATTTTGTAGCTTTAGTTGGGCTACGGGCGTCTAGTTGGTCTTGTTCCTTGTCCAAGGCCTAAATCTCAAGATCATGAGCAACATCTTCAAAACGAGAATCGAGCTAACAAAGCTCGAAGCCAACTGCCTTCCAGTCTCTGATGTGTCTCTGAGCTGTTTCTATCACCTCGCGGGTGACCTCCCTTAAGACCTGTCCATCTAAGGAAGGAAGAAAGTCTGCAAAAGCATCAAGGAGCATCCTCTAAAATACCGGGTCGCAAAAGTAAAACCCACAAAAGTCTGCGGATGGTTATGAAGAACACGATTGAGTACAGTAATACTCTGGAAACTACATGAGAAAGACTGCCACTAGATAATATCGTTAGCACTGAAACCAGTTGGGTTTAGAAAAGCTTCAGAAGCTTCTTGAACACAATGATTGGAATGGGCACAGCCGACTGAAGCTCGGGACAAAAAAGAGGGGATGGTATTAGGAATGACTGTAGCAATAGTGACAATGGTGGGCGAAACATGTGTATCTGAAAGAGGTGGTCGAGGCTCAGGACTAGCAGGAGACATGGGGTGAGCCGATGAGGGGTTGACCAAGTTAGGGGCGCTTGCTCAGGCTGAACACTTATAAGGGGCTCAACCTCTGTGGTATCTTGTGCGTCATCCTCATTAGGGATATCATCTAAAAACCCACCATCTGTATTGCCAAGCAACTCTCTCTAGAGTCTCGCCTGATCATCCTCAGTTGCCTGAAAATCACTAACTAGCTATACATCAATACCGACTACGATAGCCTTGTCCGAGTGCAAAATAGTCCTTGAAAAATCACGAAACATCTCATTCACAATAGAGTCCTGATTTTCTATTGCGACACCAATCATCACTATAATAACTCTCCTGAGAAGGGAACAAAAGCGTACTAGCATCATAGATTGCCTGAAGACCTGAACCTCGGACACTATCATCTCGATGGGAAATTACAGGCGTAGTTGTCGCAGGGGTCTCTACGATAGTAGGAAACGCATTGAGAGTTGCAGAAGGAGTACCTGAACAGGTTGTCTCAAGTGGAACTAAGGGGCGATTTTGAGAAGCACCCAGAACTACGTGAAAGTGCAACTTTGGATCAGAATTACTTAGGGACAACAAAGCCAAAATAGCAGTATGGTCATCATAAAAAAGCTCACCTTTGTCCTCAACCATAAGTTCCACAACATGAGACACTCTTGGAGTACCAATAGTATCTACTGTCTCGTTCTTGAGCTACGCCATCACTCTATCTAAACCGTGAGAAAAGGAGGAGTCAACATCCACAACTACCACTGGTTTCTCAACCACACGGGAGAAGGAGGTATGCCCCAAGCTTTTAGAAAAAGATGTTTCTGTGTACACAATTGGTCTTCGGGATCGCATCTATAAGAAGATAATATGGGGGCTTATATAAGAAAGAAAAACGACAGAAAGCTAAAATAAGGAGATAGTGTGAGAATTACTGTTCGAACCCTTTTAGCAATAGGCTCACAAACAGAGACAGAGGAGCTCTCACCAGGAATAGGGACTTGCGTAGAACGCTTGTTAGGCTGAGCAACCTTCTTAGCATGATGACTGGTCATGCCGTAGGAACCACAATACTTGGGGTACTTCAGAGAGCAATCATTCTTGTAAATTGTAACTAGCTTCAGAACAACAGCCGGGCTCCGAACGAAAAAAAGAAACGACAAATGGGTACGCTGTAGACAAGGAAGGTAACCAAATGTACAAAGCCCCCTCCAATGGATGGAAGAAATCTCAATACGAGATGAAAAAATCCATTCCTTTAGCTCATGACTCTTGAAACAAAGTAGAAGGCTCGCATCAAAAGATCTTCTCCTGACTGTTGCATGACATCCTTTGTCATTCGTTTGTTCAGTGGCTTTACACTGTCATCACATCTTTTCCTTTTATGTAGCAGCAGTACTCACCATCCATCTATATCTATATTAAATTTAAGATTGGTCCAAAACGTCTTTATTATCTACTATCTAAAATCATTCTATCTAACTATCTATGAATTTGAATGTGTGAGAGTGCCATAAGCACGAAGATACACTATACTCTCTGTGTGTATATATTTATATATTAGATTAGAAAATTAGATTGTATATCTCATTTTTCTTCTTGCGGGAAAAAAAAAAACTCTTTACATAGTCCAATCCTTCTCCTTTTTTTTTCCAAATGTTGTGGATGGGATGGGACCCAATTCAATTTTAGTAGCGTGGAGGCTCTTTTTGCCATCCAAAGAAAATAATTGGGTATCTGGTTCTTGGTGCCCATGATTACTCTCTTCATTATTCTTTGATTTAATGAAAGCTCAATTATCAAAAGTTTAAAAGCTGACTTCTTATTTGAAATTCCAACTAGTAAAGCAGGGCTCCAAGAACACATCTAATAGAATATGGCGCCATTAGGAATTTTTATTTGATTGAATTGAAAGGAGCACTGAATTAGAATTTTTCTATTGTTCTAGATCATTTCGGGACAAGAAGATCATTTATGATAAAGAGAATGAGATTCAAAAGAATGATTCAGAATTGTTACCGATTGAAACCATAGAATACTAGACACAAGATAGATCTTTCAAAGAACAAGTGTTTAAGATCACAAGGTTGGAAGAGTTTCACTTTGTTTAGTTGAACTCCGAGAATGAGGATGTCAAGTTACCTTCATCTATGAGCGCTCAAAATATTGTCATGCATTCTACTGTGGTTATATGGATCGGCGACACTCACAATTTCTAAGCACAAGAAAATTGCTTACGTCTCCTAATTTAAATTTTGTTTGGATGGGACCTCAATTTCATGGCAAAATCCTAGTGCCCAGGGGCGGAACTATGTGGAGAAGAGGGGTAGCCCCTCCAAAAAATGGTACTGAAATTACTAAAAGATTTACTTACCAAAATCAACCCCCCCCAAGAAAATTCTTATTTAATAGGTTTGTATGAATAGTTGAAAAGATTTACTCATAAAATAAATACATTAAAAATGTAACTCTCATAAAACTAGTATAAATAATCTCAATTTGAAATATTTTAAGATTCATTTTGGAAATCTAGATTTATATATGGGAATATAAGTCATATTTTTCTTCTCCTTGTTTTACTATTTTGAATTTTAGAATTTTTTTGGATCCACTTATATGTATATATATATGTATTTTATGTATGCCAAAATAGATATAATTCTATATTCATGGACAATTAAATACACTTTTGTTTATACGTGATCTTATTTAAATTTTTTTTTTTATATATAAAAGATATAGAATACTTTTTTGTACAAAGAATAAGCCATGCTAATGCATACCTTACCTTTTCACCGACTTGACTTCCTTTTCTTTTTAGGTTTTCTGCTTAATTGCCATGAAATGCGGATTTGTGAAGGAATCGAAGGCTTCAGTTTAAGAATTCGTTCCATATAGCAGCAATTAAGATGCTTTCATAATAATATGGCTGGATCACATTCACATGTATTATAATCCAGCCCCTTTTTTTTTTTTTTTTCTACTTTCTTTTTCACTCTATTAGGTTTTGTTTTTCTATTTCACGTGAGATGGGACCCAAAAAAAACATCTCTCTACTTTACAGATCACTCCGTTGCTGGAAATAACGGAGAGTCTCCGGTAAATTGTGATGATTACTCTTGCTCTTTCTTTCGTGAAATGCGCAATTAACTGTGCATTGATGGCCTCATACTACCACTAATCTTCTTCTTTACTGGAGTAGTACCTTTTCTGCTCCATATTATATGTCCTTTTTTTTTTTACAAGTATTTTAATTAAGAATTGTTGTATACAGTTTTCCAATAATATATAATAGCCTCATTATTTTAATAAAGACTATAAGGATTAATTTCTCAAGCAACATGATCAAATACACTTTTATAAATTTACTACCGTATTGTCCGTGCATATGACACTATAAAAATAATATAATATTATTTTAGGTGTAAGAGTAAGTAGATGTATATGTGAATTTAAGTGTGAATGTAGTGAGTGAATCATGATCATTTGATCATAAATAAAGAAAGTTATTTTAGATCATAGATAAACATAAATATTTTGAACCGTAAAATTAATTTTTAAATATTTTTTACTATGATATTGTAATATTTTTTAAAAGGAGATTGAAACACAATGGTTAAATGTAATATAGATTGTATAGTCAATGAATAGTCTTATTGGTGGTATCTTTTACCAAAATAAAATAAAAAGATCAATGATGAAGTTAGAACTTCAAATCTTGACGGTTGGAAAATGATTTAAGGACATGTTTGGTCGAGGAAAAAGTATTTTGTTCGATTTTTTATTTAAAAAAAATATATTTCCGGGTCAATACAGTTGTTAGGCACTCTTTGGATGACACAATTGTGCCTAAAAGGATTATAGTGGCCAAAAAAGTCCATTTTTTTTGTACTATTTTTTCACCTCAGTAAATTCATCAACTCCTATCATCATTCATTTTGTACCCAAATCTTTATATTCTAAAAATGTATTAAATATTAAAATTGTATTCAAATATTATTATTTTTGGCTAGCAAAAATTTGAAGAGTTCATTGTGAGGCATCCACTAGCCAAAATCGAGAGAGCAAAAAATGTTAACTAATCTCTCTAAAACGCTACCGTGACCTTTTAAATTTGTGAGGTGACAAATTTGAAGAGGACAATTTTAGAGAGATAAAGTGCAGATTTGAGAGTCCATTGTGACTCATCTGTCAGTCTAAATCTGGAGAGTCAATGTGACCCTCCAAATCCAAATTTGTAAATGAAAATGCTCTTATTCGTTTCTTCTTCAGTGGTTCTACACTTCTATTACGTCTTTTTCCATCTATGATGTACTCACCGTCCATATAATGGAGTAAAAAATGGAGATGCTCTTATTCGTTTCTTCTTCATTGGCTCTACACTTCTGTTAGGTCTATCCCTTTTCTTTGTTTTTTTATTTTTTCAAAAAGTACGTTGGGGTGGGACGGGACCCAATTCAACATCATTCTACTTGACTCCACTTGCTGGAAGCTCAAATTCCAAGCTAAGAATAAGCATCTAAACCTTTCTCTTTATGGAGGTTCTTTCGGCATGATCAAATGAAAACAATGGACTTAATTTACTAAAAAAAATTTAATTTCTTGGCTATTTCTGTAAAACCAAACGGAGTCTTTAATTACATCTAAAAATCAACTGAGCAGAGGAAAGGAGATGAAGGGCCCTTTGGCATTCTGATAAATGTCATCTATTGGTTTCTAGACTAAAGACAGTACACCTGTACTCAATACAGTATATATGTAACTATATTTATATAAAAGAGCAAAAAGAGAGAGAAAATAAAGAGTTTCTAATAAGTTAAGTTTACCATGTATCTTTGTTTTTCTTTCCAAGTCTTTTTTCCTTGATATCCTCCAGTCTTGCAATCGTGCTTAGGATCTTAATTCAAAGCAATGGAGTTTGTGAGCCCAATCTTGGATCTTACATGCCGATTCTGTGATTACATTGGAAACAAGACCAACTATATTCGTCATCTCAAAGATAATCTCGACTCTTTGAGAACTGAAATGGAAAAACTGATGGAGCAAAGAAACGATGTGAAGACAAAAATTGAAAGCGCTGAGAGGCAACACATGCAACGCACGGAACAAGTCAATGGCTGGCTTCGAAGAGTGGAACAACTGCAGGGGGAAGTGGAGGTGATTTTCCAACAGGGTGATGAAGAGATCCAGAAAAAGTGTCTCAAAGTTTGTCCCAGAAATTGCTGGTCTACCCATAAACTTGGGAAGAAAGTATGTCAAAAGTTACAAACCGTGTCTGATATGAAGAGTGAAGGTAATTTCGGTACTGTGGCTGTAACATTGCCCCGGGCTCGTGCTGAAGAAATGCCTCTTGAGACGACTGTGGGCTTGGATTCTAATGTTGACAAAGTCTTGAGTTTCCTTAGAGATGATGAAGTGGGAATCATCGGAATATACGGAATGGGTGGCGTTGGAAAGACAACTCTCTTGAAGAAACTCAACAATGAGCTTGCAACTCAGTTGAGTAATGGAGAGTTCGATGAGCTGATATGGGTTGTGGTGTCCAAAGATGTTATTGTCGAAAAGGTTCAAGATAAAATTGGGAAGAAGCTTGGATTTCCAGAAGACATATGGAGGAACAAAAGCCAAGATGACAAACAAGCACACATCTTTGGGGTCTTGAAGAGAAAGAAATTTGTGCTACTGTTGGATGACATATGGGAGCGACTTGATCTTCCTCAAGTGGGAGTTCCACTTCCAGACAATCAAAATAAGGCCAAGGTAGTGTTCACCACCCGATCTGAACAAGTGTGCGGCCTTATGGAAGTGCAAAAGAAGATTAAAGTAGAATGTTTGACATGGCCAAAAGCCTGGGAATTGTTTCAAAGCAAGGTGGGAGAGGAGACTCTGAATTCAGATCCTGCAATACAGGAGTTAGCCCAAGTGGTTTGCAAAGAATGCGGTGGTTTGCCACTGGCGCTGATTACAATTGGACGAGCCATGTCTAGCAAGAAAACTCCCCAAGAATGGAATTATGCAATAAGGGTGTTGAAGAAATCTACTTCCCAATTTTCAGGTATGAGAGACAAGGTCTTTTCACTTTTAAAGTTCAGTTATGACAGCGTGTCTGATGAAACAACTAGGACTTGCTTCCTATATTGTTCTTTTTTCCCTGAAGATTGGAGTATTCCAATATATTTAATCAAAGCCAGGTGGATGGGAGAGGGATTTTTAGATGAGTGTGATGACATCGATGAGGCTTTGTCTCTGGGCCATGATATTATTGGAAGGTTAAAGCTTGCTTGTTTGTCGGAGAATTCTGAATTGGGTAATGATTATTTCAAAATACATGACGTGATTCGTGACATGGCACTGTGGATCCTTTCAGAGAGTGGGAAGAAATATTTGGTGCAAGTAGATCTGAAGCTACAGGAAGCACCTGCTCTTTCTAAGTGGGAGGAGGCTGAAAGAATATCACTCATGTGCAATTCTATTGAAGAATTAAGCGGAACTCCAAGATGCCCCAATCTCCTGTCTTTAATTCTTCATAATAATCCTTTGAGGACCATTTCGGATAACTTCTTCCAATTTATGCCTGCTCTCAAAGTTTTAGACCTGTCGTATAACAAAAATTTTATAAATTTTCCAGCGAATTTTTTCAAGTTGCTTTCTTTACAAAGTCTTGATCTATCGGGCACAAGCATAAGGGAATTGCCAATCGAGTTTAAGTTATTGGCAAAGTTGAAGTATTTGTATCTAAATCGTATGAGAAAGCTTGATCTTATTGCAGCACAAGTCATATCAAGTCTTTTTCAACTGCGAATGTTGGAGATACGTGATACTGGTGTTTCAGAGAGAATTGATGAAGGTAGCATTTTTTATGGTGGAAATGAATTGTTATTGAATGAATTAGAATGCTTGAGTCACTTGCAATTTTTAGGTTTGACTCTGAAAAGTGAGCACGCACTCAAAATATTATTGAGTTCACACAAGTTACAAAATTGCACATTTCAACTAGCGATCGAACAATACAGAGACTCAAGTTCACTACAAATGGCTTCACTACTGAAGAACATCAAGAGACTAGAATACCTTCAAATTAAAAATTGTGATGGTTTAGAGGAGTTGTTAATGGATTGGATGAGCACGGAAGAAAGAGAGAGAGCCGCAGTACCTCACATATACAGTCCTCCGTGGGATATTTCAAGGAGTATAATTGATGGAAGCAGGAGCTTTCATAACCTTCAAGTAGTTTCTATCTTGAAGTGCAAAGTTTTGAAGGATCTAACATGGCTAATTAGTGTGCCAAACCTTCATTTTTTAGGAATAGAAAACTGTGAGGCAATGGAAGAAGTAATAAAAGATGATATTGCAATTGGCATAAGGGAAGGAGGTTTGAGCGTATTCTCAAGGCTACACAGGTTAAATCTGTTGGGATTACCAGAGTTGAAGAGCATCTACAGACATCCATTGCCATTCCCCTCTCTTACCAGAATTGAAGTGTCCAACTGTCCCAAGCTTAAGAAACTTCCATTTGATTCCAACAGCGGCAAACACACTCTTCGATCAATTAAATGTGACACAGAATGGTGGGATAACTTAGAATGGGAGAATCAAGAAACTCACTCCATTTTCATTCCTCTTTTGTCACAGGTACGTAAATCTCTCAATAGTCCTCCTGCAGCAACACTAGAATCTGCTGGTCTGATATGATTTGTATAATATTGAGTAATAGTGCTAATTAATTTAAATAAGTTAATTGCTAGATATCCTGCGGTTATTGTTAAATTAATTATAATTTTTTCACTGGACTCACCCCTCAAAGTTTTTATTATTATTTCAGGTACGGACCGAGTTGGTACGTTGAAATAGTACCTAATAGTATCGATATATTTAGTTTTTATTATGTATGCTATTTACTTTTATTTTTTATTTGAGTGATCATGTAATGATGATAGTCTTATAACCGTGTTGGTTTGTTTTTGTGAATTTTCTTATAATGAATGATATTTAAGTTGGTGATATAATTTAGAGTAAACTTTATTAACACCTCTTGATGTTTGAGATATTATCACTCGACTACAATTTTATCACCAACACTCTCTGTCAGAATTTTTAAATAAGTGAAATGTCATGACTTTCCCGGATTATTTAAATGAATTTTAATAGAAAAATATCAAAATTGGGAAATGACAAAACTACCCTCTTGTATTGTTGTTTCTCTCACATCTCCTCCTCTAACCATTGCCACCAACACAATCACCATCTCCTCCTCCAACCACCGCCACTAACCACAACCATCATCCCTGAATCACAGTCACCAAATCAACAGCCACAATCCACAACCACAATTACCACCACTACAATTCCAACCACAGTCACTAGAAAACAACCAATGAGCATGCAGTGAGCATTCTATAATTAAGCATGTTAATTAGTTGTCTCTTACTTTTATGAAAAATTAAAAATATTATATTTTAGGACAATATTATTCATTTTAATGTCTTCTCTATTTCAATGACTTTTTATTGGCTCCTCTCTCTCTATTATATTACACGAACCTCTCCTGAGATTCAGTCAATATACACTAGCCTCCCATCTTATTTGTCATACAACACTAACCTCCCTTGATATTTGAATACGAGATACCATAAATTTTCATTCCGTTAGTGGTCAACATAGTCAATGACAAAAAATTATGATATCAGTAATTTGTATATTTTAAATTCTAGTTCTACCATTGAAAAACATGTAAAAATGTAATTATCCCTATAAAATCACATGAAATACTTAGATACATTTTTTAACTGAATAAAGTTGACAAAATTATCCCCTTCTTCTTCTTATCATTTTAAAAAGCGAAAAATTGATCTCCAGCGAAGGTTGCCAGCGATAATTTCTAGTGGCAAGAGTGAGAAGTGATAAAATATTTTTTTCTCTCTTCTTTTTTCTTTTCATTATCACAATTTTCCTATTTTCTCTCTTCACTTAATTCAACCAAGATTTAGGATCTTGAAATTAGAGAGTTTAATTATGTGGTTTGGCTTCAATGGAACATATATGTGGTTTCGAAATTGGATTTAGAACAATTAGGGTTAAATTATTTGAATTGGAGATTCTGGGTTCTTTTTTTACGTTTTTAAAAGTCACAGTACAAAAGTTTGTTGTTTTGATTATATATATATATATAGACACACACTAGTATACAAAATGGACCGCTTAAGATAATTTGAGGCCTTAGGCAAAAATTATAAAAGTGACTTTTTAACATTTAATATACTAATATCAAATTCCAATTAATAATATTTATTTTAAAATGATTCTTATTGAAATCAATATATCTAATTGGACCATTTTCTACTAATATATCTCTAAATTTTTTATCAATATTTTTTCATTGTCCAAATGCATAGATATTTGTGGGGATATAATATGATTTTTGATTAAGATCATTCATTTTTTTTATTTGGTTCACTTGTTTTCATTCCTTTTTAAGTTTTTTGTAAAGAATTTTCTTATCACACATTTTATTATCATTATGAATCTAAATCACTAATATATATATATATTTTTCATTATTGTATAATCTTCTAATTCTATTAGATGATTTGATTGTTCATTTGTTGAATTTTCAACTAAATGCTTTGTTGTTTGTCAATTAATTATAGCCAAAAAAAAAAAAGAAGTTGTAATGGGAGAATAAGAAAAAAATGTGAGAAATAAGGAGAAAAAAGATATAATATGAGAAGATGGAACGTTCTATAATTCCATTTTTTCACAATTATCGGTTAGGTCTATATTCAATCATTCATAAAAAACGTGGAATACACACACACACACACACACACACACAGATGGTGAGATAAGAATATAAAATAAGAGTTTTAAAATGTATTAAGTTATTTGGGCTCACTATTAAATATTGGGGACATAAAACAAAATTTTAGGAAGTCTAATGATATTAGAATAAAATTATTTGGACTCACTATTAAATCTATATTATTGGTTAGGGCCTAATAATATAAGGAAACAAAATTTTTAGAAAATAATTTTTTTAGTAAGTCTTCTTAAGACAATAAAAAAAATTGGAGGCCTTCTATTGGCTAGGGTCTGAGCCAACCGCCTATGTCGCCAAGGGCACCAGCCAACCCTGTATACAAAATTATAGAGCCAAGTTGTCAATCCATATATAAAAGCTAGTAGCTAGCCAACTCATTTATTATTTTCAATTCATAGCCACAGCTCTAAAAAATTACTGATGTTCCTTGGTTACATACATAAATACATGTTAGATATGTGTTTCAAAATTAATTATTTTTTTAATAAGTTTTATAAAAATTATATTAATTAATTTTTCAACTACTAAAGTATAATGAACTTATTGACATACATGTATATATCTTAAATAAATACATTTATAAATATGTTCACACTTAACTTTTAGAATTCTCAATGAATTTAGTCAAGACAATGAATCAATTTAAGTTCATTTATGTGAAGTTTATTAGTTTTCTCTATACAAGAATTTAAACAAAGTTCATTAACTTGGAATATGTACTTCTTAATTCATGAACTTTGGTAACATCACACATTTATGAATAACATTCTTGAGAGGCGTATATAAAGGCCACAACTTAGTCACTTGATATAAATTAACCAAACTCAAGTCTTTTTTATTTCTAACCTAGAGAAAATTCCTTTCATCTTCTTTGGACATTCTGAAAAGAGATTAAGTGCTACACTCAATAGTGTATTATGCAAATACACTGTGGTTGGGTCGAGTCTAGACTTGGTTAAATTCCGGAGATAGAGCTGTCACTATCCCTTGCACCTTGTGGGAGGCTTCAACTATCGTCAAATAGTTAGTTAATGGTTACTTTAACTTACAAATAGGACTAAAATAATCCACGGCTTAGAGGCGCGTCAAACGCTTCTTGAAAATAGTCGAAGCCTCCCACAAGGTGCAAGGGATAATGACAACTTTATCTCCGGGATTCAACCAAGCCTGGACACTCATCTTGATAAATCATAAAAATTGTTTGCACTTACATATATAGCAAAAATAAAATATTCAAAAAACCCATATCATAACTTGGAGGCGCGTAAACGCTTTTTGAAGATAGTCGAAGCCTCCCACAAGATACAAGGGATCATGGCAACTCTATCTCCGGGATTCAACCAAGCCTGGACTTAATCCAACCATAGTGTATTACCACGATACACTATTGGGTGCAACACTTAATCTCTTTCAGAATGCCCAATTATGAAAAATGTAAGAGAAACCTTTTAAACTTGTGTTAAGGAAACTTGAGTATGAGTTGAGATTGAACTTGATTCATACTTGAATTGAAGAAAGTGTGGTCCTTATATAGACCTCTCAAGATAAGTTATATAAATGTGTTCAATTCAAATACATGAATTAAAAGATTCATGTTCCAATGCAATGAATTTGGAATTCATTCATGTATCACACTAAACAATATTAATCTTATAAATCTGATGAATGAATTTAAAATAGTTTATCCTAAATTAAGTGAATCAAATAGATTCATTGAGAATACCAAAGGTCAATTGTGAATGAATATAAAAACATATTTTTTTGTTGATACATAAATTATCCAAATACATGCATATATATCTATATATATGTGAACACATTTAAAACTTTATTACTCAAAGGGGAATGAATCAAAATATTAGACTTTAATTATACACAAATATATTTTCAAAAAATATTATAAAAATATTTTGAAACTGTTGACCCAAAGGTTTTAACCTAAGGGCAATCCAGTAATTTTGATGATAACAAATCGTTAATGATGTTAAACACTAACATCTAAATTGAGTGATTACTTAGGATAACTGTCACAAACAAAAAAGCATTCACATTGTGGAATGATCATGAAAAGAGACAATGACATGAGAGAATAATTCATTGAAGAAGAAGGAAGTACCTCAAAGCTTCAAGACATATTCAAACATGAAGAAATGGGGTAGTTATAGCTTGGTGAGAGATAAGACTTTATTTGTCAAAGTGATTTTTGAATAACTTGTTTAAAGCTCACTTACATATCATGACCATGATGCATTAACATACACATCTTCTATTGGTTATTTTATCACTAAGAAATTAGTTTTAAAGCCTTAGGAACATGCTTCATAGATCAATCATCTGTTTAAAGTCTTTCCTATACTTTGTTGAAAGTGCTTCTAAGACATGTTAAGTTTGAATTTGTTGAAAGTTCACTTTCACCTTGCTGAAAATGCACTTTCAGGCTACTAAAAATGACAGCAGGCTTTGATGTTTCTAGAGCACATTTTTAGCTAATTGAAACTTTATTTTCAGCCGACTGAAAGTAGCTGAATTTGAATACAACGGCTAGTTCATTGCATTTAATGTTTACAACTACCTTTCAATAGCTGTATTTTTCAAAGGCTCTATATATATTGATATGCTCTGCATTTATGAATATACACTAACACTCTTGAGCATTCATTGAGTAACATTCATTGCAATCCACCATCATTCAATACACTTGAGCTTCAAACTTGTGATTCAACTTTAACTATAGTATTGAGAGCTTGAAATTGTATTTTCTTCTTTGAGAGATATCCATTGTATCACAAATTCTATTCTACATCAGTTGTAAAGGATTGTTGAACCCAAGAAGACTAAGTGAAGGAGTTCACTTAGCAAGAAGGAGCTTGTGTTCTCCATTGTAAGGGTTTGCTTTCCATCGACAAGGAAGAGCCATAGTGGATTAGAAAAAATCTCAAGAGGGATCTTGAGTCGTGGATTAGGAGTTTTTGAACCACGCTACATCCTTGTGTTGATAGTGTTTGAATCTCTCTATCCCTAACTTATTTATATTGTGCTTATTTAATTATCTCATTATCTCATTATATATTGCATATCTTTTTAATTCTTAAATTTTGATTCTATTGTTTGCTATGCACCCCCCTCTAGGGTCATTACTTGAGTAATAATTGGTATCAAAGTTAGGGCTCTAGTTTTTGACCTAATTGTCTTAGAGTTCGATCATGGCAAACATGCAAGGTGCCTCTCATATGGAAGGACAATCAAACAGTAGGCCACCTTGGTTTGATGGCACCGACTATAATTATTGAAAACCTAGAATGACATTCTTTCTCCAATCCATTGATTATCAAGTTTGGAAAATTGTTTGTAAATGACCTTTAGTTCCTATGAAAAATATTGAAGATAAAAAAGTTTCCAAGGATGAGGAAGAATTGACTGATGGTGATAGAAAGCTAATTCAAATCAATGCTAAAGCTATCACTAATTTGTATTGTGCTTTAAGCAAATTCGAGTTCAATAGAATTTCGGCTTGTAAAATGATCAAAGAAATTTGGGACAAATTAGAAATGACTTATGAGGGCACTAAGAAAGTTAGAGCTACCAAAATTAGTATATTAATTCGTGAATATGAGCTTTTTAGCATACTTTTTAGTGAATCTATTAATGAAATGTTTACTAGATTTACTAATATTGTTAATAGCTCGTCTTATCTTGGTAGAACTTATTCTAACTCCGACAATGTTAGAAATGTGCTTTGGTGTCTTCCTACAAGTTGGGATGCAAAGGCAACGACTATTCAAGAAGCTAAGGATCTTGATACCTTGAGTCTTGAAGACCTTATGGGATCGCTTATGACTCATGAGATCCAAGTTGGTAGTCGTCAAGAAATAGCCAATCCGAAGAAAACCTTAGCATTGAAATCATCTCTCTAAGATTTGAAAGAAATTGATAAAAGTGGGCTAGTGATGATGAGGATGACATGGCATTTATTGCTCACAAATTCAAGAAGTTCTTAAGAAGGGAACCTTTCCCCAAGAGAAGACCCTTCAAGAGAGATAAACCAAAAGGAGATTCAAGTAAAAAAGAACCTCCTACTTGCTACAATTGCAGAAAATTGGGACACTTTCTAAAAGATTGTCACATGCCAAGAAGAGATAAAAGTAAGAAAATTGTTATGAAAGTCACATGGGATGATTCCGACTCAAACGATTCGGAATGCGACACAAGCAATGAGGTTGTAAATCTTTGCCTTATGGCAATTGATGATGAGATAAATTCTAACCTTGAAACTTCTCCATTGATTTCATATGATGAATTACAATGTGCTTTTGAGGATTTGCATATAGAGCTAGAAAAAGTAATTTTGAAGAACTCCACTCTTAAAGAGAAAAACACATCTCTTTCTCTAAAAATTTCAAATGCTCAAAATGAAAATAATTCTTTGAGAAAAGAAAATGAATGCTTGTCTTTATCTCTTTCAAAAATCCAAAATGAAAATGTTTTGTTAAAGAGTGAAAGAGAAAAAATTTCTTCAAACAAATGTTCTTCAATTGATTCTCAATCCGAAATTGATAACTTGAATAAAATTATTGAGGATCAAGTGGATATTCTTGCAAAATTCACCAAAGGAAGAAAGAATTTAACTATTCTTTTGGTAGACAAAGAGATGTTTATGACAAAGAAGGGATTAACTACATTTTTTACGACAAACAAAAATATTTGATCAAAAGGCCTTCTTCCAAGAATGACAAGTTCAAACCGTTGAATCACTTATTTGTCAAAAGATCTCAATTTAACTTTAATGGCTTTGTATGCAATCTTTGAGGAAAATGGGATATAAGATCTTTGCTTGTCTATTTAGAAGAAGAAAATTGACTAAAATGATTTGGGTTCCAAAAGGAACATTTTTTATGATTGTGTGACCCGAGAATTGTCCCTAGAGGGGGGTGAATAGGGACTTTTAGCAAACAATGAAACTTTTTCGATTTAGTATATTTTGACAAAAAATAGCTTAAATGAATTTTTGTCAAATGCTTGGTGAACTTATGTATTCAACAAGTGGATTGAGAATGCTCTATCTATTATGCACTTAAATGAACTAGTGGAAACAATAAGCGTAAGTGTTCATGTAAGTGCAACATATCATGCTTGTAGTATATGGAGATGTTGATTGTGCATTTGTCAAATATATGGTATGCAAATTGATTAGTAAATAGATACTCAAATAACTACTCAATCAATTAATAATTTAATCAATTTCACAACTCAACCAAAATACTTCAAGCATTTATCATGTCCTCCTCATATGAATTAAAACATATAATCTTATAACATTCATATATAAAGCATATGAAATTTAAATAAATGAAATGTTATCAAATAAAGGAGTTTAAAGATAGAGAAATGCAAACCAAGTGACACCATGGTTTTTACACGGTTCGACCCCTCTTGCCTACATCCATGCCTCAAGAGAACTTCTTGAGATTTCCACTATAGAGCCTTCCTTAATGGTGGAAAGCAAACCATACAATTGCCAAGTGAATTACTTGGGCTTCCTTACTCAATGACATCCTCACCAAGACTTCTTTGCCAAGCTCATAACTTGGACTTCCTTGCTCAATGAACACCTCACCAAGACTTCTTTGCCAAGTTCATGACTTGGGCTTCTTTACCAAGTGTATCACTTGGTTTTCCTCTCAAAGGTTGATAGGTAGTTTGATTACAATGAATAGTATCCCTCAATGGATAGATTCACAAATAATAGCTCAATGGAGAGTATCTCTCAATGAATAGATATTCAATACACCCTCAAATCCTAGAGTTATATATGAAGATCTCAAATGAAAAGCTCAACTCTAGATATGCAAAATGAATCACAATGAATGATGGAAAAGATGAGGCTCAATAGTGATTTCTACAAGAGATATACTACCAAGTAGAATGCAAATATTTGTATTCAAGAATTTCTCAAGTTTATGCTTATGGGTAGGTTTCTCTCTACCTCTCTTGCTCTTTCTTCCACTCTTCTCTACTCTTGGCTCTACATTGCACTATCTCTCTCTTTCTCTTGCAAAATGCAACTCACACACATATATATAGTGTTTTGGAAGAAATATGGCCGTTTGAGACATGTGGCAGCCGTTTAGTGAAAAATATAGTTGTTGGAGTTTGAACCTCGAGGTTTCGATCGACTGATGAATTCATCGGTTGACTGAAAGTGTTGTTTCGGTCGACTGAAGCAATGTTTAGGTCGACTGAAACCTCCCCTATTTTGTAAAGCCTGTTGGAATTCATTTTCAGTTTCTATCAGTCGACTGATGAAGAGATTCGATCGACCGAAAGGCCTCTATCAGTCGACTAATGGATTCATCAATCGACTAAAAGTCCCCAGGTCAGAATCTGTTCTTAGACTCAGCCAGTTTCTCCTGCACAGTGCATTAATACACTACATACTTAATTACATTGAAAACATTAAAGTAAATTTCTCATAAACCTTTATATTTCTATTTACTTTAAGTTATTCAATGTAATTAAGCAAAGTACCCCCCATTTGGATTCAATAAAAATAGTTTCAAAATCAAATTTTAAGTGAATCACAATTTGATTTTTCAGTTTTAGTACAAAATGAATTTTCACAACTTTAACATAACAATTTAACGTGCAATATGAATAACCAAAATAATTCATTTGGGGCTGAAAAAATTCATGTGATCATGATAAATCATGGGATACAATTACCGGGACTTTTTATGTCAGGATTCATTAAAAAATTCATATTTACATTTTTGCCCCTAAAATCCAACACTTAGCCAAATTTATGCACTAAGTACCCGAAATAGTAACTGTGCATGACACGGCTTTATATAGTGATTCATTTGAGTCCGAAGCCTAAGTCAATGTATCTAAGAACCATAAATGATATGATTGAAAAATGTGGTCCTAGTTATAGCTTACTAGTTGAGTTTTTCTAAAGCTTATGATGACTTGAACTAACTCAACCATAGTAACGATCTCATGATGTTATAAGTGAAGTTTATGGCCTATCGCTTTTGGTTTAAGGACTTATGGATGATATGAATGATATGCATATTCCTATAGTCTACTAAGTCAAGAGATAAGCTTTCAAAATAAGTTACTTTATAAATAATTTTACATTAAATCTATCACTCACCGAAGACTAGCCTACCCAAGTCTTTTGATCTTCAAATCTTTAAGCTTTTGGGTTCCTTCATCATGTGGCTTGGATTCACTTCAACTTCGCCATTGATCTTGATTATTGATCTTTGAGTTCCATGATCATGTGGCTTCATGTATCTTCTTGTAATTCCTTTTGAAGTCCAATGCCTTTAAGATAGTTGAGATAATATAATACTTTATAAACTGTACACTCAAGTAAACTTATTAAATTTACAATAGGTTGTTATCATAAAAATCACCCAAATAACATTGGGTTAAAATCTTGAGGTCAACAGATTACTAACCCAATTGGACCCACAATGATTTAGGTTCCAAAAGAAGTCACCTAAGTTTGTCTTATAGGTTTGCTTGAAATCCTCTTCGGTCTCGAAAGACAAGTGGTTTCTTGATAGCGGATATTTGAGGCATATGACGGGAGATCGCTCTAAATTCATCTCCCTCAAGCCCTATGATGGAGGCAATGTCACCTTTGAAGACAATTCAAAAGGTAAAATTGTGGGCGTTGGCACTATATGTATATCTTCCTCTTCCTCTATTGATGATGTTTTTCTTGTAGAATGATTAAATCATAACTTGTTTAGCATTAGTCAATTGTGTGATAAAGGTTTTGATGTTATCTTTAAATCGGGACGTTGCATTGTTGAAAAAGATGGTTTATAAATTTTCATTGCTCATAGACATGGTAACTTGTACACTATCCTTTTTTGTGAATTACTTGATCAAAATATTACTTGCTTTATTTCCTCTAGTGATAATAGTTGGTTGTGGCATAGAAGATTAGGTCATGCTAGCATGGATTTGATGTCAAAATTGTCTAAGAAAGACTTAGTTAAAGGCCTTCCAAAGGCTAAGTTCACAAAAGACAAGACTTGTAGTGCTTGCCAATTAGGGAAGCAAGTCAAATCCTCCTTTAAAAGGAAAAAGGACATCACAACCTCTAGACCTTTGGAATTACTCCACATGGATTTATTTGGTCCGAAAAGAGTTGCTAGTCTAGGTGAAAAACTTTATGCATTTGTTATTGTTGATGATTGACGAGTGTAAAATAGTGGATGTTTCTCGTTGCTTTTCTACACTTCGTACAAAAAAATAATAAAACCTGCAAAAACTGTATACCAGTAAGCAGGGTCGAACCACTCTCAAGTGAGAATTAGTAACAAGTCTAAACTTCAAAACCTAAATCTCTTGAGATGAAAAATGAATATTTTAAAAAATAAAATTCTGATTTTTTATTTAATAATAAAAACTAATATTAAATGTCTTAGATCAAATGATGGGACAAATCTCAAGGAAAGAGAATTCACCACCATGGATCCATATAAATAAAGTTTTTTTTTATATTCTTATCTAGTTTTTCCTCTAATAACCAATACACTTCACCAATCCAATTAGAATTTGGAAAGATGAAGGAAAATATGGAATAAAAAAGAATGACTTGATTATATATGAGAGAGACATTCTTTACTTAATCTGATACACATTGGTTAGGTAAACAGAGGTAGGCATTCTTCAAATTACCATTATTTGGCAAACACGAAAAATACTTCCTCTAATTTTAGAAAATAAAATCCAGAAGAGAAGAGTAGAAGAATGCTCTTGGGAGGAAAAAGTAGACAAGAAAATAAAACAACTTACCTATACTTCAGCCATGGTGGCTTAATCATTCCCTTGAGAAGGATATTTACGCTTGCATATTAATAGAAAACAAACAAATAGAAATGAAACTACTACTCATCATTGAATCGATAAAATAATTACACTATTTTTTTTCTATAATTTCTCTACAATTTCTAACTCCCTTCACCATCCCCTAAGACCCCTTATTTATAGAGTTAGAGGGGCATGGTTTAGGTGGGAAAAATTTAAAATACAAAATTCATTTTTTATATTCTTATCTAGTTTTTCCTCCAATAACCAATACACTTCACCAATCCAATTAGAACTTGGAAAGATGAAGGAAAATATGAAATAAAAAAGAATGACTTGATTATATATGAGAGAGACATTCTTTACTTAATCTGATACACATTGGCTAGGTAAACAGAGGTAGGCATTCTTCGAATTACCGTTATTTGACAAACACGAAAAATACTTCCTCTAATTTTAGAAAATAAAATCCAGAATAGAAGAGTAGAAGAATGCTCTTGGGAGGAAAAAGTAGACAAGAAAATAAAACAACTTACCTATACTTCAACCATGGTGGCTTCATCACTCCTTTGAGAAGGATGTTTACGCTTGCATATTAATAGAAAACAAACAAATAGAAATGAAACTACTACTCATCATTGAATCAATAAAAATAAATACACTATTTTTTCCTATAATTTCTCTACAATTTCTAACTCCCTTCACCATCCCTTAAGACTCCCTATTTATAGAGTTAGAGGGGCATGGTTTAGGTGAAAAAAATTTAAAATACAAAATTCAAAATACAAATTTGAAATACCAAATTCAAAATTCAAAAACAAAAATTCAAAATACAAAATTTTGAATTTAAATATCTAAAATTTGATTTCCATATCTTTAATTTCAATTCTGGACTACAGACGTGGCCGTGTACAAAATATTTGGCAAAGTTTTGAACTTGAGACCTCTTGTGAAGTAGATTGCACAGAATACCATCTCTCCTACAATTCTTCTTATGTTCAACTTTGGCTATATATATCCTTTTTAGCCCTCTTTTTCTGCTTTTCTTCTTATTTGGAAATCAACCCCTATAAAACATAAAATGCAAAGATAAGAACCTTTAAATAAAATAAAAGATGAATTAAAAACTTATTTTAGGATATAAAATAGCAAGTTTTGTGCACTTATAAAATAGCAAGTTTGTCGTTACTTTTTTACACTTCGTACAAAAAATAATAAAACCTGCAAAAACTTTACTAAAACTGTATAGTAGTAAGCAGGGTCGAACCACTCTCAAGTGAGAATCAATAACAAGTCTAAACTTCAAAACCTAAATCTCTTGAGATGAAAAATGAATATTTAAAAAAATAAAATTCTGATTTTTTATTTAATAATAAAAACTAATATTAAATGTCTTAGATCAAATGATGAGAAAAATCTCAAGGAAAGAGAATTCACCACCATGGATCCATATAAATAAAGTTTTTTTTTATATTCTTATTTAGTTTTTCCTCTAATAACCAATACACTTCACCAATCCAATTAGAACTTGGAAAGATGAAGAAAAATATGGAATAAAAAAGAATGACTTGATTATATATGAGAGAGACATTCTTTACTTAATCTGATACACATTGGCTAGGTAAACAGAGGTAGGCATTCTTCAAATCACCATTATTTGGCAAACACGAAAAATCCTTCCTCTAATTTTAGAAAATAAAATTCAGAATAAAAGAGTAGAAGAATGCTCTTGGGAGGAAAAAGTAGACAAGAAAATAAAATAACTTATCTATACTTCAGCCATGGTAGCTTCATCACTCCCTTGAGAAAGATGTTTACGCTTGCATATTAATAGAAAACAAACAAATAGAAATGAAACTACTACTCATCATTGAATGGATAAAATAATTACACTATTTTTTTCTATAATTTCTCTACAATTTCTAACTCCCTTCACCATCCCCTAAGACCCCCTATTTATAGAGTTAGAGGGGCATGGTTTAGGTGGGAAGAATTTTAAATACAAAATTCAAAATACAAATTTGAAATACCAAATTCAAAATTCAAAATTCAAAAACAAAAATTCAAAATACAATTATGCATTGCATATTTGTAGGGACTGTACTTCTACCACACCAGAACAATTGAGATAATTTGTTCCAATATTTTTCTATCTGTCTTCAGTAATACATTATTACTATACTTTTAACACTAGGGACAGTGTTGTATTTTGTTTGGGGGGGGGGTAGATTTATCAAGATGCATGTTTTTTTTTGAAAATCTTTTGATCCAAAATAGAGTCATTTTTCTAATTTATTCAAAAAAAAAAAAATTTTTTTTGGCAGTATAGTACCTTTACAATGATGATATTGGATTAAATTATGATCCGTTTCATGAAATCCAAGAGATGTTAATGTTTTGATTTAAATTGAACTTGTTATTAGGGTAATATAATGATAGACATTATTGCATCACGGGCATTTAGAAGCAGAAATATTTTTTGCTCAAAAGTCGAACTTTGCAATTCAAATTGAAAAGTGAGTAACCTTCTGATAATCTGGAAGATCTAATAGTAGAGACTTAGACCGTGTGAGCTTTCGTGCCTTTCACTTCTGGAGAGTTTTTATGCTAACTCCGAGTCACAAGATGACTCAATTTTTTTGGATACCGTATAAAAAATTGTTGGTAGTCTCATTATCTTTCATTTTGGTTGATCACTGAAAATGAAATCACTTCGACTTAAGAGAAACATAGGCCTTGTAATTTATTTTTCTACTATCGTATCCTACCATAATCCTTCTTTCTATTGTTAGTTTCTGAAAAGTGATACGGATGTTCTTGTGAAAAAAAAAAAAAAAAAACCATCATATTTTTTTCAATGAAAAAAAAAAGAAAAAAAAAAAACAAGTTTTCCCTTTGAGATATTTTGAAGACTCATTACTTCCAAAAACTTTCACCTACAGCCCCATCCTAATCAACACCTGTAAGTGATCAACATTCCTATCATGAGACTTTTCTATTTATATGTATCGGTTTTTCATATTAGTATGTGAGCTTGCTTTTACTTTGGAAACAAAGTTTTTACTCACATACAACTGAGAGAAACAGTTAGCCAAATTTTCGAGAGTTGTTCTTTTAGAGAGATATTTACCTGTGAGATTTGAAGTCAAAACGTCTTTTTCTTCTAGTGACTTGGAAATTACATTACTTGAATTTGAGGATGGCTTTTTGTCGACTTCACACATTCACTCTGCTTCTAGGTTACTTGTAGATGATTTTTCCTTGATGTTTATTGTTATAACACCCTAGTAGCTTGTTGTATATGAGGAACTTATCAATTTCATTTCTTATTTTTCATGTTTCATGGATATATAGAAGATTCTTTGAACAACAGGGAAAATTACTGCCTTAAAACAACTCTTCTTTGTAATAGTTAGAAAGTTTGTGGGTACCTTCACTGCAAACCCTCATGAGACTATAGCTCGTCCACTAGGGGTAACCTAGGGGTTTAAGGCCTTATTGCATTTGGTAAATGCAATCGAGAACAGCCTGCGAAAGTGGCACATCTTTAGTTAGGAGTTAAATAAAAGTAGCAGTTTTGTACACTAATTTCTTTTGCTTGTATTTGCTAGAGGACTAGCAAAAGCTCATTTAGGGGTAATTTGATAAGTGCACAAAACTTGCTATTTTATATCCTAAAATAAGTTTTTAATTCATCTTTTATTTTATTTAAAAGTTCTTATCTTTGCATTTTATGTTTTATAGGGGTTGATTTTCAAATAAGAAGAAAAGCAGCAAAAGAGGGCTAAAAAGGATATATATAGCCAAAGATGAACATAAGAAGAATTGTAGGAGAGATGGTATTCTGTGCAATCTACTTCACAAGAGGTCTCAAGTTCAAAACTTTGCCAAATATTTTGTATACGGCCACGTCTGCAGTCCAGAATTGAAATTAAAGATATGGAATCAAATTTTAGATATTTAAATTCAAAATTTTGATTTTCATATCTTTAATTTCAATTCTAGACTGCAGACGTGGCCGTGTACAAAATATTTGGTAAAGTTTTGAACTTGAGACCTCTTGTGAAGTAGATTGCATAGAATACCATCTCTCCTACAATTCTTCTTATGTTCATCTTTGGCTATATATATCCTTTTTAGCCCTCTTTTGCTGTTTTTCTTCTTATTTGAAAATCAACCCCTATAAAACATAAAATGCAAAGATAAGAACCTTTAAATAAAATAAAAGATGAATTAAAAACTTATTTTAGGATATAAAATAGCAAGTTTTGTGCACTTATCAATGATTACACTAGACTTTGTTGGGTTTTTTTTTTTACTCACGAGACACATGCAATATTTGCCAAATTTTGTAAAAAAGTTCAAAACGAAAAGGACTACAAAATTAAGACCATTAGAAGTGATAGAGGTAGAGAATTTGAAAATCAAGACTTAGAAAAATTTTGTGATGAAAATGGATTTGAACACAATCTTTCGGCGCCTAGGACTCCTCAACAAAATGGTGTTGTTGAAAGAAAGAATAGATCTCTTCAAGAAATGGCTAGGACTATGCTTAATGAGCATAACTTACCTAGATATTTTTGGGCCGAAGTTGTTAGCACTTCTTGTTATGTCATAAATAGAGTTATCATTCGAAATGAGCTTGATAAGACACCCTATGAGTTATGGAATGGTAAAAAAACCCAATATTGGCTACTTTAAAGTTTTTGTATGTAAATGCTTTATGCTTAATGATAAGGATAACCTAGAAAAATTTGATGCTAAATCCGATGAGGGTGTTTTCCTAGGATATTCAATAAGAAGTAAAGTATTTAAAGTTTTCAACAAAAGGACTCTAGTGAGGGAGCTCTCCAACCACATGGTAAAGTAAATCGAACTGGTGACCACTTAACATCATGTTTTGTTAATCTCGAAGAGTAGTCTAGTGTTGCAAAATCAAGAGGCCATTTTATGACATTTGCTTGCCTAAAAAGGACATGAAGGTAAAAAGAGTTTTTCTTGAAAACTAATATAACAACCTTACAATTTCTTGAGCTTAGATTTCATTTCATTCCAAAAGAACTTGGTTTTGTTGAAGGGTGAATTCAGCCAAAGGCTTGGTTTTTTTCAGTTTAGGCAATTCAGTCTTCAGAGCAGTATGTTGGGAGGCAAGCTGATCAATCTCATCTAACAAGGCATTGGATTGGGAGGTGACATCGACCCTAACAGCTTGAACTTGAGCAAGCTCGCTTTGAAGTCATTGTTCTTATTGCCCAAGACTGTCGTTCATCTGATCAAGTTTGCTACACCCAACTGCAATATCTAGGATCTTGGCACCCATTGCCTCTTCAGTTTTGCACTTCTTATTATACTGAGTGATGGCATGGGTGGAGTCACCAATGGATTTAACCAATGTTGGTAGCTAAACTTGAAAGGAAGTAACCACAACCTGCATATCTAAAGAAAGTTCTCCACGTAGGCTGATTGTGGTCAACAAATCTGAAATCTGGTCCACCATGGAAGGCAGCTCCAAGAGGTCCTATTCAAGGATTTCCTGGAGATACCTTTTGGCACCTTCAAATACTTGGTCAGATAATGTAGGCACAGAGGGTGAACTTTCACTTCTCGCCAAACTTTCTTTTGACATAGAAGCAAATGAGATGGCAATTTTGCTTGTCCCGCTGGGTTTTTGCCCTGTCCTGCCCTATTTGGGGCAGGTATGGGAACCATTTTTATGCTATCGGGGCGGGTATGGGAATGAAAATGTGAACCCACCGTGGGTACGGGACGAGTTCGGTCTGTGATAGAAACTCACTCCGTATCTGCCCCACCCTCGCCAATCCACTTGTTATATAATTATAATTTATATTATATATTCTTACCTTTTTTGACCTTTAAATATAAGTATATAAGTTGTTTATATTCTTCATTTTTAGGTTTTGATTGGTTATTGAATTGGAATCTTAAGTAAGAAAAATGGTGATTGAAAATCAAAGTGTGATTCTCAAGTAATTTTGATTTTGTTTTTGAGAATTCTGAATGTAAGCTTTTATTAAACTTCATATGGTGAAATTTTTTTTATGTTTAATTTAGTTGTATTAAACCTTTTTTAACTGTTAGATCAAACTTATTACTGGGGCTTTTTGATTGTGGAATGTAAACATGATGTCTTTGGTATGGGTTATTTATTCTGAATTTAATTGTTGGATCATACTAACAAGCCTGTAATATTTTGAATTTAAAACGTTAGATCAAATTTGTTATTGGGCATCTAATCTCTATAATGGGAATTTAATTGTTGGATCAAAGTACCAGGATTGTAATATTTTGAATTTAAAAAAGTATTTGATGTGGAAAAAATTTGTGGAAACTCGCCCCGCCCCGTCCCCACCCCACCTCGTCCCATCCTAAACCCACGATGAGTTTGGTAATGCTATTAAAGACAATGGGGCGGGGATGAGTTTAGGCAAACCCGTTTTGTTGCCATCCCTAAAAGCCACAATGGAATGCAAGTAGTTCTTCATTGTTAAGAAGGATCCACCAGCAGGTCTAATAGCAAGAGATTGTACCTGTTTCTAAAAAAAAGGGATGCTAGGTATAAGTAGGAAAAATTGAGGGCTTTGGATGACTTAAAGGAAGTTGTATACCTCCTTGGTAGGGGTAAGTGATTCAACCATGTTTTGAGTGGCTGAAGTTGCAGGCTGAGTTGAAAGAGAGACTGGGGGTGATCTGGCTTAATGGCCTATTTATTGCCTTCATCTGGGGTATGAGATGGTAGATGGGCTTCCTCAGTAGGATGAACTGGTTGATTGGAGGGAGTAGCTGTGACATCGACCTATGATAAAAAGAAACAATGGTGAGTAAAATTGAGTTACATTGGTTGTCTGATTGGAAAGGGTTAGGGATACATGAGGGTTAAATGTTATAGTTTTCTTGCTTCTTTTGATCAAGAGCTCCTCATATGAGCCAAAGTCAGCATCTGAAAATTGACCTTTGATAGGTTTTGTGTATTTTAATGAACCATTTGCGGTTGTTTTGTTACTTTTAGGTTGAAAAGTGAAAGGGAATAATTTTCAAAGTTCTTGATGCACGGAATTTGATGCCAGTAATACAAGATTACCTTGGAGGAAGTGGTTGCTTGACGTCAATTTCTGGAGTAGGTCGACTCTTTATCTTAGCAGCTTGTGGATCTGTGTCTGCAGTCAGACCAATGGGCTGATCACTAACAGTGTGACTCGAGGGTTGAGTTGTATAAATGGGATTCTTGTTAATTGATCTTGTATTAAAAGGTTAAAGAAAAAATTTGTTTTGGAAAGATTAGATATACCTTGTTTAGACTTAGACCTGGTTCTGGTGGCAGTAGGGGTGACCGTGACAGGTTGAACTGCTGCAGCCTTTGCAATAGTTTTCTCATCCTTTTTCGGGGAAACTACAAGAGACGATTCTTCCCATAAAGAGCTAGTGGCTGAGAACTTGAAAGAATTCGGGAGCCATTGGAAGAGTAGAGCTTCATCTATGTCCATGGCCAGAGCAACGAACGATGCCCACTATGTGTCAAAAGATGGGTCTATTTGGGGCTGAGCAGGGAAGAGTTGAAGCCTGAAATGGTCCAAGGCATTTTTGTTCTTATTAGAAACATCTTGAACATGCATTGTTTTCAAAATTTTAACCCTTTTGCTGAAAGTCTTGTTGTCTAAAAGATAATGAGGCAAGGGGATCATTTGGGTAAGGCCAAATTGCCTTGCTAACTGAGCAAGGTTGTAACATTCCATGCCCACACGACTATTAGCTGATTAAAAGGGAACTGAGCTATAGTGCAGATCTCTGTTGACTAAAAAGTTGGCCCAGGATACATTATAGTAATCAAGTTCTTGGTTTGCAGATGAGCTGGTGGGGGATTACATCCAAGATGGGATATGTGAAGAATCAATATAAGGTAGGACTTGAGAGGCTGACCTATGCTAACAATGAAGGAAAAATTTTACACAGTCTTTGAAAGACAGGTTTTGGTGGAACATAGGCATGACAGGTAGAGATTAAGGAATCATTAGCTGAGGGAGTTACATCCATGCTCAGTTTTGGAAAATATTCCCTCAGCCAAATCTGTAAAAACCAAAATGGTCCACTCATACGCACGTAGTGGGTGGACAACAGGTCATAGAAACCTCTATATATGTGGGAGAGCACCAAATGGGCTAAAGCCAAGGTTTTACTTTCAGACAAGGCAATTGCTATTTCTAACAGATCTTTCGTAACTTGAAAAGCTGGTACACATAATAGGCACTTGTTCAGCCAATAAAGCAGAAAGGCAATATAATCCTTTGTTTTCCACAGGACCAACGACCTTATTTTTGGCTTTCATGAAACAACTATAGGCCGCTACGGTAACTTTATTGCCAGTGGTTTTGGAGGGGTACATGAATGTTATTTATGACTTGGGTAGTAGATAGCTGACTTCAATACCAGCAGCCTTCAGGCCAGTCAGCATTCATATATCTTTAATGGTGGGAGAGAACATCCCATACGACAAGTGAAACGAGTTGGTGGTGATGGACCAAAATAGGGAAGCGGCGTAAAGCAAGAATTTGTCCTGTACCATCGGTATAGTGCTGAGGTGAATGGCATCATAGATACCATAGGCTTTCCATACTTCCCCTTTGGCCGTAGACATGCGATCAAGCCATTCATCTCACTCGGTATTGACTAAGTGCCAACTTCTAATGTAAAAATTCATGGTGGGTGTGTATGTGTGTGGGGGTGGGGGGGTGCTCAATTATGGTGGTAAGACTGTAATACCCCGTTATTTTAAGGTTATTTAAATGAGTCATTTATTTATTTAGATTGCTGATTTGTGAGTTTTTTAAATGTTTTAATTTAAAATTTGTCAATGTGTTTATTTATGTTTAATTTAGATGCTAATTGTGTGGTATTAAATGCTTTGGTTGTTTTAAATAAGTGTGTAGTAGTTTTATTAAATATTTTATTTTTTATATATATATATATATAATTTTTTTGGATTTTTATTTTATTTTTGGTGAGATTTGGACCTTTTATTTTTCTTTTATTTTAGGTTGGGTTTTGTGTTAGTGTGTATTTGGGCTCATAAGGGGAAGATAGGGGTTTATGTTATTTAGGCCCAAGCCCATATGTTTTAAGGAATAATATATATGTGCTAGTATATTAGGTTTTCTACAAATTTTACTATACGTATATTTTTAAAGAAAGAGATATAGAGAGGAAGAGAGGGAGATACAAACCCTAGGGAGGATTTGAGAAGATGAATTGAAGAGGATTGTGATTTAGGGCAAATGGTTTTTCGTCCAGGTGATTTCTACCTTTATTTTTTGAAGAGGCAAGTAACTTTTCTTCTCTTCCCTTTGAATTTATAAACTCTTCACCTCTGAAACCATATTTATATTTATATATATATTTTTTTATAAAGCATAAATGTATTGTGTTAAACTAGGATTTCGTTTCTAATATATAGATTGATAGAAATTAGGATTTTATTTTTGGAGATATGTATGTTGACCAAAATCTAGGATTTCATTTATGAAATTTATATATAGTGAATTAAATCATGTTGTATGTATTTACATTTAATTTTTGTGAACAGTGTCGATATCCATAATTTTTTGACGAACGTATTTTGACTCTACGAGACCCATTCTCGATCAGAAACGACCCAATAAGCAAAATCGAGTAGATTTTGTTACTAGACCATGTCATTTTTCAGCCGAAAACCCTTGTCTAGTTCTCCAAAATTACGTGTTTTCATCCTAAAGGAAGACTGCTGAATATTTCAAAATTTTTGTTCGTGCACCAAACAAACTCAGAATTGGCTGAAATTTAATATTTAGTAGTTTTTAATTATTAGGTTTCTTATTTATTTTTTTTAGAATTTTTGGAGAAAATTTTATTTTTAGCGGTTTCCTTGTGCTGCTAGTTTCTTTTTGTTTTTAGGTTTTTCTATGCTGTTAGGAATAGGATTTCTTTATAATAAATACATGTAGTGTAGAGAGTAGATCATGTAACCCATTCAATTATTAAGTATTTGTGAACAGTAACCCTGTGAACAGTGTCGGTGAATAATTCGCAAACAGTGTCGGTGAACAGTAACTGTGAATAGTGTCAGTGAACAATACCTAAGAACGGTGTCGTTGAACAGTAACCATGAACAATGTCGGTGAACAGTACTCGTGAATAGTGTTTTTACTTTTTTAATTAATTAATTAATTATTATTAAATGCATAATTATGTGCCTTTAATTTACTCTACTTAGTGATATATATATATATGCACGAAATGTCAGGATTACCATACGGAGTTGAGAACTAGCTAATAAGTAGTCTCACTAATATATATACATGGCATGTCAGGATTGCCATACGAAATTAAAAGCTAGCTAATAAATAGTCTCCCCAATATATATATGCACGATATGTCAGGATTGTCATATAGATTTGGGAGTTAGCTAATAAGCAGTCTCACCAATATATATATATATATATATATATATATATTTTTTTTTTATATACGACATGTCAGGATTGCCTTTTTATAATTATATTTTGTTATTGTTGTTATTATGTAAAATTGTTCATCAATTGTGTTATAAACATGGAATTTGTGTATTTATCATGTAGTTTAGGTTGTTTGGATGTGAGATGATAGGTTTATTGATTCTCTAATTGAGATATAGAGAGAACTTGCTCGTGGGTTTAACCCACTCTTTATTGATATATTAGGTTATAGGCAGTTTCAGCCACCAAGTTGAGTTTAAAATTCTTCTTAAATTCATGTGTCTACATTCTATTCCAGTTGTTCATTATAGGGACTCTCTATTTAATTATTAGATATTTTATGATTTTGTAAACATTGATTTATGGATTTGGATTAGGGGTCCTTGGTCTACTGGATTCTCTAGTTGTATTTAATTGAGGATGTTGATATATACTCTAAATTAAATTATGAAATAGTTATGGAAATTTATGATTCATGATTTATTATTTATTAGATTTTTTTCTGTTATTAAATTCATTATTTATTGTATTTTGTACTTTATGCTTATTTGTTATCATGTGGTGGTATTTCTTAATTTTTGTGTATAAGCCTGACCAACTTATGCATGAAAATTAGGGGGTGTCTTTGGAAGAAGAGATGTTTCTCTACTAAAGGATAGAAAGAAGAAATAAAAGGAGACATGCCTTTCACGAAAGTGGGACCAAGGCCTTTTGATTTGTTTGGAAGGTTAATAAACACATCAAGGTGAAGTTTGTTGATGGCTGTGGAATTAATAGTTGCCTCAAACTGTTTGCCATATGAAATTGGGTATTCTGAGAATGGAAGGAAGTCCGCAGTAAACTTGGGGGCCATGGATTTGCTGAGAAAGAAGGTAGGGTTTTCGTTTGCAAAGAGGTGGCGAATTAGCAAATGAAATGATGTGAGATTTCTTAATTTAGTAAAGTAACCCAATAGAATTTAATAGGAGAGATATTTATGAGGTAAGTGATAGGGTAATTATGACCCATTATGGTGATGATTGTTCGACTATTTGAAAAAAGAGATACATGCTGATTTCGTGGAAAACTGAACGACTGATGGGGTTTCAAAATTCAAATTCCTTGGCTTTCGGGATATATATAATTCATCAATGAATTTGACTTTACGGGGTAGTTGTTGGTACCCAAATATGGCGCCACTTGGCAGCCAACATGAATGTTGTTTGGGGATGGACTTTTAGGGTAAACAAAATATGATACGTGGGTATATCTGTATAAGATAAGAGTCCATTTAAAAAGGGACTCTAAGGCTGAGTAAGAAGAAGTTTGAGATGGTATGGGCTCTTGAAGGTTACCCCTATAACTTGGCATGAGTTTGGATATATATATGGGAAAAAGAGCTTGGACTAAGAGCTTGAATGCTGTGGTAAAAAATGATGTTAAGTATGAATGGGACTCTGGGAAGGTTGCGGTAGACTGATTGAAGGATTATTCTATGAATAAGTCCAAGTGTATTTGGACTTTAAGAGCTTGGAATGATATGCTACATTGGTGGAGGCTTAGGGACAATGGCCAAATAGTAGACCTGTAAACAAATCGGATTTGGATCGGATCAAGCCTGATCCGATCCAAACCCGACAAGGAGTATAAGGGATCTGATTCGATCAGATAACCCCACGGATTATATATAATTAAATCCATATCCGATTTATTAATCGGATATCCAATCTGATAACCCGATTTGAAAAAAATATAATTTTTTTATTATAAAAAAAGAAATTTCAAAAAAGATTGACAAATAATGAGTTAGAAAAAAATAGGGAAGAAAAATAAAATATAAAGAAAAAAGTAGTAGAAATGTAAGTATTTGACTTTCTATTAAAGAAAAAAACTATAATGAAAGACAAAATAGAGAGAAGGAAGAATAAGAAGGAAATAATGATAAAAAATATTTAAATAGTATGTAAATATTATATGTTATAACATTAGATAATATATTTAAAATAAATTATATATTAAATTATTTCGAATCAGATTATTATCGGATTGGATCGACTATAATCCATATCTGATTTATTTAATTAACGGATTATCGAATTCGGATCGCTAACAGATTATTGGATTGAATGTCCAATTCATATCTTAATTATTGGCTCAGATTCAGATTAAAATCTTATCTATTGACAGGTCTACCAAATAGATACATTTTATTTTATTTCCTTTATGTAACTGTTTTATTTCATTATTATCTTGTAACTTAGATTTAGAAATCGGTCATGTAAGTTTTCTATAAATAATGAAAATTACTTTGTATTAAGGGTTCCACAACCACCTTACAAACATTGCATCACATGTAATTCTTCTCAAACATAATATTCTCCTAGAATATTGCTTTTGTCTCTACTTACTCTACATCTCCCTCATAAATTTCTTACTCCCTATCTTATCTAATTAGTCTATCTTTCTATATCTCCCTCACTCTCTATCTCTCCTTTTACTATCTCCCTCCTTCTACCACCCTCCTTACTAAGATTCAGTCTCATAATTTTTTGTGCATCCTAAAAGTCCTCTTCATTGAGGTAAAAAAGAACTCAATTGGGAGTTTGGTATTCTCTCTTCCTAGCCAATCGCCTGATCCAACACAACACTCAAAGGAGATACTTGTATTCGATCAACTGATTCTTTATCATGCCGACTTCACGGTTCTGGCATGCCCGCATACACACTGGCAATATAATCAGTCTGCCCGATCGATTAATTGATCGAACAATTATATGTCTAAATTATCTAAATTTACTTTTTCTTATATATATATATATTGTCATTTATTATTACTATTTCTTAAAGATGATATAATTTACCTTAACTCAAAGTAGGTTGCACTGGAAGTAAAATTATTAAGTGTTGCAACCAATTTACTATGAGACGATGAAATTAGAAGTAACAATGCTTTTAATTGATATTCTAATCTCTTTGCCATTAATTCTAGTCTATTGGTTTGTCAAAATTTTGAAATCACTCTCGTGCTTAGCAACAAAATGCCTTATTCAAATTTACAAGTCTTTTAATTAAGAATTATTCTGTACAATTTCCTATATAATTGCCTTATTTTAATAAAGACAATAAGAATTAATTTTTTAAGCAATATGATAAAATGCACTTTTATAAATCTATTGTATAGTCAATGAATAGTCTTATTGATATCTTTTACTAGGGGTGACAATTCGTGTTCCTGTGTCGTGTTCGTGTCTTGTCGATCTATGAGTATTCTATTAAACAACTAAATCCTAACCCGACCCATTTAATAATCGTGTCTGAGATCCTCAACACTAACCCAACCCATTTATTAAACGTGTCGACCCGTATAACCCGTTTAATAAACATGCCCAATAATAGCACGACTTGTTTAATAACCTTTTTAATCCATTCAACTTATGTCATATGAGTTTCTCCACCTCTAAAATTCTCTCAGAAGATCATATAAAAAATAAAGTACATATCAACACATAAATCTTAAAATCAAATTATATTATAAAATTTGTACTTATATATAAACTCAAAAATATAATAGAGTAATTCAACAATTGGAAAAACACCACAACAATCTTATGTTTGCATTTTATGCCTACATCAATCCTGTAAACAAACAAATAGATTACAAACAATTGCAACATATATAATTATGTATATATAAGTTTGTATAAAACCATAATTTTTGAATAACTCATGTGGTAATCGTGTCACGTATTAGACAGCTTAAATCTAAACCCAACCCAATTTTTGTGTGTTGTGTTCGTATTGACCCATTTATTAAACGTGTCGGCTTACCTTAAACCCAAATCAGCTTAAGTCGTATCGTGTTCGTGTCGTGTCTAATTTTGCCACCCTTATCTTTTACTAATATTTAGCAGTCTTGTTAGTGGACTTTGTTCCTTCACCCTCAATATGATCATACAAAATTTTAAAACAAAACATATCATCACCCTTACTAAGATCATATAAATCTTTACTATAAAGTATATATGCTGAATTTCTTACTTTCTAAAATTAGAAAAATTATTGAATATTCTTGAAATTTTGTGTATGGAGAGAATCCCACTAGTACTAACTTACTATTTAATTTTATCTCTTAAAATAGTGTGAAATAGAAGTATATTATTGGTGGAACTTCTATAAATATGGAATCCCCGGAGTACCAAATAATTACTACTCTGAGGATACTGATGTTGATGTGGTATTTCCGAAAAATGTAAGCTCTCCATTTCTCCTTAATTGTTTTGAAATTAGTAGTTTTTAAAAGAGATAAAGGGCTTACACCTGTCGGGAATGCCACATCATTAATACCCCTGGAATATTTTATAATTTCTCACCTTGGCAGATAGGTTAAGTCGGTCCTAAAATATTAAGGCTGCAACTCCGGGCGGGTTGAGCGGGTTAAAGGTACAACTCGGGCTCAACCCTACATATCAAATGTTCAACCCTAACCCAACCCATTCTTAAATTTTTAAACTCGAGTTTGCAATTCGGGTTAAAATTTCGGGTTAGAAAGTCAGGTTAATTTGTGTTATCTATATCACCAATCTCAATGTTAAAAATTTAAAGTGATCTTTGATAAGTTTCACATTAGATGACTCCTAAACATATTCTAAAAAATTACAAACAAAATTTCAAAAAATTAATTATCTAAAGTGTTAACATACAATAAATTAAGATTTGAATAAAGGAAATTGAAAAGAAAAAATGTTATTATAATTTGAATATTATATATAATATATTTAAAATAAAAAATATGTATAAAAATAATATTACAATTCGGATTCAGGTTGAGCTCGGGTTGTTCCCTTCAATCCAAGCCCAACCCTAATTATGTTCTGGTTGAAGTTTTTCAACCCAAGCTCAACCTTAATTGTAAAAATAGTTGTCCAAACTCGTAAAAAATCAAACTGGGCTCGGGTCGAGTTCGGGTTGCCCAACCCAAATTGCAACCCTATAAAATATTGCCGCTTTAGTTGGGCTACCAAACCATGAAGTCTATGCCTATGGGGCCTAACGAACTGGCCACGGCGTGAGCCCAATAATGATGTCTTCTCAACAAACTTCATGGGCCATATTAGGTGAGCCCAAAACAAAAAACAATACTAGATGATGCCACTGAACTTTGTAACATCAAGTCCTCAATTTATACGAGGACAACCAATCGTGCGACTTGACTTGGATGAAAAATCAACTGTAAAAATTTGGTACACCATTTCTTTTAGAGAGGTAAAAGGGCCCAAAACTTCATATGTTGTTTTAAAAAGGTGCAAAAAAATATTTTATTCTATATTTTGGATCATATTATGTCCCCATTTTTATAAAAGTGAGCAAAATACATCCTCTTGGACATATTTTTCATTTGTATAATCATTTACCCTTTTTATTATTATAAAAAATAAAGAACAATGGAGAGAAGAGAGGTTTTTTTTTTTTGTATTAAGTTTATATCAATTTTCAGGAAAAAAATTTCTGAAAAAAAAAAAAATTCACAATTATGTAATAAAAAATTTTGGAATTTTTTTTTTGTTTTCCTGAAATTGTTTCGTGAATATTTTCTTTTAGAAAGAGAGGAGTTTTTTTATATTAGGTTTTTATTTACCTTAATAAAAAACAGTGGAGTATTTTTCTGAAAAAAAAATTCTGAAAATTGTTTCGGGAAAAAAAAACTAAATATGCACAATAATAATAATCTTTTTTTATTAAAGTAAAAAAAATACTTGATATAAAAAACCTCTCTTTCTAATGAAAAATTTTCAGAAAAACAAAAAAAAGTCCAGAATTTTTTATTATGTAATTGTGCATTTTTAGTTTTTTTTTTTTTTTAAATTTTTTTTTCCTGAAAAAACCTCCTCTTTTTTATTAACTTAAAAAATAGTTAATATTAAAAAATCCTATTTTTTTTTATTAAGGTAAAAAAACTTAAAAATCTCTCTTTTCTCTATTATTTTTTATTTTTTATAAAAATGAAAAAGGTAAAATGGTCATAAAATAAAAAAAAATATGTACAAAAAGAGGTAATTTGTTTACTTTTTCAAAAATAAAAATGTGATATGATTTAAAATATAACAAATGAGAATTTATTGCAACTTCTAAAAATCACATAAGAGTTTTGAACTCTTCTACCCCCTAGATATGATTTTCACATGTTTGTGAAAAATGGCCATTCAAGATCAAATTCCATCTCGGAATACCACATGGTGGGTGGATTTCTCAACATGGATTCCTTATATTTCATCAGTCATTTGCTTTATGTGTCATCACACAAAACAATCATTAAATCCCCATTAATAATTTATTCTTTTTTCCTCTGTTTTCATCTTTCTTAATCTCAATCATACAATCAATGACACAGATCCAGAGAAATAATTTCAACTATTTTTCATATATAAAAGTGTGTAGAAGTGTTATAATCCCAAAATATAAATTTAGCTACAAGAAATACATGAATAATTAAAGACAAGTCTGTTTTATAATTCCCATGATCTTTCTAGCTAGAAGTACTCCTCAAAAGTGTGAACAAAAGCTCTCTGTACATCAACTAAAAAGCCAAGAATGCCCAAGTAAAACCAATCTTCAACTTGTGCTTGAGCATTTCTGAGGTGTCCTTGGTGCTGCATAAATAATCCAAAAAGATAATTAACAATACGATCAATATACTATAACTATAGATCAATGGAATAATAAATATACAAAACTTAATTTTATATATGTATATATATCTACAGATCGATGTGCTAAAATTGAGATATGGTTTACATGAAAAGTAGCCATATATTACCTAACCCAATCGCGTCTGAGCTTTTCATCAACCTTATTCGCTTGCACGATTCCACAAACATTCTACAAAATAAAGAAGGAAGAAAAATTAATTGTGTTAATTACTACAATTTTTTTTTTTTTTGGTTAAAGTGTTATTTTCTATGATCTTTCAAAACTAATTGAACGAAAAATCAAAATCAAAGGGAATTGTGGAACTTACTTCCATGGGACATCTCCAACTAACATCCAGTCACCATCTTTGTCCTCGTATGTTGGCAAATATTCAACCCCATTTACAGGGTCCATAAGCTTACTCTCATTCAGATAATTACCTGAACAAAATCAAATGTTAAAGACTAAATTTTCCCCATAATACAAAAATTATCATGTGTGTGTGTATATATATATATATATACACACATATATATGACATAATATATATACATACGGATGGTGAAGCATGTGAACATATCTTCTAGTGCGCTCAACAGCTGCTGGTAGCTGTTGTACATCTCGAGATCAACTTTCCTTAGATAAGGAGCTCCATCCACCGCCACCTTCACGTACTTGCATGTCTTCATCACGTTTTTCCTGAATGATCTCACAGGTGGCCACCCTACCACTTGTGCCCTATAAATCATGAACATGCTCAGATGAGTCCACAGATGTATTTTACATATCTTTGTATATCTATAGATATAAAGATTATAATGAATGTGTTACACTACACGACTTACTTTGCAGTAGGAGGCTTCGATGCACCGGAGACCTCATTTTCTGATTGATCATCGGTACAATTTTTGTCATGGCAATTAACATCGCTAGAGCTTCCTAGGTTCAAATCAACTGTCTCGGAAAATCCACGCTTTGCGCCGGATTTTTGGGTCCGAGATTCGCCTGGTAAACCTAGGGTGAGCTCGGTTTCCTTGAAATTCAGGCCGGTGGTGTCAGATTCCGGCAAGCTTTTGGCCGTCTCCGTTGACATCTCTTTCTTGGTATGTGAATATTGGCTCTACTTGTTTTTTTTGACTCCGTGGCTGTGCAAAGTGTAGTGTGTGAACGAATATTGCGACCAACAAACGCGTTTAGCTCTTCACTATATAAAGAAAGAATCTGGGCGGCAAATATAAAGCAGGCCATTGCTAGTTCGACACGTGTAATGTAAAGAGCGGCTCTGATTCGTCCATGTCGCGGGGACTATATATCATGGAAAGCGTGTGTTTCTGATTTTGAGTGCATTTGAGTGTGGGCCCTAGGTTGGTCCGACCCGGTCACTTTCATAATTGTTTCTGTCCCTCAATGTTAAGAATGAGAAGTTATAGTGTTCTGTTTCACCGAGAGCATATTTGTGCTGCTTTTGTTGATCACCGTTGGAAGGATCGAATTCCGTTTAAGCCGTTTGATCTTTCCTCTCAGTGATAGCTTTATCAAATCCCATTTTCTTTTTCATTTGGTCCAATGGGATTATTCCTAATTTACTGTATATTATCTAAATATAACTAATGATAATTAGATTTATTAATGGTTCAATTCTACATTTAAATTTTTTATGTTAATTTACCTTCGATTTTATTTATTTTAAATCACACATTTTCATAATTATTCTTTACACTATTCATCACAACATTTCAACCATCAATTCCATAACTTGAATGCTGCTTTTGTTTGAGACTCTATTGACATGAAAATTCTTTCAAGTTGTGTGCAAAATATTAATCAATTCTAAAAATTTTCTTAGTAGAAAAAAGAAAAAAGAACTCTCATCGTTTGATTTAAAAATAGAGTTGTTAGAAGAAAAAAAACATAAAAATAGAGGACATATTAATATAGCTACCTTCTACATTCTGTAAAACAGAATGTCTAGGGTTGGTCCATCCATCAAGACAAATCTCAAAGGGATGGGGGGTGCAAAGTTATTGATGGTTGGGAGCTACACAGAACCAAAATGGTTGGTCGTGTTTGTCGACAAGTCTAGAAGGGTGATGAAACAAAGAGTGGGACCGAGTGTCGGGGTTCTTGAGGTACAAGTCAACTTTTCATGAGTCCATGTGACCGTGTTGCTTTGTCGGTACTAGCTTCTTTTTTCAGACTGGTGGGACACGTGAGATAATTAAACCCGTGTTCCGCCGTGGCTTTCCAACATTAAGGCAAATAAGATCATCATGATGTCCTTACCGGGTTTTCCGGTACATACTGTATTCGGGTAGAGGTGAACCCAGGTAATCATAACTATTATTAGAATTTTTTTGGTTTCTAGCTTAAACAAACTGTTTGAGTTAAGAGATAGTTAATCACAAAATAATATACAACAATAACAACTGAGTCCACTAAAATCCTAGTATCATAAGAAATGGGCTGATTCGGTTATCATTTCATATATTTTTTAAATATATTCACTTCAAGCATAACAGAAAAAAAAAAAATACTTAAAGAAAAAAGAATAATAATAAATAAGAAACCAGCCGAAAAAAGAAGCATAAGCAAGTAACATATATATATGCTAAATAAAATAAGGAAGATAATATAAAATGGAAAAATTAAGAAAGGGGTTGATTTCCTCCTAGTAAAGTAGGGATTGTCTATGAATAAAATTTTCATGATTTATTACAAGACGGAAAAAAAATAAAACATCAAATATATGTGAACTGAAAGAAGAAATTATAAGTATAGTTTGATCCATTTCATTTAATAGAATAGTTTATTAAAATAATTTTAATTTGATGATCTTTTCCATTCAGTCGTAGTTAAGTCCACAAATGGATAAAAAATTTCAGAATAGTTCATGGTAGGAAAATAAACTTTGAAACATTCTAGCTCATCTTATCAAGTTGAAATTCGATCTTTCAAAAACATTATTTTAATTTAAGCAATCTAAACCTTATATGTGTTGGGGAATTTTATAGATTTTATACGCAATGTAATACATAAAAATAATTTAAAAAATCATTCTATAAATTGACATGTTCAAAAATACAAATCTTAGAATATGAACGTAAAAGATAAAACAAACAAAAAATACAATACTTTCAATCATAAAATGAATAATACAATAATATGAACAAGTTGAATGAACATCATTTTTTTCAATAATGAATGAGAGAATTGTAATGAATATTATACACTCAATTTCAAAACAATAACCAATATATATCATTATAATAATATGAATAAAAGTGTAGTTATATTTGATAAAATCAAGAAAAATTGACATTTAAGATTGATATAAGGGTGTTAAACGTCAATACTTGTAGTACCAACTCCAGATACAACCCAAGTATTAGTAGATAGTATCCCTCTAAGCACGTTCAAAGAAAGACAATATAACCATGTCATGTCAATGTATTATCTAACTGAAGAGATCAGAGGATTGAAAAACTCAATAAAAATATGCATTTCTTTTAACTCATATCAAATAAAATATGACTATATATATAATATTTGAGTTGTAACAGTTAATGCTCAAATAATTATAAAAACTAACACATTAATAAAATAGGTAATAAGGATCTGGGTATTGTATTGTCTTTTTATTTTTTATAATTACATTGTTGTAGTTGTGTTCATTTTCATGAATCTAATACGTCATTCATTATATCATTTATTTGATTATATTTGCATTTGCAAATAAAAACGAGTTAATAAATGAATTAGAGATCCATTTATTTTATTAAATGCGTTATGTTGTGTCATAAGTTAAAAAAAAAAAAAAAAAAGAAAAGAAAAGAAAAGAAAAGTTTAATAACAAGTCTCGGAGAATTCTTAGGTCAAATCCGCCATGAATATGTGCGACATGTCACCTCCTAGTTAGGCACCTGTATTGACTAAATTGGCAGACAAGAATATCAGTGGGTACACTTTTAAATGTCTAGATGGGTTTAATTAAACCTTTAACATATGGGGTTAAAGTGTTAAACATGATAAGCTTGTGAATCATCAATGTTTCAATTCATACCAAAACAAGTAGTCAATGAGATTTGGGCACGTATAAAAGGAATGGACCACCCTTCAAGTTACGTCTCTGCCTATTAATTTCTTGATATGATAAAGACATACAATGCTGACCAATTGGTTTGTACCACCCATGTTTGTTTAATTGAATACAACTATTGACCCATCCTAACATTTGATGTGATCATTTTCCCTCCTAAATTAGCTCACTTTAGATTCCTTTCCAACCCTGCTTCTTTCAATTGCGTGAGACATCCTCGAAATTTAATGCATGCATGTTATACTTGTAATTGATTGGAGGGAAAATAAAAAATAAAAGAGGAAGTCACCCAGACTCTGATTTTATTCCAACTTCTTGAATTTTACTTGATTTTTCATTGACCTCGACAATATTTTTTTAAAATTCCAAAATGAATATAATTTGGGTTTAGGATATTCAACTATATACCGTGTGTATGCATTTTAGATGATTAGGAGAAGGTGTAGAATTCACTTAGATGTTATTATTATTATTATTATTATTTTAAATTTGTGATTCACTTTTATGTTATATGGAACTTAATACTTTAGCTCTATGTCTATATATTCTCTTGAGATATAGAAGTTTGAACAAGTAAATTGAAAATCAGACCAAATCTAATCTAATCTTTTCAACTTAAATTATACATGAATTCAAAATTTTGAGTTGAAAGTTAGACTTGGGTTGAAAAGTTAGAATTCAAAATCTAAGTTAAATTAAAACTCGGTAAAAGTTCTCATATCTTAGATTGAGTTTGAGGTAATTGTGAAGTTGTGGCGCATATTTTGAGATGCAAGTTGTGAGCTTTGGATCCGAATTCTAGTTTCTAGTGTGGAGATGAGATGAGAGAACACTGAAAATTGAATAGAAAGAGAGAGAGAGAGAGAGATAAGGATTGAGAGCTTGAGAAATACTTGCAATCTCCGTTTATTATTGCATAATGAAATTTCTTTACTTATTAATTTTTCTGGTAGACATTGTATTTGTGTGGTGCATGATTTTATATTTTTTCAATCATTTCTTGATTGTGCCTGTGATTTGCTGCCTTTGTCGTAACACTAACTATTAATTCTCATAATTGGAGGCGTTGATTGGAAATTTGGAATAGACACAAATACATAGCTTGATATTGAGATTATTAGTATGAAAAATATTACATCAGTTGTTCTTAGATACAATGTACGTATAGAATGATTCTTTGAACCGAAACTGAAATGGTCACTAAACAACGTACTCTTGTGATTTAATTTTACAGTAGACAGATGGTCAACTTTCTAACAAATCTAGCTATCTTAAAAAACTATCTATCTTTCGAACAAAAATCTATGGTCGCACATTGTCTTGAGAGTAGGTATATATATATATAATCCCTACTCTCAAGACAATATATATATATACTCAAATGCCTCTAATACATTGAACAATTATAACCAAACTGACCTCAATCAATATTATCTGAATCGCACAATATGATTTATTTAATTAGAACTAATAATCTACTTAAATAGAGTAATCAAAAGATTATCTCCGCAATTAATGGGCAGACTCGCATCATGTCGGAGCTGCTATATGATGATAAATGGTAGTTTAGTTAGTTATTAAAATAATATGTTCTGTCCAATGCTAATATAGATTATTAGATCCTGTACCTTGAATCAATTAAGATTGAGTTCAGAGTTAAGACCATATAATATAATAATGAACATGTGAATTTATTCTCCTAAACATGTAAACAATATGAGGACATGGAAGCAGAACATGGCCTTCAGTTCCACATATTTCTCTAATTTTCTAATATTAATTCTTCACAAGTTTTTAAAAGAGGTTTTGACTTTGAGTTCATGAACTAGAGGGATCAAGATGGATGTGTCAATAGGGGCAATAGAGTCATTTTGTATTCGTGATTTATTTATTCATTTATTAAAAGTATATGAAAAATAAGGACATAAAGACAGAACTTTCATTTACATGTAATTAGGGAATTTACTAACACTTTCTTTGCTAGATTGTTGTTAAAATTTCGAACCACTCATTTATTAATACTTTGTTTGCTAGCCTGGTTTGAAATTTTTGAGACTATTTACTTGCTTTGGTTTTTATATAACAGTTTTCAATTTTCTGAAAACTAAAAATTAAAGATTGTATAAAAATTTGTTTCGTTGATTGTTTTTGAAAATTCAGTTAAAAAATAATTTTTTTTTCTTTCAAAAAATTATCTTATGTAGTTCTCTAATTGTTTTCAGAGTTCTTGAGAACTATTTTTTACGTGACAAACTAAACAGATTCTAATATTTTATCAAAGGTTGTAACATATTGGTATTTATATCACTTTTTAAATGAAAGGTCCATGGTTTAAGTGCCATAAGAAAAATTGAATTTATGTAAGTCATAACTGAGAAGTTTACTTAAAAGACAAATAAATAATAAATCAGTAATTTAACGTTTAAAAAGTGATTTATGTAACTATTATTAATAAGAAATGTACATAAAAAATATAAAACCAATTGACATTTATACAGAAGTATAATATGGATGTCACCATCAGAATGGATCGCTCAACTGAAATTCAACAAGTTAGGGTCTGTTTCTTGTTCAAGATACATTTTTTGTCTTCAAATTCAATATTATATTATATTATATTTCATCATTATTCAATATTATATTTAGTGAGTAATTCCAACAGGTCAATGATAACATATTTTTTAGCCCATTTACATAAGAGTGTGGGTTACTGTGGTATGTGCTGTTGGGTTATCCATCTTCTTGAATTAAAAACAAAAAAAAAGAAGCATAAAATGTACATAAAAAATAAAACATGCAATATACTTTTAATAGTACTATAGAAAGTATAGATATGGATATCAAGAAAAATAGACCGCTAAATTGAAATTCAAAAACTGAGGGTCTGTTTCTTTATTAATATTTTTCTTTTTTCAAATTCAGTATTATATTATTTTCCATCATATTTAATATTATATTTAATGAGCAATTCCAAGAGGCATAATTGTTGCAATGAAAAAATATTTATTAAAGCATTTACATAAGAGTGTGATATGTCTGTTGGGTTATCCAACTTTTTGGACTAAAAACTATTTTTTTCTTTCTTTCATAAAATGTATATACAAAATAAAAAATGAACACACTTTTAAGGGTACTATAGATATAGATAAGGCCAAATGAAAAAAACAGAGAGTAATTCTAAAATTAGTCTGGTTTGTGAAAATCAACTGATAATTCTTTTGGTATTTAAAATTTATAAATGGAATTATAGTGGAGTAGAATATTTAGAGATAATTCTTGGTTCGAGTATTTTAGGCACCTATAGTGGATATATTTCTGCAAATTATGGCAAATAACTCACACGCCCAGTTGGACAACAATTATTCTTTTGCCAATAATCCCTTGACATTAATTACCAATGTTGAAGAACAAAATTTAAAGCAGAAGTCAAGGATTAGCTGGGAGATAATAACTCATTATTCTTTTTCAAGTCAATTGGTGCAACGATTAGGGTGGTCCTGAGATTTTTAAAATTTTGAGAGGTCCTAGCAAACTTTTAAATGTGAAGTCTTTTATACATAAGGTTTCACACGCAAATTTTTTTTTATAAGGGTGCGAAATTTTTATTAAAATGAATGATAAATACTTAAAATTTATTAATGTCAAAAAACAACAAAAAAAAAACTTGGTCTTGATGCTCGATCAAATTTATAGATATTGACAAATTTACATCGACTAAGGTTGGGTTCAAACTTGGGATATCTCCACCATTTGCAAGCTCTAATAGTGCTCCATTTTTTTTTGTTACCAAAATGCACAATTTTAATTCAGTCCCAACCAAGTCACTAACCAAATGATTTAGACTATCCTCAGCTTTCAACTGTTACTGAAAAAATTCTAAGGAAGTAAAAAGATCCTCAAAAATTTGGTAGTTATACTTTCAATTACTAAGATAAATCGAATCTTGTTGAACTAAATAACTAAAATATGAAAATAAAAATTAATAGAAAATATATATATATATATTAACCAAAAGAAAATCTATCTTTAGATTCTTGATAGTAGGTTGTAATTTTGAAAAATAAAACAAATGACCCTAAATCTTTGTGAAAAAAAGAAAAGGGTAAATTATATTGATCTCATCTGAGGTTTGACCTAATTACACCTGACACCAAACTAATGGATTTTGTTATAATAACTTTTCCTAAGGTTTGCTTCGTTAGACAAAGACTCCATTCGTCCAAAATTTCTTTAGTTTTGTAAAAAAAAATTAGGGTAATTACACTGACCTTCCTTGAGGTTTGGCCTAATTACACCCGGCATCAAACTAATTGATTTTGTTAGAATAACCTCCCTTGTAATAGAAATGAACTAACCGACGTTAACTTTTGGGTGAAATGTCTATTATACCCTTAATATTATATTGATATAAAAATTAAAATATTTATACAATATTTCAACTCAAAACAACTCAAGAAAAAGGTCTAAGAGAAGTGCAATTGTTTAAGGAGATTACGGCCTGAAATTCAATTTTGCGCAAAATTAAGTTCTGAACTCGTTTTGGTAATTTGTTCATAACTCATGTTTCCAATAGTCATAACAACCCAAATCCTAATTAGGTTGAATGAAATTTGATTCTGGATCTTTTTGGATTTTCTCGAAAATTCCATGAATCGGACTTCTAAGGCGTCAAACATTGGGCCGAAGTTCAATAGAAAAATCCACCTGATTGAGGGTTACGGGAAAATCCTAATGTCTCTTAATTTGGTTTATACATTTCATGTTTCTCTTGGCAAATAAAAGTAATGAATTGGGGATATTTTGAGGACCTTTTGCTGAATTTTTGAAGAGCTTTTGGAGTGAGGAAATATTGGAGAGCAAGTTTTAGCACTACTTCCATGGAGATGATGCCATTTTTCTCAACGGTTGAGATGCCTTCTTTTACCATGAGCGGCTAGTTCTTCCACTAGGGTTTTGATGTATCCCTGACTAAGCATCAATGGTTTGATTGTTCTAATTATTGGAAATTCTTATATTCATGCATAGATTGTGTAATTAGAGGACTCTATTGAGAATTAGGCAATAAAATTTATATTCAATTTTAATGATTTCTTATCTTGTCTTAAATATTTAGTTGTTGTGATTGAACTCAATCCCTCTTATTTTTTTGTGATTATGAAAGTTATTATTACACAATAATATTAATTAAATGTATGGTTAACATTTTGATGAATTATGCTTAAAGAAGATGGATCATTCTACACCATAGAGTAAAGTAGATAGGTAGATAATGCATGCTAATTGTAGATAGTGCATGCTAATTAAAGATAGTTCATACTTAGTTTTGATTATATATTATCTTTTTTGATTGTTGAATGTGAGCTTGTAGCCACTGAAACTTATGCATGATATAACTCTGCATAATTAGTTTAATTATCCATTGATTGTGAGATTAGTGGTGAATTCAAAAACTCTAGTTTTATCTCATTTTATGTTCACTTATTAGATTTTCTTGTTTTTAATTTACTTGCTTTCACTTGGTTAATTAATAGAATTAGAAATAAAAATATGCAATCCTTTGTCTTTAACTTAATTTGAGTTAATTTTACAAATTCAACATAAACGTAATACTCACTCTCCGTGATTCGACACTCCTATTTTGATTCTATCCTACTAGGATTCGTATTATTAGGAGTGATAATTTTCATTCACACACTTAACCGCGATCATATCACAGTGCTAAATAGAATGCCAAGTGACACTTGACAAACGATCCATGGCATACAAGCCTACATTCGTTCCAATTTGGTCCAATATTCAGAATTGATGTGGCTTCCATACTCGATCATCCTCATGGAATGAATTCATTAATTGGGCATCTCACCACTGCGCAACTAGGAACATCACTAACGAGATTAACAAGATCTGGATACAAAGGAATTCTCGCATCTTCAACGGAACTTGCACCTCTACTAACTCTACTCTCCACAAGATCATATCTTTCATAAGAGAGAGACTCCTTCCAATTAAAAAAGTAATAATAATATGCAGTTGTTCTGAACCAGGAAAAGAGATTTATCATAAAGCATGACAGTTGACCCCACGTCACAAGGACTAACCAGGAAAAGAAATTTAAAAAGTAATAATAATAATTGCAAACAAATAATAGTGGAGAGCACAAAGAGATAACAATATGCAGTTGTTCTGTACTTTGACACCGAGATTTACCTGTGACAAAGCCATTCTTCTTGAAAATCACGAGACATCTACGCATTTGAAAAGAGGAACAAAAAGAGAGTGAGTTTCTTCATTCTCCTATTGTGATGTTGAGCCGATTCAGCCAGGTGGACATGGAATCACCGTATTTTTTGAATCTGAAGTGAGAGCCATCATGTCCCTTTCTAAAGCCTCCACATACCACATGCTACAAACCCATCCCATCAAACGGTTAATAGCAAAAACCTCACACGCATGTTTCTCTGTGAAGATTTGAATCCTCCTCTTTTACATTCATTCACATAGTTGGTCTCAAACCGGCTTGAAAACAGTTTCATTATATCTACATCAATTTTGCTATGCCATAAAACAAAATAATAGAAACTTCAAGACTAGTCCATCACACGGATACGATACGACATGGATATGATAATATATATTAATTATTTAACAAAAAAAAAGACTACATAAGAACCAAACGAACTTTTAAACAAAAATAAACAAATAAATTATTTAGTCATCTACATATATTTAACTTAGATTTTTAATTATAATTTAGTCATATATAATTTTCATTTAAAATACTTGAATATACATCACTGCTACGAAGTGTCTGACACGTGTTTAATGAGTGTCCGAGAAGTGTCCTGAAAAGAAAAATGTTAAGACACTTCTACAAAGTGTCCGAATGTTTAATACTGGTACAACACATTCGGTGAAGTGTCCATACTTTCTAGAATATAAGTATTAGAAGAATATAAAACCGCACCAGTAATTTTTCATGTCCTACAATAATAAGTTGGTAAAGGTGTTTTAAAATTCTATTGGACGTCTCTTGAAGCTTGGTTGAAAAATATTAGAAATCTAATCTGAAAAAGTTAAGTTCTAGGTCTTGCAGGACACTTTGGAAAAATTTCCAACCAGTTAGAACAGGCTCAGTAGAGAAATTCTGAACTTCTGAGAGCAAACCAACTAGTTGGGAAATGTTTTTGAACTTTTCCTGAAGTCTATGCAGAAGACTTGAATTCCCAGACTTCGTCGAGCAATCAAATGAACTCTAAATTAAGCAAATAGTATATTGTTGGACAGACTATCGAGTATAGTTTCGTTTCTGTAAATATAAAGATCTTCTCGAAACTTCAAATGGGGAGTGAGATTTTATAGAAATAAGGCTTGTATGTCATAATTTGACTGAATACAACACTTCATATGAATATTATTACAAGGTTCACTCAAATCATATTACAAGGTTTTCAAAACATATTTTGACACTTTTAAAACATTCAAAAGGTTTTCCAAAAATAAGTGCGAATGCACACTCACATCTTCTCAGTGATTTTAACTGAGGTATTGAGCTTATGTCGAACACTTTTCATTCAACTTCCAAAATTGAGACTCAAGGTAAACATAAAATTACAACTTGATTAATATGTTTTGAGATTGGATTTGCCAACACCAAAACTAAGTTTCTCATAGCCATGGCTCGTCCAACTATAATCAGCACAAGTGGCAAACCAACACATTTTTCGTAAAAATTTGGGTTGTCTTCCATATATACAAGGGTCAGAATTAAGGTTATATTCTCTCACCTTGTCTGGAAACAAATCCCAGGCACACTGACATGTCTTTCACTTTAATCTTTTTTTTGAGGCCGCACACATACTCAGATGGTGTCTTGACCATATTCTGTTTGTTTGAGAGTGGAATTCCCACCTCAAGATCACCACGTTGCTCCCAAATCTATTCCTCTTTAAAACCCTAAAGATGTCTTCCTTCTTTCCGTCTTGGCATTTATCTTTCCATATGTCACCCGAAAATCCAAGCTTTTCCCAATTTTATCCTGAACCTCTTCGATATTTAGATATTTGGACACCACAGCCCATGTCACTTTATCAGCTGATTTGCTAGTTCCTTGTTGATTTTCTTGAGGAGGGTTGTCTTATTTGGGGGAGGGTGCGAAAACTAGATCTAAATAATTAAAATTTTAAAAATTTAGAAATTAATCGTAGTATACTTTTTGATATTATCACTTTTAGTATATATTAGGAAAGATATAATCCAAAATATGAGAAATTTGAAACCTAAATAAATAGAGAGAAATTTTGATATGAGAAAAAAAAAATCCAAAATAACATTGTTGTTATTGGCATTTTTGCTATTTTGGTATAAAAACACTATAGTTTTTCCTTTTCCCCCAACTTTCAAAGATTTGTTGTTGATAGAGATGAGCATATAATTTTAAATATTTTCCTTGTTAACACCATCTACTAATTTTTTTTATTTTTATATATATATATATATACACACAAATGTAAATGTACTAATGATATGTTACAGTGAGGATTACCAAAATAATGGACTTACATTCTTATTTTATAAGATTTGGACTTTAGAAGTAAGGTGAAAAAGGTTCAACTAAAATTTCTATAAATTTGAAAAAGAATATATATGTTTCCAAAATCACGGTTATTGAGGTCAATAGATAAGTTTTTTGAATCAGATTCGGGCGAGGAGAGATACATTCTCCATTTCATTCCATTTTATTGGAGTGTACCAATTGTAGTAGAATAAAGAAATAGTAACCTATAGTTTCAATCAATCTACTTTTCTCATTTTCCTCTCTCTTAGGGTTCGCTGTTTTTCCTAGCCGAGATCTTGGAAGAGTGCTATAATTTCTTCATGTGAGAGTGACACGATTGTGTTTGTTATGTTAACTGTGTGGTGTGGGGCGATGTTTCATTAAACATCATAATTGAATCGATTTCTATTCAGTTTAGTCTCTTTTTAAATATATGATTTTTCAAAATTCAATTCAAACATGACCAAAGTTTGCTTTTGTCGGGTTGTTTGGAGAAATCATTAGGTAGTTTTGGAGCATGCTTACTAGTAATAGCAATGTGCCACATGTCCGTATGTGTTTTTTTTCTTTCAACATTTGTCGCAGGAGCGTACGGGTGAGATTATACATGTGGAAAACTCCTTTTGAGTTCGAGATAATAATTTCTTTCACTTCATATTTTAAAAGGACTCTGACTTAACGAAAGGCTTGGTAGACAATGGACCAAATTAGGGAGTTATGAATTACAACAACCTGATACTGATGAAGAAATGTCAGAAGAACAACATGCATACAGGAATATATATATATATAAAATAAAAGCATAAATTAATCCTAACAACATGCAAGAGCTCTCTACCTTCACACTCGTATTTCTTTCACCTGTGAAACAAGATACCTCTTCCTCAAAATCTTGTGACATCAAGCTTCTAGGCTTTTGAAACGAGGAAAAAAAACAGAGCGAGTTTCTTCATTCTCTCATTCTAACTTATCCCACCACTCTCTACGACCTGCAATCGATCGGAGAGTGTCTTTGCAACTATTGGAGTCCAGAATAAATGAGTTCGGTTCAATTCGATTATTATAAGAGTTGTATTTAACTTTATAATAGTTATAATAACTCCATTGTTTAAAATGTTTTACATAACAAAAGGTTATTATAACTATTACAATGATTTTATAACAATATATATATATATATATATATATATATATAAAATAGAAAATCATTATAAGAGTTTTATAACTATATATATATATTCAAAGGTTCCGGTTTCAAGGATTGGAACCGGAATCGTAGTGAACGGTTCTTAAAATTTGGAGCTGGAATCAACCGAAACAGTAGTGAACGATTCGGTTCGATTCAGCTAAAACTCTTTATGATTTCACCGGTTCTTTGTGCACCCCTACCAAAAAAACAAAATATATATAACCATGAAAAAGTTGAAAATTTTCAATTTGTATAGAGTGAGAAGAGGAATTTGGAGGGCATACTCTTGCTCTTGAATTTCTCATGTTAATACTTTCTTTTTCATTTTTTTGATTTCTATTTTTGTTTCAACACTGAAAATGAATGAATGATATGAATACAAAATACCATTCTTGTTTTTTTAACAAGGAGATGATTGAGACTTCTTTTTTTATTTTCCTCAAATAAGGTTTTTTTTTCTTTTTAGCATGTGTGCCCCTAAGTAAAAATTTCTTATTATCAAGTATATTAGTAATTATGTCCACATTTGATAATTCTAATATTTTTATCATTGTATCGCCTTTTATAATTTTTTTTCTTTTCATTTTCTCAATTTTAGTTTCAATTTTTAATTAAAATAATATAATCACCATTTTAGATAAAAAAGAAAAAAAAAAGTCTTTTTTTTATAAACATAAACAATAAACATCATTTTGGTGTTTAGGATTTGAAGGCTTAGGAATAGTGTTGTTTTAAAAGCGTTTTGAAAATTTTTAAACAAAACAAAAATTAACAAACATGTTTATCCTGAAATTTTGTTTTTATAAACAATAAACACTAAACATAATCGGTTACCAAACGGGCCCTTAGTATTCTGTTTCTCTGTTTGGTTGTTTTCTTCCTCACGATAGAGTAGCTGCAGCAAGCATTGGAGGCTGATGGCTTCTATGGATTTTGTTCTTGCTACCAATAAAAGTTATTATAATAATTATTAAAAAAATTAGATTTTCATTATATTTTAATTATTATGGTATGAATCCGATTCAATTATTATAACTATTTTTGTATTGCAGTTATGCTTTACATCTAATATCTAGTTGATAGACATCAAAGTAACTTTAATCTCCATATGAAATAATACTTAATTTTTATTGATAGATAATTTAATTTTTTTATTATTTAAAAAAAAAAAAAAAAAAACTTGATCCAATGGATTATAAAAGAGAATACATATAAATGAATTAGAAGAAGAAATATTAAAGTGTACAAGAACATAAAGAAAGAGAGGAAACTAACTTGGGTTATAAAAGTAAAGAGTTGAGTTAATGTATCTTATAAAAGTGTAAGTTCTCATGTCGATCTTGATTTTTAATTTCAACCTTCAAAAAATAAAGTGAAAAAAATGTTGAAGTAAAAACAGTAACCTGCATAGAAATAGTGAAAAAATGTTTGGGAAAATAATCCTACAACACCACTTTTGTTCTTAAAAGATTCATAACCCATTTCACCTTCCAAGATAAAAATGTTACAATGTTGCAAACTTTGTCTGATATATACACTCATATATATATATATATATATATATATAGATTGTTCTAAGCATTAAAAACTACATAAATCCATTCTACGGACAAAAGCAGTCAAAGCTTGTGAAACATGCAAAAATACCATATCACATAATTAAAACAGTGTTGATTAATGAACTAAGGAGTGACTCTACCACTTCAGGACATACATCTAATTTTGAAAGGTAAAACAGGCATAATAAATGTTCAACAGGCTAATTTTATTCCTAACCAGAATCCCCTGTAGCAAGTGCGAAAACCATTTAAATTCTACAGTTAATAAGAGATATAATAATTCGGACATCAAGCTTCTGGGCTTTTGAAACGAGGAAAGAAAACGGAGCGAGTTTCTTCATTCTCCCATTCTAACTTATCCCACCACTCTCTACAACCTGCAATCGATCGGAGAGTGTCTTTGCAACTATTGGAGTCGAGAGGAAGTTTGTTAACCTTGGGACATTTATACACTTCAATTTCGGTTAGAGAGGGGAAAGGCAATGGATGACTGTAGATGCTCTTTAATTCTGGTAATTTATAGAGAGTCAACCTCTGTAGCCTTGAGAATATGCTGACACTTCCTTCCCTGTTTGCATCATTGCAACTGATATCTTTTATCACTTCTTCCATCGCTTTACATTCATGAATTACTAAAATTTTAAGGTTTGGCACCCTAATTAGCCATTTGAGATCCTTCAAAACCTTGCAATTTTTTATCCTGACATGCCAGAGGTTACGAAAGCTGCCTCCATCCCACGTACTGTGAGGTACTGTTCTTTCTCTTTTCTTCCACATCCAATCAATTGACAATTCCTCCAAATCATCACAATTTCGAATTTCAAGCCATTCTAATCTCTGAAAGTTCTTCTGTAGAGAAGACAGTGTCAGTGAACTCGAGTCTTTGCATAGCACGATGCCTAGACGAAATGTGCAACTTTGTAACTTTTGTGAACTTGAACATCTTTGGAGCGCATGCTTAGTTTTCACTGTCAAACTTAAGTATTGCAACTGATTCAAGCATTCCAATTCACCCAATAACAATTCATTTCCACCAAAGAAAATGCTACCTTCAACAATTCTCTCTGAAACACCACTATGATGCATCTCCAACCTTTGTAGTATGGAAAGACTTGATATGACTTGTGCTGGGATGTTATCAAGTTTGTCCATAGAATTCAGATATAAATACTTCAACTTTTCCAGTGACTTGAACTCAAATGGCAATTCCCTTATGCCCGTAAACGAGAGATCAAGATGCTGCAAAGAAGACAATATGAAAAAGCTACTTGGCAACTTAGTTACATTTTTGTTGTGTGATAAGTCCAAAACTTTGAGAGCTGGCATAAACTGAAAGAAGCTATCAGATATGGTGGTTAGAGTATTAAAACTAAGAACTAAAGTCAAGAGACTGGGGCATCTAGGAGTTCCACTCAATTCTTTAATGGAATTATGCAACAAAAATACTTGTTCAGCCTCTTCCCATTCAGAAGCAGCAGGTGCTAGCAGTGTTAGCTTAAGATCTGCTTGAACCAAATACTTCTTCCCACTCTCTGAAAGTATCCACAGTGCCATGTCCCGAATCACGTCATGCATTTTGAAATGATCGGTATGATATTCGGAGCTGTCCAACAGACATGCAAGCTTCAATCTCCCAATAATATCGTGGCCCAGGGAGAGAGCCTCATAGATGTTAGCACATGTATCAAAAAATCCCTCGCCTATCCACATTTTTATGATAGGGAGTATTTCAAAATCCAAACCTTGAGGGTACAGAGAACAATATAGGAAGCAAGACCTAGTTGTTTCATCAGGTAAGTTGTCATAACTGAACTTTAAAAGACGAAACACAGTGTCTCCCATACCTGAAAATTTGAATGTTGATTTTTTCAACATGCTTATTGCATAATTCCATTCTTGGGGAGTTTTCTTGCAGGCCATGGCCTGTCCGATTGTAATCAGCGCAAGTGGCAAGCCAGCACATTCTTCACAAACGACTTTGGCTAGGTCTAGAATTTCAACATCAGAATTGAGAGTCTCTCCTCCAACCTTACTTTGAAACAAATCCCAGGCATCTTCACGCCTCAAGCATTCTACTTTAATCTTCCTTTGTACGCCCATAAGACCGCAGATTTCCTCAGATCGGGTGGTGAACACTACCTTAGCCTTATTTTGATTATCTGGAGCTGGAGGCGGAACTCCCACTTCAAGAAGATCAAGTCGCTCACAAATGTCATCCAACAGCAGCACAAATTTCTTCCTCTGCAAAACCCTAAAGATGTCTGCCTTCTTTTCCTCTTGGCTTTTATCCCTCCATATATCATCTTTAAATTCTAGCTTCCTCCCAATTTTATCTTGAACCCTTTCGACATTGAAATCCTTGGACACCACAACCCATATCACTTCATGGAACTCTCCACTCAACTCATCAGTTGCAAGTTTATTGTTGAGTTTCTTCAAGAGGGTTGTCTTTCCAACACCCCCCATTCCGTATATTCCGATTATTCCACCTCCATCATCTCTAAGGAAACTCAACACCTTGTCAACATTTGAATCCAAGCCCACAGTGGTGTCAAGAGGCATTTCTTCAGCACGAGCCCGGGGCAATGTTACAGCTACGGTGCTGAAATTTCCTTCTTTCATACGATCAACCACAGCTTGTAGCTTTTTAGATACTTTCTTCCCAAGTTTATGGCTAGACACACAATTTCTGGGACAAATTTTGAGACACTTTTTCTGGATCTCTTCATCACCCTGTTGAAGAACCACATCCACATCCCTCTGCAGTTGTTCTACTCTTCCAAGCCAGCCATTGACTTGTTGGGTGCGTTGCTTATGTTGGCAGATCTCAGCGCTTTCAACTCTTGTCTTCACATCGTTTTTTTGCTCCATCAGTTTTTCCATTTGAGTTCTCAAAGAGTCGAGGTTATCTTGGAGATGACAAATATAATTGGTATTGTTTCCGATGCAACCACATAATCGGCATGCAAGATCCGAGATTGGGCTCACAAACTCCATTGCTCTCAATTAAGTAAGAGCCTAAGCAAGCACGATTACAAGACTCGAGGAAGAGGGGGAGAGACTTTGGAAGAATAGAAAAGAGGGTAGGAGCAACTATAATTTGCACATGGATTGCTTTTGCTTCCTCCTACTAATTGAATAAGAAATATTATCTTTTTGCTCTTTTACATATATATATATATATATATATATATATATATATATATATATCTTGTCTAGAAGCCCATAGATGCCATTTACCAGAATGCTAATGGGCCCGTTACCTCCTTTCAATTCTTAGAGCCCATTATCACTGTCGGGATTTTGCAATTGTTAGGTCCCTTCCCATCCATTACATTTGAAAAAAAAGGAAAAGGACTGGACTATGTAAAGAGATATTTTTTTTCCACAAGGAGAAAATGAGATCTACAATCTAGTTTTCTAATATATATATATATATATGACGTATGTTCATGATTGCGGACTAGTACACATTTAAAATGGTAATGTTAAATAGTCGGATAGAATGATTTTAGATGGACGGTGACTACTGCATAAAAGAAAAAGACGTGACAAAGGATACCGTGTAACAGTTGAGCAAATGAGAGAAGATTGTATTCATGACTTTAGCTTAGGTTTCTTAGGACAGATTTTATTTAATTTTTCAATACAATTTCATATTCTATTGAATGGGATTTTTCAACTAGTGTTTCAGTAGATTTATATCACGGGAATAATTGAGGCCTTTTTTTTGTCAGTCGGTAAAAGATACCAATGAGACTATTCATTGACTATACAATAGATTTATAAAAGGTAAATTACACTGATCTTTTCTAATATTTAGTTAATAAACACTGACATTTTCTCTTAATTTGTCAAATTACACTGACCTTTCTGTCATAATTATTAAGTAGATGTCGTTAACGGGAATAACAAAATTTTCTTTTTGTCATATTATTTTAGTTCATAAACAAAGTAAAGCGAAAAGACAAAATTACTCAATTGTATTTCAACGTCTGCTCACCTTTCTCCTTTCGCTTTACCGCCATTAACTACACCGGTGAGCTCAACAGTTCATTTAGAAAATAAAATCTAAAATTGATGAAAAATAAAATATTTTTGACAACTTAAACTCAATTGTAGTTTAAATAAATAAGTGAAGAGTCTACTATTCAGAAATTTAACAAACAAATCCATGAATTGAAATGGGTTTGTATTTATGTATGTAACCAAGAAACAACAGAATTTTTTAGAGATGTCGCCATAAATTGAAAAGCATAAATGGGTTGGCTGGCTACTAGCTTTTATAAATGAGTTGGCTACTTGGCTCTATAATTTTGTATACTAGTGTGTGTGTGTGTGTGTATATATATATATATATATATATATATGTAATCAAAATAACGAACTTTTGTAGTGTAACTTTTAAAAACGTAAAAAAAATTCAAAAATAAAAAATAAAATTTTATTACATAAACTGAACCCAGAATCTCCAATTCAAATAATTTAAGGGTAAATTACATTTTGACCCCCTGAGATATGTCCATATGTCAACTTGACCCTCCCACATTTGCGTATTTACTTTTACACCCTTTAAATTATACATCACTTTAGTCCCTCATGTCGTTGTCAATGGTCAGATTGCTTACATCATGCAAACAGTAGCAAAAAAATACCCATAATGCCCTTCTACAATTTATGCGTGTATCTCGCTGCGTACAACAACAATTATTGCAAAAGCTTCATCTTCGTGTCCATTTTAGGGTTTCAATGTTCAGACCAGAGAGAGAGGGGGGAGAGAGAGAGCGGTCAAAGAAAAGCGATCAAAATGACTGCATACAAAGCACATATCGATCGAAGAGGAGTACCTCGCTCTCTGCCTGATCATGCTTACTCGCGGTGGCACCGCCTCCTCCTCCACCATTTCCATTCGTGACCACTCCTCACCATCATCGCTAAAGCTGACAACATCTGATTCGAAGGCGCTTGTCTACAAGTGTTCTATCTGTAACAAGGTCTTCGATTCCTACCAAGCCCTAAGCGGTCACAAGGCCAGTCATAGAAAACTCGCTAGAGGAGACGACCAATCATCTAATTCCGCCACCAAGTTAGGGTTTTGAAGTGAAATTAGAAAATTGGAAACTAAAATTAGGGCTCCAATGGTATCAATGGTGGCTATGGGGATTTTACTGTATATGGTGGCAGTTGGGTTGGTCTTTGGTTTTGAAATTGCAAACTCAAATTAGATGGTGGCCATGGCAGCTGGGGTGTGCACGATGGTGGCTGCCATGGTGGGTTTCGGTTTGGCTGTTTCGGGTGGAGGTTGTTGAGGTGGTGCTCGACTGGGTTTGTCGAGGGTGGCAGTGATGTCGTGGCTGGGTTGAGTGGTGGAGTTTGATGGTGGTTCTTGGTTGGTTGTTTGAGTGTTCCGGCCATAGGTGGTGGCTGAAATTGCAAACTCAAATTAGGGCTCCAATGGTGTAAGTGGTGGTGGCCATGGCAGCTGGGGTTATGCACGATGGTGGCTGCCATGATGGGTTTCGATTTGGCTTTTCGGGTGCAGGTTGTTGAGGTGGTGCTCGGTTGGGTTTGTCGAGGGTGGTAGTGGTGTCATGGTTTGGTTGAGTGGTAGAGTTGGTGGTGAAACTTGATGGTGGTTCTCGATTGGCTGTTTGAGTGTTCCTGCCAAGGAAGTACGGACACGGACAAGGGATACGGGTACGACACGATACGGATACGGCGATACAAGAAATCTCAAAAAACTAGGATACGGACATGGCAATGATACGTCAAATAAATAAATAAATAAAAATATAATATTATACATAAAATATTAATTTTTATTCTTCAACCATACAATAAATATAGTTAAAGTAATTATACAAAATATAAGAAGTTAAAATCTAAAAATTCACTATATTTTCTAATATTTTTTACAATGACTCACTTACTTGAGGATTTTAAAAATATTTTTGTTTTATTATAAAATAATCCTTATTTTCTATTCTATAAAGTTTTTAATATTACAATCTCAGCCCCATTTTATAGAACAAAAAATTACAAATTTGTCCCAAAAAGTGTTCCAACCGTATCCCAGACGTATCCTGGCGTATCCCACGTATCCTAGCCGTATTTCCAGCATATCCTAATCGTATCAGATATTCAAAAAATAATTTAAAAAAATTGGATAGTTCTTAGCCGTATCGGACACGTATCTTGCCGTATCCTGGCCATATCCGTATCGGATACGTGTCCGATACGGCCACAACGCCTATTTGGCCGAATCCGTGCTTTGTAGGTTCCTGCCATGGGTGGTGGCTGAAATTGCAAACTCAAATTAGGGCTCCAATGGTGTCAGTGGTAGTCTTTGGTAGAGAGAAAGTAGGGTAGTTTAGTCATTTCAGCATGTTGTTGACCAAAGTCAACCAAAAACTACTGACAGGGGATGAAAATAAAGATTCACAAATGTGGGGGGTCAGGTTGACGTATGGACAAACCTCTGGGGTTAAAATGTAATTTACCCCTAATTTAACCTAATTCTTCTAAATCCAATTCCAAAACCACATATTTATTCCATTGAAACCAACCCACACAATTAAACTCTCTAATTTCAAGATCATAACTCTTGATTGAATTAAATGAAAGAAAGAAAGTAGGGATAGAGTGATAATGAAAAGAAAAAAGAAAAAATATCTTATCACTTCTCTCTCTTGCCACCAGAAATTATCACCAGCAACATTCGTTGGAGATCAATTTTTGACTTTTTGAAATGATAAGAAGAAGAAGGGGATAATTTTGTCAACTTTCTTCAGTTAAAAAAAGTATCTAAGTATTTTATGTGATTTCATAGGAATAATTACATCTTTACATGTTTTTCAAGGATATAATTGGAATTTAAAATATACAAATTGCTGACATCATAATTTTTTGTCATTGACTGTGTTGACCACTAACGGAAGAGAAGTTTGTGCTATCTCGTATTCAAATCTCAAGAGAGATTAGTGTGATATGACAATGGAGGTTAGTGAATATTGACTGAATCTTAGAGAATGTCAGTATAATTTACCCATTTATAAAATTGCATTTTATCATATTGCTTAAAAAATTAATTAGTTTTTATTAAAATACTAGTGGCTATTATTATAGGAAATTGTACATAATAATTCTTAATTGAAAGATTTGTAAATTTGAATTTGAATGGGGCATTTTGTTGCCAAGCTCGAGAGTGATTTTTAAAATTTTGACAAACCAATAGACTGAATTAATGGCGGAGAGATTAAAATATCAATTGAAAGCATTGTGAATTCTGATTTTATCGTCTCAGAGTAAATTGGTTGCGGCACTTAATAATTTTACTTCTAGTGCAACCTTACTTTGAGTTAAGGTAAATTATATCATCTCTAACAAATAATAATAAATGACAATATATATAAGAAAAAGTAAATTTAGATAATTTAGATATATAATACGGACCAAAATGTACTAGTAAATAGAAGAATATTAGATTAAATAGATGGTAGGAGGTAGAAGAGATGTAGATCAAAATTAATTCAGACAAAGTAATAAAAAGTTATCTATAATAAAGAAAAAAAAAACTTGATATAATAAGTTTAATCGTTTAAAATAGAAAAATAATAATAAAAAAAAAATTATGTGACGGACTCAGTCAAATGAAACCAGGGCTACCGGATAAATAAAAGCAGAAATACGTTGAATTTGTAAAGTAGAAAGATGTTTTTGTGGGTCCCATCTCACGTAAAAGACAAAACAAACCTTGATAGATACAGTACTTGTTAAAGAAAAAGGAAAAGAAAAAAAAAACAGAAAAGAAAAGAAAAAAAGGGGCTGGACCAATGTTAATGTGATCCAGCAAGAATTTTGTGAATTCCACACGGATTCTTACGCCTTCGCTTTGATTCCATTTCATGGCGTAATCCGCATTTCACGGCAATTAAGGTCCCATCCAAAGAAAATTTAAATTTATCAGGTTTTGATTTTTTAATTTTAAGTCTCAATATCGAAGTGGGCCTCCGTATGAATTATGATTCATTTTGAATTTAATTCTAATTTAAATATATATGAGCAACTTATTGAGTTTTACTTTAGGTTGTGTTTGATTGTGCGGAATTGAAAGTTTAGAATTGGAATTGATGGACAAAATTTTCTCATTTAATTTCAATTCCATCAATTCTATTTATAAGACTTCAATTTTACGCGGTAGTCGAATACACTTTAAAATTTATTTAAATTCAATCTACGTTACTATATAAACTTGTTAGAATCATACATACATTATACAGAATTGATATTTCACTGCGATTTGAATTGTCAATATCTAATTTAGAGAAGTCGATAACATGCTACTTTGAAACTTTGGTAATTCTGATACAAATTGTTGCGGGCATAGTCATCTGTTTGTTTGCTTACAAATTAAACCTAGGTTTATGCTAAAACAAATCATCCTTTTAATGATATAATGTTTGTTCGATAAAGAGGCTCTTGTATGTTGATACAAGTTATTCTTTTTCTTCTTGCACCATCAAGACTTGCCAGTTTCAAAATTTCTCTTTAATTCTCTTTTTTAAATGTTGACCACTCAAAGTGCATAGTTTGAGACTTTGAGTGACTTGATCCGACGAATTTGAATATAATTTGTACAATTTTTACTTTTATTAAATGAGACAATGCCATATGATAAACTAGTTACTTTTGGAGAGTTGAATCAACAAACTAGTTACTTTTCGGTCTCAATACCATAGCATTTATTTTTATATTGAACTCAGGTAGTTGGTTTGACCGCTTAAAAAACGGCTTCTATCACACAAAGACCACTGTTTTTGAGTGAATAGGTTATGGAATTTGGATTGTTTTTAGGATTCTTTTTTCTGTCTAAACTAACCTCTCTTGTGAGGGGAAGAGAGATTATGCCATTAAGCTAATGCCCCATTACTTAGTACATTAACATATTAGTTTTCGCTTTTTTTTTTAACTTTCTAAATTCAAAGTTGTTATTTCTTGACCTTCATAACTTTCGCTACGTAGTCATATTTGAAATTTTTGTATTCAGATTATTTGAATAAGGTACAAAATGGATTGATATTTTTCTTATTTTGTTCAAATATTAGGGGTTTTTTTAGTAAGATTTTGTGAGATATAATTTTGTAATTGGCGAATTTCGGTGTTCAAAATTGGATTGATTGAGTTGTAATTTTTTATTTATTTCTCTGTATCGATCATCAACATCACCGAACTAATACTCAACTGGAATGGACACAATCATTTCAAGAAGAACACCATATAGTGCAGGTAAGTATGGTGAGGACACGTTAACTTTGTTCGGTACTTTTGGTTTCTGGAGGTTTTCACAAAGTCTCACTGGTCCTAGTTTTTGGACACCGGTCCTACTTAGCCTGTTCCAAATAGGAAAGTTATTTTGACGAAAATTCAGATTCCTATTGGGTTTGAAACTTCTAGGAGAGTTTTATTTTGATTTTCAACTTGATTTTCAAGTATGATTAGGACTCTATGTATCTATGTTTTCTATACAGAATATGTCTGGAGAATAACTTTTAAAGAGAGAAAGTTTATACAGTACAACTAGGGCAAAATATTTTTCTATATTTTGAGCACACATTTATATTTCACGAGTGATATTTAGGATGGTATTCTATTACTAATTGGCTGTTCGAAAACTGCATCAAATTATCAATTGATTAGAGTATTGGATTTGTGGTACTTCTCTTACTTGCTGAAGAAGAAAGGTGAACCATATTACAATACGAATGAAACAAAATACTTGCTGAGTATTTTTGTTCTTCCAATAACTTTTCTATAAAGATCGTGATCTGTAGCAGTTGCACCTGAAGTCGCAATTATAAGCCTAAGGTGTTCTGTATCAGATTTTTGACAAAGTGAAGAGGGGTGTGAGTCTGAGATAGAGTCTGTTGTATTTTGTTTCATTATAGTGGATTGATTTTCTGAGATTTTTTGCCTCCCCTGTGTTGTTTCCTCTATCTGGGTTTTTCACGTATATATGGTACATTCTTTACATTACTCGCACTTTAATTTATTTGCTTACTTTATTCATTTGGTTAATTGTTAATTGGACTTAAAATTGAATTAATTTGAAAAATTAAGCAAACAAGCAAGTGAACCTATTCACCCCCTCTAGGTTTTAAAGTACTTTTGCAACCACTTCCGCACCGCGCAACTCACAATTGGTACGAGATCAGTGTTTTTATTTTGTGAGTAGTTCCTTGAGAAGTTTTTTTTTTAAATCAAAATTTATTTTTGTTTTAAAAAATTATAATGGAATCTAGTATGAAAGATGGTGGATTAGTTCAGCGAACTCCTTTGTTTAATGATTCAAATTATACTTTCTGGAAGTCTCGCATGAAAGCTTTTCTAAAATCTCAAGAAGAGAGAGTCTAGATGGCTGTTGAAAATGACTATATAATTCCTACCACTACCACTGGTACTGGTGACACAACTGTGAGTGTAGATAAAGATAAGGCAACATGGTCTAATGTTGAGTTTGATGATGCTAATTATAACAACAAGGGTTTATATGCTATATTCAATTTTGTTGTTCCTTATGAATTTGCTAGAATTTCTGCATGTTTCACTTCGAAAAAAGTATGAGATATTTTAAAAGTTACTCATGAGGGTACCACCAAGGTAATGAAATCAGAGTTATAAATGCTAGCAACTAAATTTGAAACAATGAGAATGGATGATGAGATGTATTCTGATTTTTATTCTAGGCTTAATGATATTGTTCAAAATAGTGTTAACCTTGGTAGAAAAATTCTATCTTTTCAGGTTATTAGAAAAATCATAAGAGCATTACCTGATAGGTTCCAAGCTAAGTTGGAAACCTTAGATGAGAGCAGAGATGTTGACACAATGGAGGTGGTAGAATTAGTTAGATCAATTCAAACTTTTGAGATGAAATATCCAAAACATTAGAAAATGAAAAAATTGACTTTAAAAACCTCAAAGACTTCCAAGTCTTCAAGTTTGACAAATGATTTTAATTATTCAAAATTTAAAGTTGAAAAAGTTGAAAGTTTTAAATATGATTCACATAATGATGTTGCACTCCTTGTTAGAAAATTTAGAAAGATCCTTAAATATGAAAAAAGATAGAAATCTTAAAAAAGAAAATCCTTCTAAATTCCGGAATCAAAGCTCATCATCCAAAGGTAAGGAGAGAAAAGAGAAAGAAGTTGATGACTCTAAGGATTCTGAGATCACTTGTTGGACATGTGGTGGTAAATGTCACACATCTACTCAATGTCCAAGTCCTAAGAAAAGTAGCTTTAGTGCAAAGAAAACTTCAAATGTTGAAAAGATAGCCATGAAATTTATTATTTCTAAGTCCGAGTCTTCTAACTCTGATAATGATTCTTCTGTTGAGAATGATATTTTTACTTTGTTACTTTATTGAATGATGATACTGTTAATAATTCTTCTTTTTATGTACGTGAAACTGAGAAGTTTACAACTCCAAGCCAAGTTAGGTCTGATGATTCTGAAGATAAAGAAAAAGAAGAACCAACAAAGGAAGAACTGTCCAAAACTTTGAAGAGTTATTTACAGAAACTGTTAAAGTTAAGAGGGCCTACAAAAAGCAAACCAAGCAATTGGAGATGGTGGAAAGTGAAAAAGAATCTCTGATGGAAGAAACTGAGAAGATCCAGAAGAAGATTGAAGAAAATAAAATAAAAATTCTTAATCTTCAAGGTAAAGTTACGTTTCTCGAAAGTGAGGTATCTCAAGTTATCTGTGCCAAAGATGCTCTTGTTGCTAGAATTAATATTTCTCGAAAGTGAGGTATCTCAAGTTATCTGTGCCAAAGATGCTCTTGTTACTAGAATTAATATTCTTGAGCCTGAATTGAAAAATCATAAGAGAAATTCATTACTTTTACTTCTGGACGATTAAGCTTGATAGCATGATTAATGTTGGTAAGCCTGTAGGAGATAAGACTGGACTTGGTTTAGTTGGATCGTCATCTAAAGGTAAAACTATTTTTGTTAAACCCAAGAACGTTAATGTATCTGAACCCAAACCTAAGCCTCAAATTGAGTCCTTACATGTTAAAATTGTGTCTAGTGTGATTCATTGTACTTTTGTGATAAGAATAAACATAGTCAATACTATTGTTATAAGAAGAAAAAATATTCTAATTTTAATTTTCATGTGCATAATTCTTTTACTAAGAATATGGTTCATACTAAAAAATCATATTATTGGAACAAAACCAAAAATTCTCAAGCGAAAAAGAATTCAAATAAGAAAAATGATATTTTTATTTCTCCACAATATTTTCCTGATAAATTGTATGTTAAAACAATCTAGATGAGAAAGGAATATTTGGAGAAGTTTATGCCTATTGATACTATGAGATTTATTCCTAATAGTTCTTTGGGTGCAAAACCCCCTAACTAGGTCATTAGGACTGTTATGGTCATGGACTGAGCTTATGTTCATTATTTGTTTTTCATTGGATCATGTATTTTAGTTTAGGATAAGTTTTGTTTATTCTTTTTGTAATAATCATATGAGATTATGAGAATAATATTTTTCTGCAAAATATTGTGAATTTTTTGTATTTCTTTTTAATTTCACTTTGATTTGTGAATGCAAATTGAGACACTTAGTTTGTCAATGAATGAAGTGCTTGATTTTATGATCTAAGTATTAATGACTAATGTGTTATATTTATTTCTTTTTAGTAGTGAATCTTTTGAATCCATAGAATTTGCACACTAGTCCAACTCTGAAAGAATTGATTGAAAACTAATGTGAGTTGACTAGAGTGTATTGTATGAGCAGCATTGAAATCTTAAATGATCAATGAAATAAAAAAATGAAAGAAAAGATTATGTTTTTATTCTGCATAAAAAGAAAAAGAAAAAAATGAAAAATTGCTAAAAATCTAAGACAAAAGGAAAAGGTTACCTTCGAGATTTGTTCGAAGTTACCACTACGACATAAATCTCCAATAAGATATCTTTAAAAAGAAGTTATTTTAATAAAATAGCTGGCTGCCCGTAAGCATGAAAGCCACCATCTTAGAAATAAAAAAATTGTGTCAAATTCAAAGTCAATTAAGTTGATCATGTGTATTTTTATTTGCTTATCATCCAATATATTTTAGAAGATGAATCAAAGGAATTTAATTAATTTTTGATGATGTTGGATTGCACACACACACATGGATTTATCAGATAAAATTTTAAATTGTTATAAATATGTGTGTATTGGAAGTTGTGCCATGATCATTGTAAATATGTAGAATGAGTTCTGCTATGAGGAATGACTATCACAGGACTGAGTTGTAAGAGCTGAGCATGATCAAGCTGATGAAGTAATCGGGAAACAATAATAGGAATGTGAGCTGGGTGCTAGATGGGAAAGAGAGAAAGCAAGAGTGATTCGGAGAGGGAGGGGGCACCGGAATGATCCACATGTCACCACGCCATGGGGTATTTATAGACCTCAGCCATGGGGCTTATGACAGCTGTCATCCTACGTGGCACTTGGCCGCGTATCCCTTCCTTCACCACTCCCGGTTGTAACCATGAGCCTATACCCCTCGCGGGCTTGGTCATACCCGCGAGAAACGTTGTGATGGTGCCCGCGTAGAGTCACACTAGCATAACTTTAGATGCCCATGGCTCAACGAGCCTTCCTCTCAATCCTCCATACCGCACTCAACCCACCTTCCCGCCTGGGACCATGACGCCATATGCTTCATTATGACACCATGATCACCCAGACCATATCACAGCCTATACCTGTGCCTAAAATGGTCTGTGGGACACAGTAGCCTCATACTAATTCCCACTTCTCAATGCTGGAAGTAACGTCGCGATAAGTTACTTTCTATATTGAAGAGAGGAATTAATAGTCTTCTACATAGCCCCTGCTACAAGGATAACCACTCGGGATTGTGAGCTGGTTAAGCCACACAATGGCCTATTCATCCATGGTTCCTTGTAACCCTTGAGAGTATGCCATGTTTGTTAATTTAGAAGTGTTTTATAGAATCGTACTCCTTTCAGAGTCGGTCCCAGAAAACACAATCTAATTAGCAAACATAACATGCCCGTCAGAGAGGATTGCCCCCAATCTTCTCACTCCCTGTGCTCTTGTATGCTTTGCTAACCCCCCCATGGGGATTGAGTATTCTTTTTAAGTAACAATCCTTACGTGGGTAAGGACCATCCCTACGCGGGGAAGGGTCATCCCTACGCGGGGAAGGGTCGACCCTGCGCGGGGAGAGGCTGCCCGCGTATGGGTTAACCACGCGAGTGCCAGTCCCCCGCGGGCTTAACCCATACGCGGGAAGGGTGGCCCCGTGTAGGGCATTTTCTGTGAACTTCCTCTGGTGTGCTGAATATCGTTCCTTTGGCTTCCTTCTCCTCTTCCCATATCCCTTGTGCTCTTCTATTCTCCTGTATTTTTATCCTTATTTACATTTGCCCCCTTGTAAACAATGCTTCTCCATGAAGTATTGTTTACACCATCCTTTCTTCCTGTATTACCCTTCTCTTGTATCATAGAGTCCTTCTCTTCTTTAAAACCTCTATTTTCGAGCCTGTAATCCTCATGCGGGTAAAGCACAATTCGGGACCCCTCTCTTTTATCTTTCTCTTCTTCTGCTCTCCTCATGGCCATAATGACCTCTTTCATTTCCATAGGCCTCCAGAGTTTCGATAACTCCTTTTCGTGTTCACAATCCCTCCGCGGTAGGGTTACCTAATGCTTTTAACTGTACTTTTTCTTTGTTTTGTGTTCGTAGTTTCCCTTATCCTCTCTCTTTTTCTAATTTTTGCCCTTTCCTATCCTTGTGATCTCCTTTTAACCATCATGCCCCTCACTTGTTCGAGTAAATGCCTCAGGGAGTTTTTATAGATGTCATGTTTCCTTTCTTTAATTATAAGGTCCTTTCTTACTTCACCCGTGTGAATTAGAGCTGGAAATCCCTACGCGGGGAAGTTGTCATTTGCGACTGGCCCGTGTCTCTTCGGTTCCTTTGTAACCGTTCGAGTCATTTCGGTTTTAGCGCCCGATGCTTTATATATGCCACTGTTTTGAGTATTTTTGCACACTTGCCTATTTCTTTCACTCCTTTCCTTGTTTCTCTTCTCTGCTATTTTTGTCAACTGTTCTCTTATCTGATATACTATCATGACTAAGAAGAAACAGTTGACATTTCCCAACGGCATAGTCCCTCCCATTCCTCCTTCTTCAGAGTGGCGTAAAACGCCTTTTTTCGAAGAGAAGCATGACCATTTCTGGAGTTCCATGGAGGATTTTATACCTGATATGGAGGTATCAGACGATCTTGTGATACTAAGTACAGAAGATAGCATGGAAAACTTTGCGGTTATTCCCGAGTCTATTCCGCGTCTTCGATTGGAACGAGGAGACTATCCCTTTAGTTATACAGAATACGAGTCGCATATGGGTGCTACCGCTGACTGGACTGAATGGTCACATTATGTGCTCGGGATTCCCAGCTATTGCGAAATTCTTCAGAAAACCAAAGTCCTTCTATCTGTTAAACTTTTTTTCCGCATTATCTGTCAAGAGAGACTCTGATGGACTATTTTCTGTGATTTCCCAATGGAGTTCGACTCATCATACCTTCGTAACTTCTTGGGGTGAATTTACCCCCATATTAGAAGATGTGGCTGTCCTTTTTAGATTACCAGTTCTGTGTTCGGGCGAAGTTAACGCTCCTATAGCTTCTCCAAAGGCTCTGGCTATCCGAGGTGCCTTAGAGGTATTTGTAGACGAAGCCATGCGATTGGATTCAATTTTCAAAGGCTCTAAGAAACTGAAAAGTCGTCCCAAGGTAAAGTCTCCCAAGCTTACATACACTTCTTGGTATCGCTATTTTTTCCGTGATTATGAGAAGAACACCAAAGAAGTCCACGAAAGCCAGCGTGCCAGACAGTATGTGAATGGTCCTGAATTTGGTAAAGAACATGAACTTGCAGCCTTTTTGGTTTACTGGTTGGACCGTTTTATTTTTGAAGGCCGGCCTCAAGATGGCCTTGACATAGACGTATTTCTTATTGCTGCTGTTCTTGCCGCGGGTGATACTCTTCCACTAGCACCCATGTTTTTGGGTACCCTTTACAATCAGCTGGACACTATTGCGGATGACTATGCCCGTTCTAAGGGTCGGTATAAAATTTGTAGCCAGGTTTCCTCTCTTTTCTTGATGCTTTTCCTTTTTGAGCATTTTCCTCGGTATGCGGATAAACCTCATGAATTCGATTCTTTTGATACTGATGGTACTATTTTGGATAATGGCCAAGCCATGCGATGGAATGGGCTTGGAAGTGTTAGCAACATTGGTGATTACCTGGATTGTGAGGAATTCTTTGAATTTTACCCTTATACTTTCCAATATGACGGCATCCAGTTCCCTTCTTTCTATCCAGAATAGACTACTCTTTTAGAGGATGACAAGCCTACCATGTCACAAATGATCTTCTGTGCAATGGTAACTGGGGCGGCTCTCCCCGCCGTTAGTGAGACCCGTTTGAAGAGAACCGGTTATTACCCCATGCGAGCAGCCCGTCAGTTAGGCTTTGATCAAAACGTTTCATCCATAGATTTCATCTGGGCGGAGACTTTTGACGAGTCTATACTCTTCTATCGTAAGAAACGCGAATTACAAGCTCGTCGCTTTTCTTCTTATGTAGAGATTCCTTCTATACACAGGCGCGACCATTGTTCAGCTACTTATTTAAAATACTTGGAGCACGCACATACTCTTTTTAAAGACTTTGCTGAGACTCCTTCTTCAATTCCTGAAACATTACCGGTTTTCAAAGACGATTGTAGTCTCAAATGCCCTTAAGACCACACTACTCGTGTTTACCCGAGTCATTTTCTGAAGAAAGCCCCACGCGGAAAGCGTCTGTCCCATGTAGTTACTGTTCCAGAAGCTGAAGTTTCCTCAGTGGCGGATTACGAACCTGATACTAAGAAAATCCGAATGGTATGTTTCTTTTTTTCTCCTTAATCTTTAGCATATTTTCCTGCATGTCCTTGATATTCTCTTTTTTTTTTTATTTAATGCAGGCCCTTCGTCCTCGGAAACCTGTTGCTTACAAAGAGTTTTCTATCTCCGGCAGTGATCCCCCACAACTTCCTCCTCTTGGGCCTGAGAATCTTGGTTTGGCTTTTGAACAAGCTATGGAGACAGAGGGCTCAGCCGAAGGTCCTGCAGGCAACATTGGCCCCTCCGCGGAGGTGACTCTAGCCAAGCCCCCGTCGCGGAGGCTGAAAGATCTGTAGACTACGTCAGTCCCTCCGTGGAGGGTGACTCTAGTCCAATCCCTGTCGCGGAAAGGTCAACATGTACCCTCCAATGTTCTTGCTAAGCCTTCTGCGGATTCTTCTCCTATTTTGCCTTCCCAGTCTGTGGCTGCTATGACCGTGGATGAAGATGACCAACTCCCTATTTCAGTTTTATTGTCCCTTCATAAACCTACTGCTTTTTCTGAGCCTGGTGACACTGAAGCAGTGCCAAGCCATCTTTCACCAGTTTCTACTCCTGTAATGTCCCCAAATGATGATCCCCTTGCCCGCGTTAGGCGTGATGCTGGTCAAGTGTTATTTTCTTCACAAGAGAGCGATCCTGCAGACAAAACAGAACCTCCTTCCAGCCAGGATCCACTGGTGGACCTTATGATGACTGAACTTAGGACTGGTAATTTGCCCACGACCGAGGGTGATGTTTCAGATATTGCAAGTGAGCTGGCCGCAGTAAATAAAGATACTGCTGTCCTATCTAAAGAAATCTTTGGCCGTCCGGGTGATGACCTCCATCTTTTCGAAGGTGATGATATGCCGTCCGCGGGTGAACATAGTCAACCTTCTACCTTCCCCTGTCCTCCTCCCGCGATTGATGTTGTTGATGCTACTGACAAGTTTTTCCTTGAGCAAGGTAATCATGTTGTCACGTGCAATCTTTTTTTAATGACTTTCCCCCTACTTTTATTTTTTTCTAATAATTGTCCCCTTTTGTAGATCCTGACCCTTAGAGTTCCGCTATGGATTCTGACTCCCTATTCAGTGAGGGTTTGCGTTCAGACCTCGAGGTCTTTCTGAATCCCAATAATTTGAAGCCTGACGACCCTGTGGAATGGCGCTCCTACTCTTGTAGTTTCCGAAATGTGGGAATGCTAAATAGGGTCTTCCGCCGTTATCCTGAAACTTTTGCTTATTTTGCCTTTGAAGACCCTTCATATCAACGCTTCTTCTTGGATGCTGTGGCAGATTTTCTGAAATCTCTTGATGGTCAGACATTGGCCAGTATTGATCCCTCAATTATACCAAGCTTTCGTCGTCGTATTAAGGATTGGAAAGCGGTTGGTTTGGTCCTTGGCTAGAATCTCGTTTGCAGGATGCCATCCATGGTCATGAGCTTCAAGTGCTTACTGATCAACGCTCTCTTTTAATGGCGAAGATTGTGGATAGTAAAGCTGAAACTGATACCCTTCGTCGTCATTTAAAACTCTTGGAAGATGGTATCGCCGCAGATGAGACCAAGATTGTTGACCTTACTACTGCTATTTCAGCCAAGGCAAACTATTGCCAAGTTACCCCGACAGACCAGTTTTTTAAGGATATATTGTAAACCAATATATTTGTATGAAAGACAGCTTCATAAATGTGCCCTTTTTATTTTTTGTTATGTACTCTGCAAGCAATGTTTTCAATATAATGCACAAATTTTTCTCTTCATGCCAAGTATCTTTTTATCCATTTAACATTTATAGGTCCTGTCTTAAAATTGGTTCCCAATTCTTCAAGCTTGTAATAACCACTTTCATTTGCTTCCTTTACTTCAAAAGGTCCCTCCCATTTTGGTTGAAATTTTCGAACCCCTTGTCCTCTCATGATTGCAGGTACCACCTTAAGTACCAACTCTCCAACTTTAAATTCTCGCGGGTGTATCTTCTTGTTATAATGTCGTGACTGACTTGTCAAATAAGCCTTGTGATGGTTTTGGGCATTTTCCCTCTTTTCATCCAGGGCTTCTAATTGGTTTAGTCTCCGAGTATCTGAGCTCCTCCCTGCCAATCTTATTGCCTCAATTTGAAGCTCCGCGGGAAGCACTGCTTCTGCGCCATATACCAACGCGTAGGGTGTTTCTCCTGTGGAATTTTTTTGAGTAATTCTATATGCCCATAATGCGATTGGCAGCTGTTCGACCCATTTTTTTTGCTTTTCATGAACCAAACGACTTAGAATCCGAATGAGTGTTTTATTACTGGCCTCGGCTTGCCCATTCCCCTTTGGATAGTAAGGCGTTGATCTGTGATGGGACACCATATAGTTGCCCAATAATTCTCTAACTGTTGAGTTAACAAATGGTGTACCATTGTCTGAAAGTAATACCTTTGGTATTCCAAACCGGCAAATAATGTTTTCTTTTATGAATCTAGCCACATTAGCTGCCACAATCTTTTTTAATGGAATAGCCTCTACCCATTTTGAGAATAATTCTGTAGCTACCAGAAGCCATGTGTACCCTCGCGATACTGGTGTAATTGGTCCAACAATATCCAATGCCCAAATGTGAAACGACCATGGAGTTATTAGGCTGTGCAAGCTCGCCGCGGGGGCATTTATCATAGACCCGTGGACTTGGCAAATATGACACTTTTTCGTATAATCCAAAGCATCTTTTTCCATGGTAGGCCAATAATATCTCGCCTCGACCAATTGATGGAAGAGTTTGTGTCCTCCTTGATGTCCCATACCATGCGTTTGTTTTAGGACTTCCTGGGCTTCTTCTTCTTTCAAACATCTCAAAGGTCGACCATTAAACCCTTTCCGGTATAATACCCCATTTTCCTCAAAAAATCTCTTCGCTCTTCTTTGTAGACGGAAAGCCTCCTTTTTGTCTCTAGGTAGAGTTTGTTTTCGCAAGTATTCCAGATATTGGCCTCTCCAGTCTGAGATTTCAGCAAAATTTGTTTCAGTGTGTGTGGTAAGACAGCAACAGCCTGAGCATGCCTCTTGTACCTTTACCGCATCTTCTTTCATTGTCGGCCAGAAGTACCCTTGTCTTTGTAATCTTCGGTATAGGCTAATATCTGTTGTTTCACAAGAAGACCTGTGTACTTCTGTCAGTATTTTTTCAGCCTCTTTGGGCCCGAGACATCTTGACAATACCCCGTCTGGCCCGTGATGATAGAGTCTATTAGTAACCAGTTGGTACTGCTTTTCTAATGCCATATCTTTAACCCCACCCAATTGTTTGAGTTTTTCTATAACTGTCTTCCTCCAATCATCTTCTTCCTCTTCTGGGTGATCATAAAATATTGTCGCGGGTTGAGTTCGACGAAGAAGATTGACCATTGTCATATTTTCTCTTAATTCCAATTGAGACCCCAAAGTAGCCAATGCATCAGATCGCCTGTTACTTGCTCGGGGTTTGTGTTCAAATTTTATGTATTGAAAGTTCTTCATCATTTCTTGCACAATATCCTGATAGGTGGCCAGGCGAGGCTCCTTTACCGAGTATTCTCCTCTGATTTGCTTGATTATCAAGTTAGAATCACCGTAGACCACCATTTTCTGTATTCCTGCTGTCAAGCTTGCGGACAGTCCTAGTATCAACGCCTCATATTCGGCCATGTTATTAGTACAAGGGAAGTCTAGTCTGTATGACATAGCAATTTCCTCTTTTGTCTTTTCATTGGTCATTATGAAACCAGCGCCATTTCCTCTTTCTGTGGAGGATCCATCAAATTCCAATTTCCAAAGATCTGCTTCTTCTGATGAAACTTCATCACAAATTGCAACATCAAAGATGCTATCCGGTTCTGACTCCCCCCGCGGGAACATAGCCAATAAATCAGCGAGAGCTTGACTTTTTACTGCCTTGGGATTGGAGCATATAATGTGATACTCAGATAGGGCGAGCAACCAGCGAGCCAATTTTCCTGACAATAGTGGTTTTGACAACAAATACCTAACGGGGTCGCTCTTTGTGATCAATTCAACTGGATGTGCCAACAGATAGTGCCTAAATTTTTGTGCTGCGAAGACCAGAGATAAACAGTGTCTTTCTATCGGTGTATAACGCACCTCTGCTCCTCGAAGTACTCTACTAATATAGTACACAGGTTTTTCCATTTGCTCATGCTCCTGGGCCAACAAAGCACCGATAGATTTCTCAGTAGAAGTTAAATACATGATCAATCCTTTTCCCGGTGTCGGAGCCGTCATTGTCTGTGGTGATGTCAGGATTCCCTTCACCTTCTCAAATGCAGCCTGATGTTCGGCACTCCATTCATAAGGAATTTTATCCTTCATTAACGGGATTAAAGGGTGAGTAACTTCTGCCAGTGCTGGGATAAAACGCCTTAAGTATGATACTTTCCCCATGAAATCCCGTAATAATTTTCTTGTCCGCGGCGGATCCATTTCGATTATTGCTTTAGCCTTGCTGGGATCTAAATCAATACCCTGCCTGTGGACTATACATCCCAAAAATTTTCCTTGTTGGACACCGAAGGCACACTTCATCGGGTTCATCTTTAGGTTATATTCACGGCATCTACGGAGAACCTTCTCTAAATCTCGTATGTGCTCTGTGCATTTCTTTGATTTCACCACTAAATCATCTACGTAATCTTCGACTTCATGGTGGATCATGTCATGAAAAATTGCTGTCATAGCCCGTTGGTAAGTAGCGCCTGCATTTTTTAGTCCGAAAGGCATGACTGTATAATGAAAATTTCCAATTGGTGTTCGGAAGGCTGTTTTCTCCGCATCTTCGGGGGTCATCTTTATTTGATTATATCCACTGAATCCATCCATTAATGAGAACAACTCGTGACCTGCCGTGGCATCCACCATTGTGTCGATGTTTGGAAGAGGAAATTCATCTTTTGGACAAGCCTTGTTGAGGTCTCGATAATCAACACATATCCGAATTTGACCATTTTTCTTTTGTACAGGCACGATGTTAGCAAGCCATGTGGGATGCTGAGTGGGTTTTATGAACCCTGCTTTGAGTAGCTTCTGGATTTCTTCTTTGATCCGTATCTCCAAATCCGGACGATAGGCCCTCTGTTTCTACTTGACAGGCACCGCGGACGGATTTATGTTAAGCTGGTGCGCAACTAAGTTGGGATCAAGTCCGGGCATCTGATCATATGCCCATGCAAACACATCCTGGTACTCTTTCAACAACTATATAATGGCCATTTTAAAGTTTGAATCAAGTTTTTTGTTGATCAATGTGGGCCGCGGAGAGACCCCATCTCCAATATCTACTTCTTCTAGCTCTTCTTCTATCAGAAAACTTGCAGCATCTTCCTCTGAAAGCCTTATGGCATCCTCACATATGAGAACCTCGGCAATATTGGGGACACGAGCTTCAGGTGGGAGCCCCGTCCCCGCCCTGTCATAACTTGTATACAACCCTTCCATCCGCCATTTTTACCTTAGTCTAGTTTACTTCCTTCTCTGCGGGTCTCTTAGGAGATACTCTTGCTTGTAGATCCTCCCATTTGGGAAGTGGAATGGCCTGAACCTCCTCATTGGTCATTTCATCCGTATATTCGTTAAAGAAAATTGCATCGGCAAAATGAGCCTCTGAAGGACAAAAAGGGTCTTTAGAAGCCCGGAGCGTCATAGTGCCCTTTCCCCAATTAGCCTTCATAACTTGATGATAAGAGGATGGGACGACCCCGTACGCGTGCATCCAGGGTCTGCCTAACAACAACTGATAAGATGGTTCACCTTTTATGACATGGAACTTGGTAGCTGCTCTGATTTTCCCTACTTTTAGATCAACTGTTGCATATCCGATTGTAGCTTGTTGTTCACCGTTGAAAGCTGTAACACTTATAGGTTGGTGCACGATCTTCACTTCCGGGAATTGTATTGCCTTCAAAGTGGCCAATGGCATGATATTTACTGAAGCCCCGCTGTCAAGAAAAGCTCGTTTCAAATCTCGACCATTGACTGTAACTGGTACATACAGCGGTCGATTGTGAGGGAAAGGGACTTGCTTATCTGCCATTGAAAAGATAATCTCTCCTTGCTTGGTCGCATCTTGTTTAGATGGTTCATTGCGAGTGTGAACCAGAGCCGCCACGATTTGATTTATTAAGAATTCCTTAATCTGTTCCGGAATTGAAAGATCATTGAAAAAACAATGTATGTGAGCATTTGTATCTGTATTCATAGCTTGGCATTCTCCTTCCTCCATTGGATCAGTTACACCAACGGTTGCTGCATGCTGAGGGAATGGATTGTTGACAACGTTGTTTCCAGCAATATCTATGTTCTTTTCAGCGATCTTTTTGTGTACTAATCCCCTGAATGCCCAGTAATCAGTCAGACAATGTCGCACAGCTCGGTGAAAGGGGCAGTAGTTCGATTTTGCCTTTTCTTCTCTGCTAGGAAGTCTTTCTACCGCGGGTAAGGTGACAACACCATCCTTGATCCACTGAGTTAATAATGATATTGCCTCTTTAATACCAAATGGCAAAGGTGCAGGTTCCGGCCGCCGGACTCTCCCTGTATTGCTGCTTATTTGACTCGGAGTTGCCGCAATAGTGGCCCTTCGCGGGAAGACATTTCCCTTCGCCGGTGGTGGAATAATTTCTCCCAGGCGCCTAGCACTATTCATTAGGGCTAAGAAGGTCTTTATCTCATGATTAACTAAATGCACCCGATACTCTCTCAACATACCATCCACACATATTTTTATCAGTTGCTCCTCTGAGGTCGGCTCGAAACATTCCAATGACATCTCACGGAAACGTTTGACATATGTGACTACCTCTTCGCCCAACTTTTGTTTGTGCCGAGTTAACGACAGCATTGTGACTCGCTCCTCAGTGGTGAAGAATTTTTCATAGAATTTAGCCAGCATTTCTGCCCAAGTTAACATTGTTCCTAGCACTAAATTCATGTACCAAGTGTAAGCTCTTCCTGTGAGGGATTTTGAGAATTCTCTGAGCTTAAGCTGTTCATCATTTCTGTAGGCACCTAACGCATCCACAAACCGTGCGATATGCTCCCTTGCATCTCCCTCCCTACCGTCAAACTGCCTGAATTTTGGAGAGAAATATCCCTCCGGATATGGCTTTAATAATATGGTGGGATCATAAGGCGGTGGGACCTCAATATCAACAGTTGTGTTCTTTTTGGAATTAAGAATTGCTTGTAATTGCTCGATGGTCACGAACGAGGCATTATCATTGTGCTGGATATCATTGTCAGATTCCTTTCTACCAGGATTCTCTGTTACATCAGGAGCTGTTATCTGAGGTGATTGCCCTCGGCCGGGAATAGGTGATCGCTCTGCTCTGGGACTAGGCTGCTGAGTTCGCAAAAACTGTAGGATCTGCACTTGAGTTTCTTGGATGTTTGCTAGTACTTGGAGCATCATCGGGGGGATATTATCCTGAGACTGTGGAGGAGTCACAGTTATTGGTGGATTCTACCTTCTTTGTACTTTACGCCTTTGTTGAGGAACACCTGAATTGACAGGATTGACTGGATCTGAATTTTGATCCGCTCTCTGAGACGTTGGTTCTGCCTGCTTCCCTTTCCTCTTAACATTCTGCTGACCAGCCATATGAGAAGCAATCCTCCCCAGTGGAGTCACCAATTGTAAATATGTAGAATGAGTTCTGCTATGAGGAATGACTATCACAGGACTGAGTTGTAAGAGCTGAGCATGATCAAGCTGATGAAGTAATCGGGAAACAATAATAGGAATGTGAGCTGGGTGCTAGATGGGAGAGAGAGAAAGCAAGAGTGATTCGGAGAGGGAGGGGGCACCGGAATGATCCACATGTCACCACGCCATGGGGTATTTATAGACCTCAGCCATGGGGCTTATGACAGCTGTCATCCTACGTGGCACTTGGCCGCGTATCCCTTCCTTCACCACTCCCGGTTGTAACCATGAGCCTATACCCTTCGCGGGCTTGGTCATACCTGCGAGAAACGTTGTGATGGTGCCCGCGTAGAGTCACACTAGCACAACTTTAGATGCCCATGGCCCAACGAGCCTTCCTCTCAATCCTCCATACAGCACTCAACCCACCTTCCCGCCTGGGACCATGACGCCATATGCTTCATTATGACACCATGATCGTCCAGACCATATCACAGCCTGTACCTGTGCCTAAAATGGTCTGTGGGACACAGTAGCCTCATACTAATTCCCACTTCTCAATGCTGGAAGTAACGTCGCGACAAGTTACTTTCCATATTGAAGAGAGGAATTAATAGTCTTCTACATAGCCCCTGCTACAAGGATAACCACTCAAGATTATGAGCTGGTTAAGCCACACAATGGCCCATTCATCTATGGTTCCTTGTAACCTTTGAGAGTATGCCATGTTTGTTAATTTAGAAGTGTTTTATAGAATCGTACTCCTTTCAGAGTCGATCCCAGAAAACACAATCTAATTAGCAAACATAACATGCCCATCAGAGAGGATTGCCCCCAATCTTTTCACTCCCTGTGCTCTTGTATGCTTTGCTAACCCCCCCATGGGGATTGAGTATTCTTTTTAAGTAACAATCCTTACGTGGGTAAGGACCATCCCTATGCGGGGAAGGGTCATCCCTACTAGGGGTGCACACGGTACGGTTCCTCACGGTTCTTGGTGGAACCGGAATCGGAACCGGAACCGTTACCAACGGTTCCTGATTTTCGGAACCGGAACCGGAACCGTTAAGGGTTGGAACCGTGAGGAACCGTACCGCGGTTCTCGGTACGGTTCCGGTTCCGAACCGCGGTTCCTTAGGAATTTTTTTTTTTTTTTTTTAATGAAGCTTGAAAATACAAAATATATATATATATATTCATTAAATAAATGTGAGACCTACAATCTAAAAATGGCACCCTATATATATATAATTATTATATTATATTATAGATATATATACATTACATATAATGTATATATATTATGTATAGTAATTATATTATAATATAATTATTATATATAATATATGATAATATAATTATTATACATAATATATATACATTATATATAATTATTATATGTAATGTATATATATATATATTATATAGTTATTATATTATATATATATACACATATTTAATATAAAACGGTTCCGGTTCCAAGGAACCGTTACCCCCAACGGTTCCGGTTCCGGTACGGTTCTACTGGTCCTGGAACCGGAACCGGAACCGTTGGTAACGGTTCCTAATTTTAGGAACCGGAACCGGAACCGTAGCCACGGTTCGGTACGGTTCCGGTACGGTTCCCCTCGGTTCCGGTTCCGGTTCCGGTTCCAACGGTTCTTTGTGCACCCCTAATCCCTACGCGGGGAAGGGTCGACCCTGCGCGGGGAGAGGCTGCCCGCGTATGGGTTAACCACGCGGGTGCCAGTCCCCCGCGGGCTTAACCCATACGCGGGAAGGGTGGCCCCGCGTAGGGCGTTTTCTGTGAACTTCCTCTGGTGTGCTGAATATCGTTCCTTTGGCTTCCTTCTCCTCTTCCCATATCCCTTGTGCTCCTCTATTCTCCTGTATTTTTATCCTTATTTACAATCATGAATTTGATGATGAATTTTATTGATAAATTATGGGTTTTAAAATTCTGCTTTCATAAATATTTTGAAAATTTTCAAAAATTTTAGGACTCATTTTATCTTCTGAAAAATTTGTTCTGATTATTCTCATGAGATTATTTTTTTATGTTTTCAGAAAAATAAAAATCCAAAATATTTGTTTTGATTTGTTTATTTGTGTTTTATTCTGTTTATTTTTGACAATTTAGGTGCTTAATTGCTAAAATAGGTTGAGATGGGATTTTTGGTGAATTGAGGTCCAATGTGTAATTTTTTAAAATTCACAAAGTGGGATTGGTCCCCAAATACCTGGACCGGTCTTATCTCTGCAGGTTTTTGAGAAACCGAAATATGTTGGACCGGTCCCCAAATAATAGGATTGATCGCACTTAGCAAATGCTCGAAAAAGGCAATTCTGTGTGCGTATTTTGGTGATTAAACACTCCCACTTACACGTAGTCACTCCCACTCTCATCTCACTCTACTCTCAAGTCTCATTGCACTCTCAAGCACACTAAAACACTCAACTCACATACATTCTTCTTTTCTATTTTTTTGTGGAAATTGGTTATTGGAGGATTGGGATTGATATTTTGGAAGATTTCATTGGTTGTATGTTGATTGGTGGATATTGAACAGACAAAGCTCTTTGAACTTTGAAGATTTTCTAGGTACACACCAAGTGTTCGACAAAATTCCTGAATGAAACTTTTGACCTTATTTTTGGTTCATTCTATGGTGGTGCTTATGGCTCACAAACGTGGACGTATTGAGGTGACAATGAGTGCGGAAAACATCATTCTCTTCAGCCAAGACATGTTTGAGGATGACTTCAACTTTAACAACTTTCTAAATGTAATTGGTTGCCGAGCTATGAGGATAGAATGCAAAGTAAATCTTGTGGTGATCAAATAGGAATGGCTGCTGGAGTTTGTGAAATACTTTGAAGAGAATGGTTGGGAGTCACTTTGTGATCTTAGGGAGATAGTTAGACTAGACATGGTACGATATTTTTATGGCAATGTGATCACATCGAACTTGGATGACCTAACCTTTGTGACAAAGAGTTATGGCATTCGTATTGAGGTTACAAAGGACACCATTGCACACATTTTGGGAGTCGCAGAGATTGAGGATGGCATAGTCTTACCTTACCAAGTAGAGGATCCAAATCGGCCAACCATGGATAACATGATTCGGGAGTTGTGTATACTCAATACCCCAAGGCTTGTATATAGGTTTACTTCCCTCTATCTCACACACAATGTGTCGGCTTTGAACTTGGTGGTCTCATATAATCTTGATCCTTATGACCACAAGGAAAATTTGATTAATAGCCGGGCTGAGATACTATACCTCATTATTCGGGAGGATTCCATCAACCTTCCTGCAACAATCTTGTGTACTATGATATTCGTTACTCGACATTCTAGATCATTATCCACCTTACCTTTTCCATAGATAGTGATGGATATTTTGAGAGGTGGTAGGGTTTCTATTCCTGAGGGAGTAGACATTGAGAGGCTAAAATGAGTAATTAATGTTACTTCGATTACTCGTTCGGTGAATAAGAAGGAAAAAGATATGATGACTTATGACTTTGGTCAAGGAACTGGACAGGTCGTGTCCAGAGGTCATAGAGTATTTCAGTTTCCTACGACTGACACACCGGTGACGGCAAATCAGATGAACCAAGTTTTGAGGTTTATTCAGTAAGGGTTTGATAGACTTCATGCTAAAGTTAATAAGATCGACCCTGCTGTTGCTAATATTGCTGATGATAGTGATGATGAGGAGTAGGCATAGGCTGTAGGCCTTTTTTTTTTTAGACTAGATATGACTTATTTACCCTTGATGTCTAGATTATATATTTTGGTTATGGTCTGTGTATTTCATTAACTGATGTTCTGACTATATTTTTGGATATTTATTTTGATCAGTAATGATAATTGGTTTTATTTCAGATATTATCTTAGTATCTCTGTATAATTAGTTGCTTATCTTATTTATATGACTCTCTTTGGCTTTTATTTGTCAATTTGTTACCAAAAAAAAAGAGATATATTATAAGATATTTCTATTTAAGGGAGAGATTTAAGGGGAGTTATGATCATTCTGATTATATTTATTTATTAAGTATTTCACATGTTGTGTTGTTTAAGTGATATGTAGATATATGTTCTTACTTCTAACAAATCTTGAACACACATGTGAAGCTTCATTGAATTAACTCTTTATTTTTGTGTATTTTTAGGCAATTTGTAATCTAATTTTTTCAATGGGTTAGGTTATAAATTGTCTAGGTGGTTTTGTCACAAAATTGCCAAATGGGGAGATTGTGAGGTATAATTTTGCAATTGAAGAATTTCGATGTTCAAAACTGGATTGATCGAATTGTAATTTTCTATTTATTTCTCTGTATCGATCATTAACATCACCGAGCTGATAGTCAAGTGCATGGACACAGTCATTTCAAGAAAAACACCATATAATGTAGGTAAGTATGGTGAGAACACGTTGCACTTTATATTTCCAAGCCTATTTTGGATAACTAGGGTTTCTGGAAAATTTAGGGTTTTTCAAAATACGACCGGTCCCCAATTTTTAGTATCGGTATAACTTTGTTTGGTATTTTTGGTTTCTGCAGGTTTTCACAAAGTTCCACCGATCCTAGTTTTTGGGGATCGGTCCTACTTAGCCTATTCCAAATACGAAATTTATTTTGACGAAAATTCTGATTCCTATTGGATTTGAAACTTCTAAGAGAGTATATTTTGATTTTCAACTTGTTTTTTAAGTAGGATTAGGACTCCCTTGCCTATATATATATGTATTTATGTTTTCTCTACAGAATATGTATGGAGAATTAACTTTTAGAGGGAGAAAGCTTATACAGTATAATTAGGGTAAAATATTTTTTTATACTTTGAAAGTACACATTTATATTTCACGAGTGATATTTAGGATGGTGTTCTACTACTGATCAGCTATTCAGAGACTGCATCAAATTATCTATTGATCAGAGCATTGAATTTGTGAATTTTCTATTACTTGTTGAAGAAGAAAGATGAACAATATTACACTATGAAGGGAACAAAATACTTGCTTGATATTTTTGTTCTTCTGGCAACCTTTCTATAATAGCCAAAAGTTTACAACAGTTGGACCTAAAGTCGCAATTGTAACCCTGAGGTGTTTAATATTTGATTCTTGACAGAATGAAAAGGGGTGTGAGTTTGAAACAGAGTCTGTTGTACTTTGTTTCATTATAGTAGATTATTTTTTCGAGACTTTCTGCCTCCCCTATGGTTTTTTCTTGATATGAATTTTTCACGTATATCTAGTGCATTCTTTATATTACTCGCACTTTAATTTATTTACTTGCTTTATTTATTTGGTTAATTGTTAATTGGACTTAAAATTGAATTAATTTAAAAAATTAAGCAAACAAGCAAGTGAGCCTATTCACCCCCTTTAGGTTTTAAAGTACTTTCGCAACCACTTCCGCACCACGTAGTGACGGACCCAAAAATTTATGTGAGGTGGGGTGGCCTTTAAAAACAACAAGATAAAAATATTCAAACCATCGTAATAAGCAAAAGAACTATAAATTTCATTGATAACTTCATTGAGTACATTTAAAATTGTGCTCGACAACTTGTCATATTTTGAAAACGTTATCGTAATAAGCAAAAGAACAATGATGTTCATTGATAATTCCATTGAGCAAATTTACAATTGTCCTTGATGACTTTTCATATTTTGAAAACGTCGTATGATAGTTTCATTATCTACACCCTTAGATATATCTTTTTCAATATACACCGACAAACTATCACTCATCCGTTCATCTCCCATTTTGTTGCGCAATCGATTCTTCACAACATTCATAGTAGAAAATACCCTCTCTACAGTGGTAGTTGCAACTGGTAAAATCAATGACAGTGTCACAAGCAAATAAACTAGTGAATGCATCTTTTCCCTTTCGATTTCAACTTTTTTTTTTTGTAAGATCACCAATCCCTTTTAATCCTTCAAACTCGTTACTAGAGCGCACATCCACAATATAATTCTCAAGTTGATCACCAAGTTTGATGAGAGCAATTGGAAAAAATTATTTTGGATAAAATTGAGCAAGGATGATTAGTTTTTGCTTCTCAAAAGCAGAAAATGAATTATCTGGACACAAGCATGCCACACAGAGTAATAAACTAGTATTCGCTTCAATAAAATGAGTATTCAGCTCTTGAAGGTGCATATCTATGACGGCATAAATGTATCATCCATATTAGGAACAAGAATGTCATGCTTGACACAAAAACAAGAAACTTCATCAAGTAAAGAATCTTATTCACTCTCCCTTATCCTTTGCAATCGGTCCTTACATAGTTTGACTAAGGACATTGTAATCATAATATCTTAATCTTTCTTTTGAAGTGCATTCGACAAATCATTTGTAATTCCTAGAAGAGCTTTAATCAAATGTAAACTGAATATGAAATTAAAGGATTGTATGAACTCTAACAAAATATTTACTTCAAATTTTTGTTCAGAGGACCCATCTCTTGCAATTGTCTCAAGTACACCAACCATGGCTAGAAACATGGTAATCACGCTAATCAAAGTGTCATAATGTGAACTCCAGCATGTATCACTAGATTGTTTAAGAGAAGTGTTCTGATTTAGGCCTTGCCCACTTGAAAGCTCACCACTATTAAGTGCAAAGAGAGAAACAATATCAGCATTCTTCTTTGCTGCGGCCACGAGAGCCAACTGAAGTTAATGGTTAAAACAATTAATGTAAAAAGCATATTCATTCTCCTTCAAGATAAGAGTTTTGAGACCATTGAATTGGCCTCGCATATTACTAGCCCCATCATAATCTTACCTTATCAAACTAGAAATACTCAATTCATGTCTAGAAAATAAGTCATCAACTATTGTCTTAAGTGAGATGGCAGTGGTATCAATAACATGCATAAGACCCATAAAATGTTCAACTACTTGCCCATTCTTGTCCATGTAGCATAACACACAAGTCATTTGCTCATTTGTTGAAATGTTCCGAGACACATCAATTAGAATAGAAAAAAAAAGTATCACCAATATCTCTGATGATAACATTGATAGTCTCCATTGCAATGGCATTAACAATATCTTTTTGAATCTTAGGGGGACATTAATTTGAGATTTTCAGGAGCATTGTTCAATGTAACCGAATTAATATCCTTATTATGATCCGCAAGAAACTATAATGTCTCAAGAAAATTCCCTTGGTTGCTTGAATCTTCTATTTCATCGTTACCACAAAATCAAACCCTTGTCGTAAAAGGTGTCGAATGCAATCAATTGATGCAGTCAATCGAATTCGATATTAATTCGCGCCTTGTCTAATTGGTTAGAGAAAATTAATTGGATGTGTTGCTTTTGATTTTTCAAAGCTTGATACCTACTCCAAGATTGGTTGTGAGAACTATTCGGACCTCCAATGTGTTTATCAAATATTTCTTTCTTCTTCCAATTTGAAAATCCTTCACTCACAAAGGAATCACCACCCGATTGTTCTCTAATATTTGGTTTAAAGAGATAGCAACATAGACAATATGCCTTATCTTTAGCTATGTTATATTCTGACCAAATATAATCTTTAAACCATGCTGGGTTGAATCGTCATGGGTATTGCCCAAATTTTCTATATGGAAACATATGGTTTTGAGGTTGGCAAACACCTATTTGTATATATTCTCTACGAATTTGATGTCGGACATTAGGATTGTAATCCAATATTCGAGTTCGTAGTCCATGATCTGCAGGAAGATCCTTAAGGTTGATCTCTACATCACTTCGATTTGACGAGTGATCATTTCTTCCTAAAGAGGGTGGTGACTCTATTTTTCTTTTGAAAAAATTCTCCAATACTGATTCAAAGATAAAGTTTACATAATTAGCTAATCACATTTTAGGGAATGAAATATTAAATAACAATTTATATCTACCACTCAAGAAAGAAAAAAACCCCATCTAAGGGCCCGTTTGGTAACCGTTTATGTTTTGTGTTTATTGTTTAAGTGTTTATATAAACAGTGTTTATGTTACGATTTTGTTTATCCATAAATATGAGTGTTGTTTGATAACGAAAAAACGTTTGACTTATTTTAAATTTTTTTTTTTTAGCATGGGTGCCCCTAAGTAACTATTTCTTATTATCAAGTATATTAGTAATTATTCATATTGTATCCAATATTTTTTTCTTAAGGCAATTGATGCTCTTTAATTCTGTCCACACTTGATAATTCTAATATTTTGATCGTTGTATCAAATAATAGTCTTTTATAAATTTTTTCTTTTCATTTTCTCACTTTTAGTTTTAATTTTTAATTAAAATAATATAATCACCATTTTAGATAAAAAGGAAAAAAAAAATTTTTTTTTTTCATAAACATAAACAATAAACATCATTTTGGTGTTTAGGATTTGAAGGCTTATGAACAGTGTTGTTTTAAAAACGTTTATACAATTTATAAACAAAACAAAAATTATCAAACATGTTTATTCCAAAAATTTGTTTTTATAAACAATAAACACTAAACATAAATGGTTACCAAACGGGCCCTAAGTTAACAAATTCAATACTACATGAACTACATGTTTCATGCAGCTATGCAGAAGATATCAGACAGTATTTAGATCCTGTTTGGCAAAGTTTTTGCTTTAGCTTTTATACAGAAGGAACAAAAGAAGTAGAAGCTAAATGAGGAAGCTGGTACCCACTAGCTTTCTTTGAACGCTCTTTTGGACTACGAAACTCTTTAGCATTACCAATCCAAACACTCTCTAAAACAGCATTACCAATCCAAACAAAAAAAAAAAACAAAATAGAAGAAATTTCAATATTTAATTTGACTTAAATAAAGCTCGAGCAAGTAGTGTTTTTAAGAAATAACTGGCACTCCAGGCCTATTATAGTGAAAGATCAGCAAATTGAAGGGACATTAGTACGATACTAAATGAAATAATAAATCACAAATTCTTCTTTTTTCTTGATAATATTCATATACCATCAAAATATAGTTCAATTTGTTTCTGGCAAGTGGCAATTAGTAGTTCAATTTGTTGGGAAGGTAATGTGGATTGTAGTAATTACCACTACATGAGTATATATATAACTAAACCAGAGTATTTTTTTCCCTAAATTAAACCAGAGTATTTAATATTATATTATTTTCTAAACAGTTTACTCTTATATATATATATATATATATATATATATATAATGATTCTTATTAGTACTTGATAGTTGATAGTTTATGATTTGTGAGTTTTTTATATGATTAATTGATTTAATGCAGGAAGAGCCGAAGAGGAACTATCGGTATGGTGGGACAGGGTAAGAACTTAAGAGGAAAAGCTTTAATCTTCGATGTGGGGATATCTTGAGGGTTTTTTCAGGGACAGGGATAGGGACAGGGACAGGGACGACTGTTTATATGATCAACATAAACAACAAGTATGTATGTATATATATATGTGTGTGTGTGTGTGTGTCGAGAGATGCAATATACTTGAGATAATGTTGAGCCCCGATGCCGAAAGTATGTATGAAAAAAAGAAATGAAAGATACACACCTTGATTCCTTGAAGGGGAAAGAGCAATAGTAGGGCTAGTGTAGAGGAATAATGGATCTGATAGTCGATTTGTCCTAGTGGATTGTCGGGAGGGTTGAGCGATGTGAGAGAGGGAGAGTTTAGATTAGGGGGCATAGTGGGTGTTTTTTGTAATTTCAGAGGGAGCAATTTAATATTTTATAAAAATATATGTATATAATAAAATAAAATAAAATAAAATTTCCGTGGGGGCATCAGCCCCCACACGCCCCAACATCCGTCCATGCCTGGCACCGCGCAACTCATGTATTTAAACTTTTATTTTATTTTATTAATGTTGTAATTGAAATCCATCTTCATATGCAATTAACGTGGTGATGAGGAGGAGGACATTACATGAGGATGAATTGAAAAAATAATTATTATGTGTTTACTTTGTTTTTAGTTCTTTGTCAACAGTAGACTACTCTATCTTGGGGATTGACAAAAAAAGAAAAAAAAAAAAAAGTACATGATGTTGAGAGGTCACCAGTCCGATTTACTTTACTATGTGATTGGAGAATTCCCTCAAAGTTCCTTCGCATTGCTCGTGTTCAAAATTAATTGCATGCTCACTGTATTTGCTTAGAGAATTAATTATCATTGTCTTTGAGATTCTACTTCTTAAATATTTTATTACTTAAGGTTGCAAAAAATACTAAATTAAATGTCTAGTGGTTCCATATCCATTAAGGCCAGATATATATTTTGATTTTGTGTCTTCTTGTGGTTGAATATCCATGAAGTATATGTAGCAAAGGGTGATGACTGATGGGAAACCCAATTTTCGGCTGTAATCCCTTGTCTATGATGAATGCGTACAAAGAACTCCGAAGGATCCGATGGTATTTGTAGCTTTTATATATCATACAGTACTATTTTTAATGAAAATATGGAAAGGCTAAACAAATATTCTCAAATTATTTTGGAGAAATTTTATATATATATAATCTTTTAGTTTGAATCTTTACTTTATAAAATAGAAAACTAAAAGGTAGAAAATGAATATACAACCGTATACATACAAAAATTGTTGTTGATCACGGTAGAGCTACGTAGACATTGCTCACCTATATCTAGGCTAGATCTATATTGTATCCATGGCAATAAATAGCTACACTTATGTTGCGTTTGGTACGCAAAAATTAAATGGAATAGAATGATTATTCAATTAAATTCTTTGTTTTGTATGAATTTTAAGATTGAAATAGTCATTCCCTTGAAAATTTATTCCATAGTTAAAAACCTATGAAATGTAAATTTCATTTCTAGTAAGATTAAAAAAAAATTATAATACCAAAAAATCCTTTACCACCACAACCACCACCACTACCAGCTCTACCACCATTGCTGCCACCACCAACACCACCCCCACCAACTCCACACCACCACCTTTCTCCACCACACCACACCACCACCACCACCCCCACCACACCGCTCCCACCACCTCCACTACCATCTCCACCACACCCCCGCCGCCACCCCCGACCACACCACTGCCACCACCTTCACAATGCCACATTCCTTCACCACGACAACAGCACCTCCACCGCCATACCACCTTCACATCGCTACCTTCCACCATCACCTTTATCACCACCACACTTTTGTTAATTAGTTTAATTTATTTGTCAGTAGGAGGAGCATTTTGTACAATTTAATTTAAATTTTATTTCATTTGTACTTCATTTCATATTTGTAATCAAATAATAAAATGAGAATGATCATTCCATTCTATTATCATCCACATTCCATTCCCATATGCATTTCATCTCATTCTCACCTACCAAACGCATCATAAAAGAATATCATACTTGAATGCCTTCAATCAAGTATTTACATGAAAAAAAATAAAAATTTCGCCAAGTCGACATGGCATCACCTTAAAATTTTATCCCGAAGTGAAACACATTATTTGTTTCACATCCCCAAATTTAACAACAGTAACATATAGTCTTATACTTGATTAATGCATGATGTCAGTTCAACAATCAAAATTCATCTACCACAACATTAAATAAATTATATCACCAACTTAAATATCATTCATTATAAGAAAATTCACAAAAAACACAAATCAAGTAATAAGATCACAGATTTCATTTCATTTCATTCTGGCCAACCAAAGGCAACATAAAAGAATATCATACTTGAGTGGCTGTTGTCAAGTATTTACAAGTAAAAAAAGAAATCAGCCATAGTTGACATGGGATCAACTTAAATTTTTATCCTGAAGTGAAACACATTATTTGTTTCACATCCCCAAATTTAAGAAGAGTAACATATAGTCTTATACTTAAAATTAGCGCATGATGTCACTTCAACAATCAAAATTCATCATTCACAATATTAAATAAATTATATCACCAACTTAAATATCATTCATTATAAGAAAATTCACAAAAACAAATCAATATCAAGTAATAAAGTTACATGTCTATCACAACTCTATTACAAGACTATCCTCATTACATGATCACTCAAATAAAAAATAAAAGTAAAATAGCAAACACAGTAAAAACTAAATATATCGATACTATTAGGTATTATTTCCACGTACAAACTAGGTTCGTACCTGAAATAATAAAAAAAATGAGGGGTGAGTCCAGTGAAAAAGATTCTAATTAATTCGACAATAACCACAGGATATCTAGCAATTAACTTGTTTAAATTAATTAGCACCATTACTCAGTATTATACAAATCATATTAGATGAGCAGATTCTAGTGTTGCTGCAAGAGGTCTAGTCAGAGATTTACGTACCTGTGACAAAAGAGGAATGAAAATGGAGTGTGTCTCTTGATTCTCCCATTCTAAGTTATCCCACCATTCTGTGTCACATTCAATTGATCGAAGAGTGTCTTTGCCGCTGTTGGAATCAAATGGAAGTTTCTTAAGCTTGGGACAGTTGGACACTCCAATTCTGGTAAGAGAGGGGAATGGCAATGGATGTGTGTAGATGCTCCTTAACTCTGGTAATCCCAACAGCTTTAACCTGTGTAGCCTTGAGAATACGCTCAAACCTCCTTCCCTTATGCCAATTGCAATATCATCTTTTATTACTTCTTCCATTGCATCACAGTTTTCTATTCCCAAAAATTGAAGTTTTGGCACGCTAATTAGCCATGTTAGATCCTTCAAAACTTTGCACTTCAAGATAGAGACTACTTGAAGCTTATGAAAGCTTCTGCTTCCATCTATTATACTCTTTGAAATATGCCACTGACGACTGTATGTGTGACATACTGCCACTCTCTCTCTTTCTTCCCGGTTCATCCAATCCATTAACAACTCCGCTAAAACATCACAATTGCTAATTTGAAGGTATTCTAGTCTCTCGATGTTCTTCTGTAGAGAAGACATTTGTAGCAAACTTGAGTCTCTGTATTGTTCGATGGCTAGTTGAAATGTGCACTTTTGTAACTTGTGTGAACTTAATAATATTTCGAGTGCGTGCTCACTTTTCACAGTCAAACCTAAAAATTCCAAGTGATTCAAGCATTCTAATTCATTCAATAACAATTCATTTCCACCACTAAAAATGCTACCTTCATCAATTCCCTCTGAAACACCAGAATCACGTATCTCTAACATTCGCAGCTGAAAAAGACTTGATATGGCTTGTACTGGAATAATATCAAGCTTTTCCATACGATTTAGATACAAATACGTCAACTTTGCCAATAACTTAAACTGGATTGGCAATTTCCTTATACTTGTTCCCGACAGATCAAGACTTTGCAAAGAAAGCAACTCGAAAAAACTCGCTGGTAAATTTGTAAATTTTTTATTATACGACAGGTCTAAAACTTTGAGAGCAGGCATAAATTGGAAGAAGTTATCTGAAATGGTCCTCAAAGGATTATTATGAAGAATTAAAGACAAGAGATTGGGGCATCTTGGAGTTCCGCTTAATTCTTCAATAGAATTGCACATAAGTGATATTCTTTCAGCCTCCTCCCACTTAGAAAGAGCAGGTGCTTCGTGTAGCTTAAGATCTACTTGCACCAAATACTTCTTCCCACTCTCTGAAAGGATCCACAGTGCCATGTCACGAATCACGTCATGTATTTTGAAATAATCACTACCCAATTCAGAATTCTCCGACAAACAAGCAAGCTTTAACCTCCCAATAATATCATGGCCCAGGGAGAAAGCCTCATCGATGTTATCACACTCATCTAAAAAACCCTCTCCCATCCACTTGGATTTGATTAAATATTTTGGAATATTCCAATCTTCAGGTAAAAAAGAACAATATAGGAAGCATTTCCTAGTTGTCTCATCAGATAGACTGTCATAACTGAACTTTAAAAGAGGCAAGACATTGTCTCCCATACCTGAAAATTCCGGAGTAGATTTCTTCAACACCCTTATTGTATTATGCCATTCTTGGAGAGTTTTCTTGCTAGACATGGCTCGTCCAATTGTAATCAGCGCCAGTGGCAAACCACCGCATTCTTTGCAAACCACTTGGGCTAACTCCTGTATTGCAGGATCTGAATTCAGAGTCTCCTCTCCCACCTTGCTTTGAAACAATTCCCAGGCTTTTTGCCGCGTCAAACATTCTACTTTAATCTTCTTTCGCACTTCCATAAGGCCGCACACTTGTTCAGATCGGGTGGTGAACACTACCTTGGCCTTATTTTGATTGTCTGGAAGTAGTGGAACTCCCACTTGAAGAAGATCAAGTCGGTCCCATATGTCATCCAACAGTAGCACAAATTTCTTCGTCTTCAAGACCCTAGAGATATCTGCTCTTTTCTCATCTTGGCTTTTGTCACTCCACATGTCTTTTGGAAATCCAAGCTTCTTCCCAATTTTATCTTGAACCTCTTTGACAATAACATCTTTGGACACCACAACCCATATCACCTCATCGAACTCTCCACTACTCAACTGAGTTGCAAGCTTATTGTTGAGTTTCTTCAAGAGACTTGTCTTTCCAACGCCACCCATTCCGTATATTCCGATGATTCCCACTCCATCATCTCTAAGGAAACTCAAGACCTTGTCAACTTTTGAATCCAAGCCCACAGTCGTCTCAAGAGGCATTTCTTCAGCACGAGCCCGGGGCAATGTTACAGCCACAGTACTGAAATTACCTTCACTCTTCATATCAGACACGGTTTGTAACTTCTGACATACTTTCTTCCCAAGTTTATGGGTAGACCAGCAATTTCTGGGACAAACTTTGAGACACTTTTTCTGGATCTCTTCATCACCCTGTTGGAAAATCACCTCCACTTCCCTCTGCAGTTGTTCCACTCTTCGAAGCCAGCCATTGACTTGTTCCGTGCGTTGCATGTGTTGGATCTCAGCGCTTTCAACTCTTGTCTTCACATCGTTTTTTTGCTCCATCAGTTTTTCTATTTCTGTTCTCAAAGAATTGAGATTATCTTTGAGATGACGAATATAGTCGGTCTTGTTTCCGATGCAACCACATAATCCGCATGTAACATCCAATATTGGGCTCACAAAGTCCATTGCTCTGAATTAAGATCCTAAACACGATTACAAGACTTGACGAAGAAAATAACAGAGGATGGGAGCAACTATAATTTGCAAGAATGGAGGAGATCGAGGAAGAAAGACCCGAAAAGAAAAGGAGAGATTATGCTGTAAACTCTACTTTTTAAACACTTTATTTTTTGTATCTTCTCGCTCTTTTATATAAATAATTTACATATATATATATTGAATTACCCTGGTCCTTTTTTACAAGTTGAGGTTTGATGAGTTCGGGGTGAATTTTTGCTTCATCAAAGATAAAAATTATATTTTTATATATGCAAAAAATTAGTTGTTAACATTTATTTATTAAATATTATCATTAACAAATAAAATAAGAGTTGAGAATCATTGTATAATTAACATGTATGAATTTTGTACTAAATCATGATATGTGTCTCAACACTTCTTTTTTAAATGAATTTTAAAGTTTTCTTAACAATTAAAATATGATATTATTAATGGAAAAACTATATTTTCATGTTAAAAAAATGTGTTTTGAAGTATTCGAAAAGTATTGGATATGTGGTTGAAGTATTGAGAAGTATCCAATACGTGTTAGAAATAAAAAAATATATATATATTTTAAAAGGGTAATGCTACTCAGGCAGAATATTTAGGCAGAATTCGTAGGCAGAAATATTTATATCCATTGGATGCATGTGGTAAGGCCCACCACATACACTCATCACATGCATCTAATGGATGTAAATGTTTCTGCCTACGAATTCTGTCTAAAAATTCTGCCTGAGTAACATTACCCATTTTAAAATTATGAATACGTTTAGAAAGTATCAGACACGTATCCGGAAGTATCCAAAGAGTATTGATTTCAAATACGGATACGATATGAGTACATTACTCTTGTAGAAATATCTGTACTTATTAAATTTGGAAGGTCATATCAGTGTTTTGGAAAGTTAGGTCAGCGTTTTTGACTCTCTAGATTTTAACTGGCAGAAGAGTCACAATCCAAAATTTTGCTAGCCAAATCTCCATATATCTCTCTAAATTTGTCTTCTCCAAATTTGTCAAGTCACAAATTTGGTGGACCGCGTTAGCGTTTTGGAGATATTAGTCAACGTTTTTGAATTTGTAGATTTTGGCTAGTGGATTCACCACAATGGACTCTCAAAATTTTTGAATGGCCAAAATAATAATATTTGTGTACATTTTTAATATTTAATACATTTTTAGAATATAGATATTTGGGTGTGAGATGAATATTGGTGGTAGGTGTTGATGAATTTATAAATGTGAAAAAAATTGGACTTTTTTGGGTCAATAGAGTCGTTTTAGGCACTATTAATTGTGTCATCCAAACAATGTCTAACGTCTTTATTGGCAGTGAAATATATATGTGTATATATATATATATATATATATAAACCTCTTTTCCAGACAAAACATGCCCTTAAATCATTTTTCAACGACAAAAATTTGAAGTTCTGATGGTTGGGCCATGCGACGCTTCATCGCTACTCTTTTTATTTTATTTTTTCATAAACACTAATTGAAAGGACATTGTTGCTAGTAAAAAATAGAGCATATCATTTTAACCTAAAAGATTTATAGGATCATTACGAAGGCGAATGATATCTTTGGTTTTAAAAATTTTGTATTATCCTATGAATGGTAAAGTAGCAAAGGCAATACTATACGATCTATATTACATTTAAGCATTGTATTTGAATTTTCTTTTAAAACAAATTACAATCTAACTGTAAAAAATGTTTAAAAGTTAATTTTACAATTCAAAATATCTATGATATAAAATAACTCTTTCTATTTACGATCAAATGATCACGATTCACCTACTATATTCACACTTAAATTGACGTACACATTCACTTACTCTCACACCTAAAATAATATTATATTTTTTTTTATAGTGTCATAGGCAAAGACAATATGCTAGTAAATTTATAAAAGTGTATTTGATCATGTTGCTTAAGAAATTAATCCTTATGGTCTTTATTAAAGTGTTGCTTAAGAAATTAATCCTTAGAGTCTTTATTAAAGTAATAGAGGATATTAAATATTATTGTAAAACTGTATACAATAATTCTTAATTAAAACACTTGTTAAAAAAAAAAAAGACATATAGTATGGACCGGAAAACGTACTGCTCCAGTAAAGAAGAACATTAGTGGGTAATATGAGGCAATCAATACGCCGTTAATTGCGCATTTAACAGTAGGATCTTAATCATCACAAATTACCAATTAGAAGAGTAATCATCACAAATTACCGGAGATTCTCCGTTGTTTCCCGCAATGTTTTTGTGGGTCCCATCTCACGTGAAATAGAAAAACAAAACCTCATACAGTGAAAAAGAAAAAAAAGAAAAGAAAAGGGGAAAAAAAAAAAAAAAAAAGGGCTGGACTATAATATATATGTGAATGTGATCCAGCCAGATTATTATGAAAGCACCTTAATTGCTGCTATATGGAACGAATTCTTAAACTGAAGCCTTTGATTCCATTTCGTAGCACAAATCTGCATTTAATGGCAATTTTCTTCTGCTTAGAAATTGTGAGTGTCGCGAATCCATATAACCAAAGTAGAAAGCATAACAATGTTTTTTTTTGAGCCCTCGTAAATGAAGCCAACTTGACATCCCTCATTTTTCGAGTTCTTTCCTTTTTTGTTTTACATTTTCTTTTTTTAAGAAATAAATAAAGTAAAACTCTTTCCATATCATAATCTTAAATACTTGTTCTTTGGAATATCTATCTCGTGTGTCTGGTACTGTATGATTTTAATTGATAAAAACTCCTAATCAACCTTTTGAAGTTCATTTCCTTAATCATAAATGATATGTTTGTCCCGAAATGATTTCAACTAATAAATTTTTTTTAATTCATTGAGTCTTTCGATTCAATCAAATAAAAAGTCCCAAGAGTGCCATACTTTATGAGATTTGTTCTTGGAGCTCTTCTTTGCTAGTTGGGCTTTCAAATTAGAAGCCGCTTTTACACTTTTGATAATTGAGCTTTCAAACTAGAAGCCGCTTTTAAACTTTTGATAATTGAGCTTTCAATAAATCAAAGAACGTATATGGGTTTAAATCACAAAACAATTGTTTAAAAAAATTTATTTTAACTTGCATGGCAAATAGACCATCTAACCTTATTTGGTTTTGAGAAGTGAAGGAATATATTAGAAAGAAGTTGAATTGGAGTCCCATCCAGCGTGAATGACAAAGTCCACCAAACTCATGAAAATTGAAGGAGAAGAGAAACATCTTGATGAACTATTTGTACCATCAAAAGCTTAAACGAGTAGGATGACATATTTTTCGGTGCAGTTCAACAAATCCGTTTTAATCGATTGAAAGACTTAGCAACTTCGCTCTTAATATAGATCTCTTTTCGAACAAACTACATTGTTTGAGGCTTTATTGTGAACTTTCATAACTTTTCTTTCGTCACATATGAAGTTTTTGTATCCAAATCATGTGAATAATGTACAATAGTGGGTTGATTTTTTTTCTTATTTTGTACAAATATTAGGGGTTCTTTCAGTAAGATATAAACTTTTCTTTATTAATGTTGTAATTGAAATCAATTCTCATATGAAATTAAAGATGATGAATTGAAAAATCCATCTTTAAGCCAAAATACTTGTGTAATTAAAGAAGGAAAATGGTGTTCTTGATTTTTTTTTTTTTTTTTTTGAAAGTTAAAAGGAAATTTATTGAAGTATGAGAGGGAATGTACAGGGCCAAGGCCCACTAGCAAGGACAATCAGTAGGCCCAATGTCAAAACAAAGTTACAAGCCCACGTGAATGCTGAGTAATAAACATGGAAAATAATACCAACCAAGCCCACCAATCAAATCCCTGAAATTGAATACAAAAGCAACTAGCCGTCGTGATCTAATTTGTAGCCCTTATGTCTCTGTTTTCATCTTTTACTTTGAAAAGAGCTTATGCTGAAAAAATTAAAAATCTAAAGATGTTTCTTTTAAATTTTCAGTAATATTAAGTTGTAAACATGTATTAAATCCGTTAGTATTTGTAGGTTTTATGTATCACATTGATTTTAGTGAAAATATGGAAAGCCTAAACATATTCTCAAATTACTTTGGAGAAATTTCATATAAAGAATCTTTTAGCTTGAATCTTTTTACTTTTTTAATAAAATAGAAAACAAAAAAGTAGAAAATGAATATAGAATTGTATACGTACAAAGATTATTGTTTTTATCACGGTAGATCTACTACATATACATTGTTCACCTATATCTAGGCTAGATCTATACTGTAACCATGGTAATAAATAGCTACACTTGAAAAAAAATTAGAAGAGTATCATACTTGAATGCCTATGAAGTATTTAGAGAGAATAAAAAAAAAGTTTTCACTGTTGAATTTTGGTTGCCTAGCTTTAATGGCTTGATGAAAATTGAACATTGCAATAAGAAGAGTTGAAGAAGATATACGATATCTCATAATTCATGTATAAATATCAGCCATTTTAATGTGCAAAATAGGAGTTGTTCCTTTGTGATATTGAGCCAATTCAATGAAGTTCACATGGGATGACCTTAAATTTTTAACCGAAAGTGAGAGTCATTATGTGTGTCACCCTCTAAAATTAAAATACAGTAACATCTAGTCCTATATTTAAAATTAGTGCATAATATCAATTGAATAATCACTATTCATCCATCACTATATTAAATAAACTATATCATCAACTAAAATATAATTCATTATAATAAAATCCATAATAAACCAATATCAACTAACAAAATCCCATCTCTCCATTGCTGGTTATTCTTATTACATGATCACTCGAGTTAGAAATATAAGTAAAAGAGCAAACAGAGTAAAACTAAATATCTCTTTATACTATCACGATGTCATCTACAGTGTGTACCTGAAATGTTGAAAAAGAGAGAGTTGAGTAGGCAACATTCTAATTAATTGACAATAAGCATCGTAAATCTAAGTGTTAAGTTGTTCAAATTCATTAAACTCAATATTATACAAGGTGATTCTATTAGTGTTGATCTAATTTCTATAATGTTTGATTTTCCATGGGCAGTAATTTTCCAAATAACCACAGTTTTTCTACTACTACAAAGCAGCAGTAAATTTTCATGTTCTAACAAGATGCTGAGAATTTTACTAGAACAGAAGAAGTTGGTAGCTAGAAGCTAGGTCTATAATTTGACAGTGCTGAGATTTACATACGTACGTACCTGTGAGATAAGCATTTGAAAAGGAGCAATGCTACATGTCATGAAATTATTTCATGAATTTGTATCATGAATGATGTAGCAGGTAACGTAGAGAGTAAGTATTGATGAGATTCTCCCTATACACAGAATCACATAATATTATCAATGAATCTCACCAATACTAACTCTCCACATTATCTGTCACATCATTCATGATATAAATTCATGAAATAATTTCATGACGTTTAGCATTCCTCTTTGAAAAGAGGAGCGAAAACAGAGTGAGTTTCTTGATTCTCCCATTCTAAGTTATCCCACCATTCTCTGTCACATTCAATTGATTGTAGAGTGTGTTTGCCGCTGTTGGAATCAAATGGAAGTTTCTGAAGCTTGGGACAGTTGGACACTTCAATTCTGGTAAGAGAAGGGAAGGGCAATGGATGGCTGTAGATGCTATTTAACTCTGGTAGCTCAAACAGCATCAATGTTTGTAGCCTTGAGAATACGCTCAAACTTCCTCCCATGCTGCTAATTGTAATATCAGTACTAGTACTACTACTAGTGCTGATACCCACATCTTTTATTACTTGTTCTATTGCATCACATCTTTGAATTCCTAAAGTTTGAAGGTTTGGCACACTAATTAGCCATGTTAGATCCTTCAAAACCTTGCAGTAGAAGATGTGAACTTCCCGAAGGTTCTGGAAGCTTCTGCTTCCATCTGTTATAGTACTCTTAACATCCCACCACAGACTACAATATTGGTGAGGTACTGCTATCTCTCTTTCTTTCCAGCCCATCATCCAATCCATTAACAACTCCTCTAAACCATCACAATTTCTAATTTGAAGAAATTCTAGTCTCTTGATGTTCTTCTGTAGAGAGGACATTTGCAGTGAACTTGAGTCTATGCATTGTTCTATGCGTAGTTCAAATGTGCAACTTCGCAACTTGTGTGAAGTTAATAATTTTTGGAGTGCGGCCTCACTTTTCACCGTCAAAGCTAAATATTGCAAGTGATTCAAGCATTCTAATTCATCCAACAACAATTCATTTCCACCAACGAAAATGCTACCTTCTGCAATTCCATTTGAAACACCTGTAGCACGCATCTCCAATATTTGCAGCAGGGAAAGACTTGATATGACTTGTGCTGGGATAATATCAAGTTTTCTCATAGAGTTCATATGCAAATACTTCAACTTTGTCAACAACTTAAACTCCATTGGCAATTCTCTTATGCTTGTATCCGACAGATCAAGATGTTGCAAAGAAACTAATCTGAAAAAGCTCAGTGGTAAATTTGTTAAATTTTGGTTACCCGACAAGTCTAAAACTTTGAGAGCAGGCATAAATTGGAAGAAGCTATCGGAAATGGTCCTCAAATAATTTTGACAAAGAATTAAAGTTAAGAGATTGGGGCATCTCGGAGTTCCGCTTAATTCTTCAATAGAATTATCTATCAAGGATATTTTTTCAGTCTCCTCCCATTTAGAAAGAGCAGGTGCTACGGGTAGATTAAGACTTACTTGCACCAAATACTTCTTTCCACTCTCTGAAAGTATCCACAGTGCCATGTCTCGAATCACGTCATGCATTTTGAAACTATCACTTTCATCTTCAGAGCTTTCCAACAAACAAGCAAGCTTCAACCTTCCAATAATATCATGGCCCAGGTAAAAAGCCTCATCGATGTTATCACATTCATCCAAATATCCCTCTCCCATCCACATGTTTATGATTCGAAGATTTCCAATAGTGAAATCTTTAGGGATCAAAGAACAATATAGGAAGCAAATCCTAATTGTTTCATCATATAAGCTATCAAAACTGAACTTTAAAAGAGGAAACACCTTGTCTCCCATACCTGAAAATTGGGAAGTAGATTTCTTTACCACCCTTGTTGCATGATTCCATTCTTGGGGAGTTTTCTTGCTAGACATGGCTCGTCCAATTGTAATCAACGCCAATGGCAAACCAGCGCATTCTTTGCAAATGACTTGCGCTAGCTCCCGTATTGCAGGATCTGAATTGAGAATCTCTTCTCCCACCTTATTTTGAAACAAATCCCATGCTTTTTCCCACCTCAAGCATTCGACTTTAATCTTCTTGTGCACTTCCATAAGGCTGCACACTTGCTCGGATCGGGTGGTGAACACTACCTTGGACTTATTTTGATTGTCTGGAAGTGGAAGTACTGGAACTCCCACTTCAAGAAGATCAAGTCGCTCCCATATGTCATCCAACAATAGCACAAACTTCTTCGTCTTCAAGACCCTAAAGATGTGTGCTTGTTTCTCATCTTGGCTTTTGTCCCTCCACATGTCTTCCGGAAATCCAAGCTTCTTCCCAATTTTATCTTGAACCTTTTCGACAATAACATCTTTGGACACCACAACCCATATCACCTCATCGAACTCTCCACTACTCAACTGAGTTGCGAGCTCATTGTTGAGTTTCTTCAATAGGGTTGTCTTTCCAACACCCCCCATTCCGTATATTCCAATGATTCCCACTCCATCATCTCTAAGGAAACTCAAGACTTTGTCAACATTTGAATCCAAGCCCACAGTCGTCTCAAGAGGCATTTCTTCGACACGAGTCCGGGGCAATGTTACAGTCAGAGTAGTGAAATTACCTTCCGTCTTCATATCAGACACAGTTTGTAACAAGTGACATACTTTCTTCCCGAGTTTATGGGTAGACCAACAATTTCTGGGACAAACATTGAGACACTTTTTCTTGATCTCTTCATCACGCTGTTTGAAAATCACATCCACTTCCCTCTCCAGTTGTTCCACTCTTCCAAGCCAGCCATTGACTTGTTGGGTGCGTTGCATATGTTGGCAGATCTCAGCACTTTCAACTCTTGTATTCACATCGTTTCTTTGCTCCATCAGTTTTTCCATTTGAATTCTCAAAGAGTCGAGATTATCTTGGAGATGACAAATATAGTTGGTATTGTTTCCGATGCAACCACATAATCGGCATGTAAGATCCAAGATTGGGCTCACAAACTCCATTGCTAGTACGTAGCTCTGAAGAGCGGTAGCACGATCGATCGATTACAGGAGGAGGACTAGAGGAAAAGGGTGGTAGACTAGTATATGGTAGAAAAGAAAAGAGAGGAGAAGAGGAGCAAGCAAGTTTGGCGATTAAATTTTAATGACAGGTTTGAGTCTAATTAATCTGATCTTAATTAATGCCAATTAAGTAATAAACTAGGAAGACGAAGACGTAGAATTTTCTATCTAATCATTTATCTAATCACACCACTCTTGACTGCTTCTTGCAAGTGGAGGAATAAACTAGGAAGACGTTGCCACTCTTGTCTGCTTCTTGCAAGTAGAGGAATAAACTAGGAAGACGTTTAATTTTCTATCTGATCATACAAGCAGTGGATTCAATTATTTTTTTATCTAATCACACCACTCTTGTCTGCTTCTTGCAAGTAGAGGAATAAACTAGGAAGACGTTGAATTTTTGTCCCTCCCCCGCGCTATCTCCGGCAAGTGGACTTATCTATGTTTTTTGTGGGCCCCATCTCACGTGAAAAGGGCTCGAATTTTGTTTTGTTATTTTCACCCAAACGGTGGAGAGGTGACATACCACTTGTTGATGGTTTTGACATGAATTGTTGCGGGCATAGTCACAACCTGATTCTTTGCTCACAGATTAAGGGTTGGTTTGATAATTGTTTATGTTTGATATTTATTATTTAAAAATAATATTTATGTTACACTTTTGTTTATTCATAAAAATACCATTGTTTGATAATACAAAAACATTCAACTTATTTTTAAAATCATAAATAAAAAAATGTGTTTGTTAACCTTAAATTATTTTTTTTAAAAAAAAATTAACACAATAAAATAAAAAGAGTGTGGAGATTATTGAAATTCTTTTTGCCTTTAATGATTTTTCAATTTATGAATGCATTCAAAGACAAGAAAAACATTTTGGTAGAATGTTTGATTCTCTTTAATAAGTTTATCTTCTCCTATCTTGCCATTCACTAAATCATCACTCAACAAATCATTTCAACATTTCACACTGAGCTGTACGCACCCATTGCTTGATCCTTTGGGAATGATATTCCTTTGTTTTCTATGTTGAAATGCAAAAGTATGGGTGTCTGTCTCGTCCACCAAAAATCTGAATCAAATGTCACATTTTTAGATTCAAAACTTATTGAACAATAGAGCAACATGGAATGTTAAAGATTATAACAAGAAATTCAATTTTTAATATAGTGGTGTGACTGGTGAGCCAAGCTAGTGGGAATTGCAAGGGCAAAAGCTTGAAAATTAACTCGATTGGGGTGGACGCCTTGTGCCAAAGACATGACTGCCATAATGCCAAAAACAAAACAAAACAATGAACCCAAAAGAGATAACACGAGTCAACTAAAAACAAGATCTAGGTGTTGGAATTGAATTTTCTACATGAGGTGCTCTGCTTCATATGAAGTATAGTCAATTAGTCCCAACATATAAAAGATTTTCCTCTAATAATTTCTAAATAGAAAAATGGATCTCAAAATATTCCATTGATAAATTTTAGTTCCACTCAACATGAACCTGAAATATTTTAAGAATTACTTCCAACCTATATGCATTTGGAGTGCATAATTTTAAGGAAAAATGAGCTGCAAACTAGTGACCGCACATATCAATCAATAGAAAAGCAAGTTAACCTTCATGTCAATGAAAAATAATCAATTGAAACAGAGAACCATACATCAATAGCCATGTCCAATTCACCATGTTTAGATCAATCTATACTTGCATCAATACACATGTATGGAACCTCAGCAACACTATCAAATTCATAGAACATACTCAAAATTAGAGAGTCAACTGGTTTTTAAAGTTACACCAGAATTGGGTTTTTGGTAAATAAAAAACCCACAAGACAAGGACAAGTTTTAGCTACAATTCAATGTCAAAATTCCATCTTTTCAAAAACAATTGACAAGTTTCAGTTAACATCATGATTCAAATTTCACCAACGATCCAAAAAAAGCTTAAAGCATTAATCAAATGTATAAAGCCAACAAAGAAAGTGAGAGGAAAGAGAAAAGAGAAAGTGGGAGAAGAGACTACTCAGTGAAGAAGAAGATGTACTATAACATGGATGAATTAAAATGAGAGAGAGAGAAATTGAGAAAAAAAAAAGAGAGCACAAACTGAAGAGAGAAAAAGTGATAAGCAAGTTCTTCTCGCCAGTGGAGGGGTGGAGGAGATCGAATTTCTGGAAGGAACAATGATAAAGGGTTGGCTGGGCAATTATCGCTTGCACAAAAGGGATAAAAGATTTGCTACAGTGAATTTTTTTCCGTATAGTGAAATTGCTCCCGCATCCGCTACTGTACTTCTCCAAACATAAACACATAAACGCCTTTTTGATATTTAGGAATTATGCCTTCTGCTACACTAGATGTTTAAGAGTGTTTGAACTTTGAATAAACAAAATAAATTTTAACAAACATGTTTTTCTTTTAAATATGTTTAAATAAACAATAAACACTAAACATAAACGGTTACCAAATAGGCTCTAAGTTTGTTTATGCTAAAACAAATCAGCCTCTCAAGTCACCTATATCTAGTTTAGATCTGGTTAGAATCACGCGCACACTTTTGACAAATAAAACAGATAAAAACACACACAAAAGTAAGAGATTTATGTGGTTCGACAAATTGCTTACGTTCACGGACGAAGAACGACTTTCTTTACTTCAATTCTTTGGTTGTACACTCTTTCTCTCTCTACTCACCTTTCTTTTTCTACAATTATCTTTCTCTCTTTTATCTACCACTTCTCTTCTCAATCTCACCTCTATTTATAGAGTCTTCAAACTCAATTTCTTGTTGGACAAAGATTATAATTACTTGAAGTCCAAGACCAAGTCTAACAAGAAATGACCAAATAAATTACAACTCTAAAATAGAAACCTAATTATAATAAAAATTTGAGACACAATTCCTAACAATCTCCACATTGGCTCAAATTTGATTTCACGCGCTCCTTCATAGCTCCACCTGAATTTACTGAAAATCTCTCCTAAACAAAACACATTCACTCTTCTTGTCGTTTTTCGCCATTCCATCGCATTCACCTATTGCGTTCAAACTCCAAGTTCAAATAGTTGAACTTGGAATCTACTGTCATACCACCAAATTGAATTCTTCTAGCTTCCGAAATAAAGGTTGGTGTTCTTGCAATAGCCAGGACTTCTTTCTTTTCTTGCTGTTTTTGATTGGATACTCTAGTAGATCTCAAAACATGCATCCATTCTGTCTTTGCAATTGCTACACGTAGCATAGTATTTTTTAACAAAGCATAGAGGTTATTGGCATTCCTTTCCAAAAGCATAATACGTGGCCCCCTTATAATCTTCATGAATCCATTCTTCAGTTCATATCAACAATCCTTAGTATCCAATGCTCCCATAGAAATCACATTCATTCTGATACTTGGAATATGACGTACATTCATTAGGATTCTTACCAAACCATTAGTTGTCTTGATTTTGATTGTTCAAATTCTCATAACATCACAAGAAGCATTATTCTCCATAAATACCTTACCACTTACAGGTTTGTAGGTAGCAAACTATTCTTTATGAGGACACACATGAAAGGAACAAGCAAAATAAGTATTCACTCCTTAGCCACTCTCTTGTTATCAATAATTGATAATGTTTCATTACCATCACTCTCTTTTTTCATAGCCTTAGACACAACAATAGCAGCAAATGCATTCTCTTTCTTTTCTAGACAATACCATCAAATATACAAATTTCTTCTACATTTGTAGCATCTTTTCTTTAGCTATGACACAGCTTCTTAAAGCTCCAAGCCTCTTCTTCTTCTGAGCAATAAAAGTTTGAGCCTGATCATAGCCACTCTCTTCATCATTCAATTTTTCATTAGAGAACTAGAGAACAAAGCACTCTTAACTTAGTACTCTACCGAGATGGTATCTCTTCAATAAAGTAAAGTATTAAATAAATGTTTATGAGTAGAGCGTATCGATGTCAACAAAATAATTATTTTATCCTCATCACTCAACTTGACATCAGCATTAGATAAATCACAAATAATATTATCGAACTCACTAAGATGTTCCTCCAAGCTTGCCCCTTCTTTTAACCGTAAATAATACAACTCTTGTTTCAAGACTAACAGGGTTGGTGAGATTCTTTCCTATATACAAATTCTCTAATTTCTTCCACATTTCCTTTACTAAACTTCTTCTATTACATCATACACAATATCATCCGCTAACGTCAATCGAATAGCACTCATTGCCTTCTAGTTGATCTTCTCCCACTGTTCATCTTCCATATTTTCTAGTTTCAAATCCAAAGCCTTTCCGAGACCATGTTGAATCAGTAAATCCCGCATTCGAACTTTTCAAAGATTGAAGTTCCTTCTTCCATCAAACTTTGCAACCACATACTTTCCATCTGTAATAGTTGTCGTCATAACTTCGATACCAATTGTTAGGATCGCACACACATTAGCAAATAAAACAGATAAAAGCACACACAAAAATACAAGATTTATGTGGTTTGGCAAATTACCTACGTTCACGGGTAAAGACAGACTTTCTTTACTTCAATTATTTGGTTACATACTTTTTCTCTCTCTACAATTATTTTTCTCCCTTTTCTTTACCACTTTTCTTCTCAACCTCACTTCTATTTATAGAGTCTTCAAACCCAATTCCTTGTTAGACAAGAATTAAAATTACTTTAAGTCCAAGTCCAAGTCTAACAAAAATTACCAAATAAATTACAACTCTAAAATAAAAACCTAATTACAATAGAAATTTGAGACACAATTCCTAACAATCTCAAATAAATTACAATGAAAATTTGAGGCATAATTCCTAACAGATATATACTCTACCCTTGGTAATAAATAGCTACACTTGAAAAAAATTAAAAGAATATCATACTTGAATGCCTATGAATAATTTACAGAAAAAAAATTTCACTGCGGAATTTTGGTTGCCTAGCTTTAATGGTTTGATGAAAATTGTACATTGGAATAAGAAGAGTTCAAGAAGATATACGATATCTCATAATTCATGTATAAATATAGTCATTTTAGTTGTTACAAATTGATTTGAAATCGATCGTGTACGAAATAGAGGTTGTTCCTTTGTAATATTGAGCCAATTCAGTCAAGTCCACATGGGATCACCTTAAATTTTTAACATGAAGTGAGAGTAGGGCTACAAACAAGCCAAGCTTTCTACAAGCTACTCGAGCTTGGCTCGAGTTAGACTCGATTCGTGATGGTTTATTTACTATACAAACCAAGCCCAAACAAAATTATTACGTTTGTTTCTTAAACAAACCAATCTTAACCATAGCCATGCTCGGCTCGTTAGTTCAAGAACATGTCATAAACAAGCTCATTTAAAACTCTTATATATAATGTATATTATACGTATATTATATAATATTTAGGCTTTAGCCCACTAGATATTTTAATCATTTAAATTATTTATTAAACCCAACCTAATTAATTTATTTCTATTCAAAAACTCAAACGAAACATTAACCTAACCCAACCCAAATAAAGCATTAAGCCCAATCAATCCAAATCCTTCATTCACTTAAAAAGCCCTATAGCTTCAACCCAACATATATATTAAGTAATAACCTAATCTAAAAACTTTCACCCCCTTACAACCAAAACCTAGCCGCACACTCCACTGTCACTACCAAACTTTTTTCGGCAGCCAAAGAACCACTCCCTCACTGACGCATGCTGAAAAATTATTCGTTCTCTTTTTCTTTGTCATCTTATTTCAAATTTGAACTATTCACTTCTCTCTCTCATTTCCCTCACCTTGCGTCAATGATAGATCTGCGTGATTTTTGATGGCAAAAAATTGTACATATCATAGATTGATAGCGAAGATCAAGATCGGCCATAACTCAACAGATTGACTAGGTATGAGCAAGCATATATATATATATATATATATATATATATATATAATACATGCACAAATGCCTAGCTTTTTTTTTGATTTGTGCAAATAAATATGTGATTGTGTGTGTAATATATATGCACAAATGTGAACCATGAGATTTCTACGTATAATGCACAAATGTGTGATTGTGTGTATATATGAGTTTCGAGCCGAGCTCGAGTTGCTCGTAACCGTTGGCAAGCCAAGTTCAAACAAGTGAGAGGAAGCTCGAGCACTCTGTTGCATAATCGAGCTAAGCCCAAACATACCACTACTTGGCTCGACTCAGCATATAGTCCTATACTTAAAATTAGTACATAATTTCACTTCAACAATCACAATATTAAATAAACTGTATCACCAACTAAAATATAATTTATTATAATAAAATCTAAAATAAACCAATATCAACTAACAAAATCCCATATATGTTACATGGTATGGATATCCTTATTACATGATCACCCAAGTTAGAAATATAACTAAATCACCAAACAGAGTAAAATTAAATAGGGTTAATTTAATTTTTGACCACTTTTGATGGCCTAATTACAAATACACCAATTTTCAAATAGTATATGATCAAAAAATAAATTTTCAAAAAATAATTACAAATACGATATTTTATACTATTTGGGTCCAAATTGCCCTTAAGAGGTTTTAGGTCATTACACAAATACCCTTCACAAAAACTTTTATTGTACAATGTAATTGTTTTACTGCATTTATATAATACTTTAAGTGCATGGTATTATAATTTTACTGTACAAAAGTAGGAAGCACGAATACTTCTACAAGAGTAACGTACCCGTATTAGATACTTATCAGATACTGATACTCTCAAATACTTGCAGATACGTGTTCGATACTTTCGAAACGTATTATCAGATACTTCGACCATGTATATGATACTTCTTAGATACTTCATAACGCATTTCTAACAAGTTTTGAACATTAAAATGTAGTTTTTTCAATACTAATATCATAGTATAATTGTTAAGAAAATGTTAAATTTATTTAAAATGGAAGTGTTGAGATATATATCATAATTTGGTACAAAATTTATTCATGCAAATTATGCAATATGATTCTTAACTCTTATTTTGTTTGTTAATCATAAATTTTTATAAAGAAATGCTAATAACCCTATTTTTTTTATATATATAAAAATGTAATTTATTATTTTTATATTGTCATATCTTGTCGTCCCATATATATTTTTTTTAGATTTGTCGTATCATCCTACCCGTATCGTATCATCCATATGTTCCATATCTATATCCATTCTTTCTAGGTACAAAATATTAAGCAGTGTACCATTTTTTGTAAAAGTTTTCATTCGGAAGATTTGGTAACAATGTAAAACTTTTATTATACAATGTAATAGTTTTACTGCATTTATGTAATACTTTAATTGCATCGTGTTATAATTTTACTCCATAAAATATTAAACAGTGTACAATGAGTTGCAGATGTGTAATTTTATCATTGTGTATTGAGGAATAATGAAAGGTGTCAAATACATAAATATTAAGCAATGCACCATTGTTTGTTTGCTTAATGATTAAACTTAGGTTGATGCTAAAACAAATCATTCTTTATAATGACACAATGTTTGTTAGATAAACAGACTCTTGTATGTTGACATAAGTTTTTCTTTTTCTTCTATCACCATCTAGGCTTGCCTATTTCAAAATTTCTCTTTATTTCTTCCTTTTCTTTTCAAAATGTTGATCACTTAAATTGCATAGTTTGTGACTTTGACTACCTTAATCTGACCAAATTGAATAAAATTTGTACAATTTTAATTTTAATTAAATGTGACAAAACCAACTGATAACTAGTTACTTTTAGAGAGTTCAATCAACAAATAATTTTGGTCTCAATTGCATATTCTTTAGGATAATGATTTGTATAGTAAAAAGTTATCACCGAGTATGTAGTGAACATGTTGTCCATCCATTAGACTTTCATGTAATAAATGTATAGACCCCACTTGTACTATCTAAGAAATGAGAGTGATTTACTTTTTCAATTCGGTGATAACTTTCACTATGTCTATTATTACTCTATTTTTTATTTTTATATTTAATTTAGCTTAGGTTTGCTTTGTTTTGTTGGTTTCATTGCTCAAAAATAGCCTTGACATTACATTATGAGACGTAAGCAATTTTCTTGTGCTTAAAAATTGTTACTGTAGCCAATCCATATAACCAAAGTAGAATGCATGACAATGTTTCAAGCGCTCATAGATGAAGGCAACTTGACATCCTCATTCTTGGAGCTCTTCTCTTTTTTTTTTTTTAAGAAATAAATAAAGTGAAATTCTTCCAACCTCGTGATCTTAAACACTTGTTCTTTGGAAGATCTATCTCATGTTTGTTACAGTATGATTACACTTTGCAAGAGCTCTGAATCATTCTCTTGAAGCTTATCCTCTTCATTATAAATGATCTGTTTGCCCCAAAATGACATGGACTAATAGGAAAATTCCAATTCATTGAGTCTTTCGATGCAATCAAATGAAAGCCCCAAGGGCGCCATATTCTAGGAGATATGTTCTTGGTGTTAGATAATAATTCTTTGGTGAAAACCATCACCTAAAGTCGCTAAATCGTTCATGTTGGATCACCAAGAATAAATCAACAAATAAGAAGAAGCGTACCTGAATCCATGTCCACCAATTGCTCTCTAGAGCCGTGCGGTTGGCCTTCCAGATCAGCACATTTTTCTAGAGAGTCCTTTAGTTTTTCTCTCTACCGATGGGATGTCAAAGAGAATAAACCCTACGTGTAATCTGGGAACCATAACCCTGTTATCTTTTGGTATTTCTATTTTAGCCATCATAAAAATAAAAATTATTTTTTAGTCTCTACACATTAAAGGCCCACACCCTATCAAATACATTAAAGCCCAAATTATCGAAAACTTAACAGATCATTTTTAATTAGGCTTAAACTTATTTGACAGTCTATAAAATATAATTATTCACATATATGCCCAACGTTAGATTAATGATCCAACAATCTCCCACTTAGGCTATATGTGTAACCTTATAATTATGCTTTGCAAAAATAACCGAACAAATTCAACTTTGTTGTCATTACCAAAATGTATCTATAACCAATCTGGTCTATCAATCATACCAACATAGGATCAAAGCGGTCTTCGTTACAACTGTCGTAACTCAACCTATCAATTGTCACGTATGCCGATACAACTGAATGACATAGATCATGATGTGGATGTGTAGCATGGAAATTTCATGCAATGTGATCCTAACATGCCTATTTCCAACTAGTCCACCCTTAAACCTTAATGAGATCAAACCATACTAAAATCAGAGTGTAAATAAATCAAAACTTTATTTCTACATAAAATAACCTCAAAATATCCATAAACTGAAATAACTGTAAAATGTCTATATCATAAAAGTATCTAAAATTTCAAAGTCCCACTAAAACTAAAAATCATCAATTGACATGACACCCATACGAGCAGTGTGCTCATAAAACACTTTGGGTGGCAATCCCTTAGTAAACGGATCTATAAGCATGAAGTTTGTTTTGATGTGCTCTATAGACAACTGTCCATTTTGAACTTTTTCTTGAACAACTAGGAACTTAATGTCCATATGTTTTGACTTCGACTGCTGACTTATTGTCACAAAATAACTTGAGTGGTCTTTCAATACCGTCCACTATGCACAGCCCTGTGACAAAATTTTGTAGTCATATTCCATGATTGAAAGCCTTATAACATGCTATGAACTCTGCTGCCATAGTAAAAGAGGTTATAAGTGACTGTTTAGCGCTCTTCTAGGAGACAGCACCTCCAACTAGTAGATAAATATAGTCCGACGTAGATTTCATATTATCTTGGCATCTAGCAAAATCGGAGTCGATATACCCAATGATCTCAAGATGATCCAACCTCTGATATATGAGCAGGTAGTCTTTTGTTCTCTGTAAGTACCGCAAGACTCGTTTAACTGCTTTCCAATGGTCTACTCCTGGATTGCCTAAATATCTGTCCAATATCCCAGTAACATACACAATATCTGGATGCGTACAAACCTGAGTATATATTAGATTCCCTACTACTGAGGCATAGGGAATCTTCTGCATTTACTTTTCCTCAAAATCATTCTTAGGGCACTAATTGAGACTAAACTTGTCTCCCTTAGCCACAAGGGTATCACCTGGTTTGTAATCTTGCATGCCATATCTTTTGAGAACTTTTTTGATATAGCTCTTTTGTGACAATCTAAGAATACCCCGAAAGTGATCCCGATGTATCTAAATACCTAATACAAAAAAGGCGTCACCAAGATCTTTTATCTCAAAATTTTTAGCTAAAAATATCTTGGTTTCGTGCAATAAGCCTATATCGTTGATGGCAAGCAAGATGTCATCGACATATAAAACCAGAAAAATATGTTTGATCCCACAGAACTTATGGTATATACAATCATTGACCAAATTCATCTCAAAATCGAACAAGATAATCACTTGATGAAACTTGAAATATCATTGTCGAGATGCTTGTTTGAGTCCATAGATGGATTTCTTAAGTTTGCAAACCATATTCTTTGGGTCTCCCAACACAAAATTTTCTGACTGCACCATGTAGATCGTCTCATCAATTATACCATTAAGAAACGTTGTCTCACATCCATCTGATGTAACTCAAGATTGAAATGTGCTACTAATGCCATTATAATCCTAAAAGAGTCTTTCAAAGAAACCGGAGAGAGAGTCTCTTTATAATCGATGCCTTATTTCTGTGTAAAGCACTTTGCAACGAGACATGTCTTGTATCTTTCCACATCACCTTTTGAATCTCTCTTGGTATTAAATATCCATTTGCAACCAATGGGTTTCACACCTTCTAGCAATGGGACAAGATCCCACACGTCATTGTCCTTTATGGACTTAATCTTCTCATTCATAGAATCAAGCCACTTTTAAAAGCTAGAACTTTCCTTGGCTTGACGAAAGTTGATAGTATCATCTTTCATCACTTTAATATTTACCTCATGTTCTTGGAGAAATACAATGTAGTCATCTGGCATTGCACTTCTTCTCTTTCTAGTGGATTTCCTTAATGGCATAGATTCTTGAGGTGCTAGAGCTTGTTCTCCTAGAACAATTTCTTGAATGGGAGGTTCTTTGACATTGTCTTGTGTCTTGAACAAGGTCAGGAATGGAATCCCAATTAATGCCAATAACACCTGTGGGAATATCAATGTATTCCTCTTCAAGAACAAAGTCCCTAACTATATCTCCTCCTAAAAGCTCGACATCCTCAAAGAACCGGGCATTTCCCGACTCAAAAATCAACTTAGTCGTGGGATCATAAAACTTGTACCCCCTGAATCTTTCAGAGTATCCAATAAATTTTTTACATTCACGGGGAAAAAATTAATTTCTTTATATCAATTCTTTGGTTGTACACTATCTTTACTCACTTTTTTTTTTTCTATAATTCTCTCTTTTCTCTACCGCTTCTCTTCTCAATCTCACCTCTATATATAGAGCCTTCAAACTCAATTCTTTGTTGGACAAGGATTACAATTACTTGAAACCTAAGACTAAGCCTAACAAGAAATAACCAAAGAAATTACAACTCTAAAATAGAATCCTAATTTTAATAGAAATTTGAGACACAATTCCTAACAATCTCCACCTTATCTCAAATTTGATTTCACGTGCTCCTTCATAGCTCCACCTGAATTAACTAAAAATCTCTCCATCTTGAACAAAACACATTCATTCTTCTTGTACTTTTTCACCATTCCATCGCATTCACCTATTGCGTGCAAACTCCAACTTCAAATAGTCAAACTTGGAATCTACTCTCACACCACCAAATTGAATTCTTCTAGCTTCTGAAATAAAGGTTGGTGTTCTTGCAATCACTAGGGATTCTTTCATTTCACGTGCTCCTTCATAGCTCCACCTGAATTGACTAAAAATCTCTCCATCTTGAACAAAACACATTCATTCTTCTTGTACTTTTTCGTCATTCCATCGCATTCACCTATTGCATGCAAACTCCAAGTTCAAATAGTCAAATTTGGAATCTACTCTCACACCACCAAATTGAATTCTTTTAGCTTTTGAAATAAAGGTTGATGTTCTTGCAATCGCTAGGGCTTCTTTCTTTTCACGTGCTCCTTCATAGGTCCACCTGAATTGACTAAAAATCTCTCCATCTTGAACAAAACACATTCATTCTTCTTGTACTTTTTCGTCATTCCATCGCATTCACCTATTGCGTGCAAACTCCAAGTTCAAATAGTCAAACTTGGAATCTACTCTCACACCACCAAATTGAATTCTTCTAGCTTCTGAAATAAAGGTTGGTGTTCTTGCAATCGCTAGGGCTTCTTTCTTTTCTTGCCCTCTTGATTGGACACTCTAGTAGATCTCAAAACAGGCTTCCATTCCGTCTTTGCAATTGTTCCATGTAGCATAGTATTTTTCAATGAAACATAAAGGTTATTGACATTCCTCTCCAAAAGCATAATACGTGACCCCCTTCTAATCTTCATTAATCCATTCTTCACTTCACACCAACAACCCTTGGTATCCAATGCTCCTACAGAAATCACATTCCTTCTGATACTTGGAATATGACATGCATTCGTTAGGATTCTTACCAAACCATTAGTTGTCTTGATTTTGATTATTCAAATTCTCATAACATCACAAGAAGCATTATTCTCCATAAATACCTTACCACCTACATGTTTATAGGTAGCAAACCATTCTTTATAAGGACACACATGAAAGGAACAAGCAAAATCAAGTATCCACTCCTTAGTCATTCTTTTGTTATCAATAATTGATAATGTTTCATCACCATCACTATCTTCTTCATAGCTTTAGACACAACAATAGCATCAAATGCATTCTCCTTCTTTTATAGACAATACCATCAAATATACAATTTTCTTCTACACTTGTAGCATCTTTTCTTTTACTATGGCACAAAGCTTCTTGAAGCTCCAAACCCCTTCTTCTCCTGAGCAATAAGAGCTTAAGCCTAATCATTGTCACTCTCTTCATCATTCAGTTTTTTCTTTAAAGAATAAAACACTCTCAACTTGCTCTACCAAGATGATATCTCTTCCATAGATTAAAGTATTAAATAAATGTTTATGAGTAGAGCGTATCGATGTCAACAAAATAATTATTTTTTCTTCGTCACTCAACTTGACATCAGCATTAGATAAATCACAAATAATCTTATCAAACTCACTAAGATACTCCAGCAAGCTTACCCTTTCTTTTATCCGGAAAGAATACAACTGTTGTTTCAAGATTAATAGATTGGTGAGATTCTTTCCTATATACAAATTCTCCAATTTCTTCCACATTTTCGTTGTTGAACTTCTTCTATCACATCATACACAATATCATCCGCTAATGTCAATCGTATAGCACTCATTGCCTTCGAGTTGGTATTCTCCCACTGTTCATCTTCCATCTTTTCTGGTTTCAAATCCAAAGCCTTTCTGAAACCATATTAAATTAGTAAATCCCACATTCGAACTTGTCAAAGATTGAAGTTTCTTCTTCCATCAAACTTTGCGATCACATATTTTTTATCTGTAATAGTTGTCGTCATAGCTCCGATACCAATTGTTAGGATCACACACACTATTGGCAAATAAATCAGATAAAAACACACACAAAAATATGAGATTTATGTGGTTTGACAAATTACCTACGTCTACGGACAAAGACGAACTTTCTTTACTTCAATTCTTTGGTAACATACTCTTTCTCTCTCTATAATTATCTTTCTCTCTTTTCTTTACCACTTCTCTTCTCAACCTCACTTCTATTTATAGAGTCTTCAAACACAATTCCTTGTTAGACAAGAATTAAAATTACTTGAAATCCAAGACCAAGCCTAACAAGAAATTACCAAATAAATTACAACTATAAAATAAAATCATAATTACAATAGAAATTTGAGACATGATTCCTAACAAACTCAAATAAATTACAATGAAATTTGAGACATAATTCCTAACAGATTTATACTGTACCCATGGTAATAAATAGCTACACTTGAAAAAAATTAAAAGAATATCATACTTGAATGCCTATAAAGCATTTACAAAAAAAAAATGTTTTCACTATGGAATTTTGGTTGCCTAGCTTTAATGGCTTGATGAAAATCGTACATTGGAATAAGAAGAGTTCAAGAATATATACGATAGCTCATAATTCATGTATAAATATCAGCCATTTTAGCTATTACAAATTGATTTGGAATCGATCATGTGCAAAATAGGGGTTGTTCCCTTGTAATATTAAGCCAATTCAGTCAAGTCCACATGGGATCACCTTAAATTTTTAACCTTAAGTGAGAGTAGGGGTATAAACGAGCCAAGATTTATACAAGCTACTCGAGCTTGACTCAAGTTGGACTCGATTCATGATGGTTTATTTACTATACGAACCGAGCCCAAACAAAATTATTACATTCGTTTATTAAACGAACCAATCTTAACCATAGTCATGCTCAGCTCGTTAGTTCACGAACATGTCGTAAACAAGCTCATTTAAAACTCTTATATATAATATATATTATACATATATTATATAATATTTGGGGTTTAGCCCACTAGATATTTTAATCATTTAAATTATTTATTAAACCCAACCCAATTAATTTATTTCTTTTCAAAAACTCAAACGAAACATTAACCCAACCCAACCCAACCCAAATAAAGCATTAAGCCCAATCAATCCAAATCCTTCATTCACTTAAAAAGCCCTATAGTTTCAACCCATCATTTATATTAAGTAATAACCTAATCTAAAAACTTTCACCCCCTTACAACCAAAACCTAGCTCCACTGTCGCTACCAAACTTTCTTTGGCAACCAAAGAACCACTCCCTCACTGACGCATGCTGAAAAATTATTCGTTCTCTCTTTCTTTGTCATCTTATCTCAAATTTTAACTATCCCCTTCTATCTCTCTCATTTCCCTCACCTCACGTCAATGATAGATCTGCATGATTTTTTATGGCAAAAAATCGTGGATATCATAGATTGATAGTGAAGATCAAGATCGGCCACAACTCAACAGAACGACTAAGTATAAGCAAACATATATATACATATATATATATATATATATATAATACATGCACAAATGCCTAATTTTTTTTTCTGATTTCTGCATATAAATATGTGATTGTGTGCGTAATATATATGCACAAATGTGTGAACCATGTGATTTCTACGTATAATGCACAAATGTGTGATTATGTGCATACACGAGTTTCGAGCCAAGCTCAAGTTGCTCGTGGCTGTTGGCAAGCCGAGTTCAAACAAGTGAGAGAAAGCTCGAGCACTCTGTTTCATAATCGAGCTGAGCCCAAACATACCACTACTTGGCTCGACTCAGCTCATTTGCAGCCTTAAGTGAGAGTCATTATGTGTTACATTCTAAAATTTAAATACAGTAACATCTAGTCTTATACTTAAAATTAATGCATAATTTCATTTCAACAATCACTATTCATCAATCACAATATTAGACAAACTGTATAACCAACTAAAATATAATTTATTATAATAAAAAAAAAAAACCAATATCAACTAACAAAATCCCATATATGTTACATGGTATGGATATCCTTATTACATGATCACCCAAGTTAGAAATATAACTAAATCACCAAACAGAGTAAAACTAAATAGGGTTAATTTAATTTTTGACCACTTTTGATGGCCTAATTACAAATACACCAACTTTCAAATAGTATATGATCAAAAAATAAATTTTCAAAAAATAATTACAAATACGACATTTTATACTATTTGGATCCAAATTGCTCTTAAGAGATGTTAGGTCATTACACAAATACCTTTCACAAAATTTTTTTTCTACACAACGTAATGGTTTTACTGCATTTATATAATACTCTAAGTGCATGGTATTATAATTTTACCATACAAAACTACGAAGCACAGATACTTCTAGAAGAGTAGCGTACACATATCGGATGCTTATCAAATACCGATACTCCTCAGATACTAGCGGATACGTGTTCTATACTTCCAAAATATATCCATAATTTTAATATATATATTTTTATTTCTAACACGTATCTGATACTTCGATCATGTATACAATACTTCTTAGATATTTCAGAACGCATTTCTAACAAGTTTTGAACATTAAAATGTATTTTTTTCAAGAATAATATCATAGTATAATTGTTAAGAAAATGTTAAATTTTTTTAAAATGGAAGTGTTGAGATGTAAATCATAATTTAGTACACAATTTATCCATGAAAATTATGCAATAAGATTTTTAACTCTTATTTTATTTGTTAATCATAAATTTTTATAAAAAAATGTTAATAACCCTATTTTTTTGTATATATAAAAATGTAATTATTAATTTTATATTGTCGTATCTTGTCGTACCCGTATCTTTTTTTTTTTTTTTTTAGATTTGTCGTATCGTCTTACTCGTATCGTATCGTATATGTGTCCCGTATCTATATCTATTCTTCCTAGGTACAAAATATTATGCAGTGTACCATTTTTTGTAAGAGTTTCCATTCGGAAGATTTGGTAACAATGTAAAAGTTTTATTGTACAATGTAATAATTTTATTGCATTTATGTAATACTTTAATTGTATCATGTTATAACTTTACTGCACAAAATATGAAACAGTGTACAATGAGCTACAGAGGTGTAATTTGATCATTGTGTATTGAGGAACAGTGAAAGGTGTCAAATACATAAATATTAGGCAGTGTACCATTGTTTGTTTGCTTAATGATTAAACTTAGCTAGGTTGATGCTAAAACAAATCATCCTTTATAATGACACAATGTTTGTTGGATAAAGAGGCTCTTGTATGTTGACATAAGTTTTTCTTTTTCTTCTCTCACCATCTAGGCTTGCCTATTTCAAAATTTCTCTTTACTTTCTCCTTTTCTTTTCAAAATGTTGATCACTCAAATTGCATAGTTTGTGACTTTGACTACCTTAATATGACCAAATTGAATAAAATTTGTACAATTTTAATTAAATGTGACAATACCAATTGATAAACTAGTTACATTTAGAGAGTTCAATCAACAGATAATTTTGGTCTCAATACCATATTCTTTAGGATAATGATTTGTATAGTGAAAAGTTATCACCGAGTGTGTAGTGAACATGTTGTCCATCAATTGAATTGTGAAAGTGTAATAAATGTATGGACCCCACTTGCACTATCTAAGGAATGAGAGTGATTCACTTTAGGTTTGATTCATTTAGTTGGTTTGATCGCTCAAAAACAGCCTTGGCATTACATTATGAGACGTAAGCAATTTTCTGGTGCTTAGAAATTGTTATTGTCGCCAATCTATATAACTAAAGTAGAATGCATGACAATATTTCGAGCGCTCATAGATGAAGCCAACTTGACATCCTCATTCTTGGAGCTCTTCTCTTTTTATTTTTCTTTTTATTTTTCTTTTTTTTAAGAAATAAATAAAGTGAAACTCTTCCAAACTCGTGATCTTAAACACTTGTTCTTTGGAAAATCTATCTCATGTTTGTTACTGCATGGTTATACTTTGCAAGAATTCCGAATCATTCTCTTGAAGCTCATCCTCTTCATTATAAATGATCTGCTTGCCCCGAAATGACATGGACTAATAGGAAAATCCCAATTCATTGAGTCTTTCGATACAATCAAATAGAAAGCCCCAAAGGCGCCATATTCTAGGAGATATGTTCTTGGAGCTCTTCTTTGCTAGTTAGGCTTTTAAATTAGAAGTCTTTTTTTAACTTTTAATAATTGAGCTTTCATTAAATCAAAGAATGGATTTGAGTTCAAATCACAAAACAGCTGTTTAAATAAGTTTATTTTTACGTAGATGGAAAAGGGACCATCTAACCTTGTTTGGTTTTAGCAAGTAGAGGAATAGATTTGAAAGAAGTTGAATTGGAGCCCTATCTCACGTGAATGTCAAATTCCACCTAACTGATGAAAATAGAAGGAGAAAGGAGAAACATCTAGACGTAGAACTATTGAAGCCTATATGACCTGTTTGTACCATCAAAAGCTTAAACAAGTATGATAAAACACTTTGGCATGCGATTGCAACGACTGGAGTGCGATTGAGACTTCTACAGCCTCTTCTCTTTGCCTTTAGTAAGCTCTCTCTTTACCATTATCCTTTGTCTTTCTTTTTTTTCTTCTTCCCCCCTCTCTTCTCTAGTTCTCACTCTTCTTCCTTTCTTATTTTTTAGAATCTTGCAAACGATGATGTCGTCATTAAAGTCATCAGTGGAGTTGTAATGATTGTGCTCGGCAATGGAGACTTGGTTTCTATAGTGGTTGTGCTTCGACGTGGGTTTTGGCGATGATAACTATGGTGGTTGGCAATGGTGGCGCAGTTTTGGCGATGATAACTATGGTGGTTGGCAATGGTGGCGCAGTTTCGGTGATTATGGGTCTTTAGTGGAGCTTCGGCTAGCATTGTAACGACCTGCTCCACCACATGGTATGATATTGTCCGCTTTGGACCAAGTCTGCATGATTTTGTTCTTGAGTTTTACCTCAAAAGACTCCATACCAACTGAAAAGAGCACACCACATATATAGCACAACCTCTTTCCACACCCAGGCGATGTGGGATGCCACAGTCACCCTCCTTAGAGACTCAACGTCCTCATTTAGGTATCCGTCTAGGCCTGTTCAACGTCTCCCATCTCTGGCTGATCCAACTCTGATACCATCTGTAATGACCTGCTCCACCACATGGTATGATATTGTTTGATTTGGGCTAAGCCCGCATAATTTTGTTGAGTTTTATTCCAAAAGGCCTCATACTAATTGAAGAGAGCACACCACATATATAGCACAAACTCTTTCCACACCCATGTGATGTGGGATGCCACAAGCATGGTGCTCTGTAAATGTGCTTCTGTGGTGGAGTTTCTACAACCGCTGAAGATGTTGGTGTCGGTGATGCTTCAAATAGTGAAAATAGTTTGGACATGGAGCTTGGTGGCGACTCTTCTACAATGGACAGAGACAACTATGGGTCTTTGGCGTCAATGGAATTTTGGCAGTGTTGATTCTTTGTGTGGCCTCTGTTATTTAAGGTAGAGGTCTATAAAAACTGAAGTGGGCACTTTACAGTGCACACTTCAGAAAAACAACAAAATTTGAAAGCTTCATTTTTAAGCTTTCAAAATTGTAAAGAAAGTGGTAGCAACTATATGTTTTTTTTTTTTCAAATTCTGAAAACGAAATTTCGTTACCAAACAATTTTTTTACAATTGACAATAAAAACTGAAAATAACAACAGAAAATTAGAAATAAAAATATTACCAAACAGGACCTAAATAAGTTTATTTTAACTTTAGATGGCAAATTGACCATCTAACCTTGTTTGGTTTTGGCAAGTGGAGGAATAGATTTGAAAGAAGTTGAAAAGGAGCCCCATCCCGAGTGAATGTCAAAGTCCACCTAATGAAAATAGAAGGAGAAAGGAGAAAGGAGAAAGGAGAAACATCCTGACGTAGAACTGTCGAAGCGTATATGAACTATTTGTACCATCAAAAGCTTAAACAAGTAGGATGACACGTTTTTTAGTGTAGTTCAACTAAGTCCATTTTGACCTGCGGAGACTATGTCTGATTCAAAGACATAGGGCCTTGTTTTTCAAACAAACTCCATCATTTAGGGCCTTGTTTTTTGCGTTTTTAAATGCTATAGGAAGATTGTCGAATTTTTTGAAATTTTTATTGGAGATGGAAACATACTCACATTGTTCTTAACTTTGGTAGTTACCTTATTTTAGTGATTAGGTTCTTATTCCTATTTTTTCATAACTTTTAAATGCTTTGGACTATTTTTAGGATTCTAGTGCCTATATAGATAGTGGTAGTAGTGTTTAGTGTATTAGTGTTAATGGTCAATAACATATTAGTATTCTCTTCTTTTTAAAGTTTCTGAACTTAAAGTTGTTCTTTCGTTTCATAACTTCTCCTTCGTCACAGTTGAAGTCTTTGAATCCAAATTATGTGAATAAGGTACAGAAGTAGGTTGATTTTTTCTTACTTTGTTCGAAAATTAGGTGTCCTTTCGGTAAGATTTAAACTTTTCTTTATTAATGTTGTAATTGAAATCCATCTTCATATGAAATTAAGATATGGATGCTAATGACGATGAATTTGAAGGCCAACTATCAAGGACAATCAGAAGGCCCATGCTCAGAACAAGTTACAAGCCCACATGATTGCTGAGTTAAAAACATGGAAAATAATAGCAGCCCATCCCCACAATCAAATACCTGAAATTGAATACAAAAGCAACTAACCAGTAGTCATGATCTAAATTGTAGCTAGTATGACACCGTTTTCGTCAAGAACCAGAGGCAAGAAAAAGGAATGTGCTTAAAATTCAGTTAATTTCTGATAATTCAAATCAGATTGCGTTGCTGTGGTTTTTTCTGCTTCTAAGTTTTCCTTAGAAATTTAGTTCTCACTTTGTACATGCATTCATATGATGAGTTGCTCAGCTTCACAAGTTGATTATGTGAAATGCATTCGTTTTTAATCACATAAAGAGAAAAAATGATTATTATGTGTTTACCAAACAAGTTCTTTCTCAACACTAGACTACTTTTCCGAATGATCAAAGAGGAGCACAGGCTGCACCAAACATGAGAGCGGCACGTATTTAAAAAAATGATATGACTTAGATAGTGACTGACAAGTCCGATTTACTTTACCAAGTGGTTGGAGAATTCCCTCAATGTTCCCTTGCATTACTCGGGTTCAAAATTGGGACTTTATTCATGTAAAGTGTAAACAGCTATAATTCAAAATTGGGGTTTGAATTACATGTCTCCCGCAAAGAGCGATCCATGGGAAAACACCAAATTTGGGGTTAAATCTTGTGTCTCTGATGAATACCAAAAACTTGTTGAATTAGTATATCACTGCATTGAATCTTCTAGTTTCCGTCTAACACGATTGAGACACTTTTAGGCTTTGTTTAGATAAACAGGAGAGAAAAGAAAAAAATGATAACATTAGTTATAAGAAATAAGAAAGGAAAAGAAAAGAGAAGATAACATGTATTCTATGTTTAGATAAATTATGAAGAAAATGATTGCATTCTTGTTTGAAAAAGATAAATAAGAGAGAAGAAAAAAAACTATTTTAATCAATTTACTATCATGTCATTTTATGTTTATATTACAAGATTTATTCATGTCTTTTAAATTTTATTCTTTAAAATGTTATGATTATTTTTAGTATTATGAAATATTCACTTATTCTTATCATTTTTACACAAATCTTTTCACTTTTGAAAGGATAGCATACGAGAGGTTTGGATGGATAAGTTATTCTTCCAAATCACTCCTAATCTTTTTTTTTCTTTTTCTAATAACAATTCAAACACAAAAAATACTATCATTTTTTTTTTCTTTTCTTTTCCTTTCAATTCCTTCGATCCAAACGAGAATAATAAAAGAAAGAGATATTTTGTGTGGATATTCTGTTTTTCCACTGAAACCTTATTACATGATCACTCAAATAAAAAATAAAAGTAAAATATCAAACATGGTAAAACTACATATATCTATACTATCCCAGGTGTCATCTCCACGTACCAGTTCGGCTTTTACCTTCTTTTTTTATAGGTAACAACTCCGTCTTTACCTGAAATGTTCAAAAACAGGGGATGAGTTTGGGAAAGTGCAATAAGCAATATTCTAATTAGAGTAATTAATAGACAATAATCACCAAATATCTAGCAATTAACTTAATTAAATTAATTAGCATTATTGCTCAATATTATACAAGTAGTCATCTCAGGCCAGTGAATTCTAGTGTTGCTGCAAGAGGTCTATAGTTTGATACAGAGGTTTTAACGTACCTGTGACAAAAGAGGAAGGAAAACAGAGTGAGTTTCTTGACTCTCCCATTCTAAGTTATCCCACCATTCTTTCTCACATTCAATTGATCGTAGAGTGTCTTTGCCGCTGTTGGAATCAAATGGAAGTTTCTTAAGCTTGGGACAGTTGGACACTTCAATTTTGGTAAAAGAGGAGAATGGCAATGGATGTCTGCAGATGCTCTTTAACTCTGGTAGTTCCAACAGACTTAACCTGTGTAGCCTTGAGAATACGTTCAAACCTCCTTCCCTGATGCCAATTGCAATATCATTACTGCTACTACTGCAACCCACATCTTTTATTACTTCTTCCATTGCATCACATTTAGAAATTCCTAAAGATTGAAGGTTTGGCGCACTAATTAGCCATGTTAGATCCTTCAAAACTTTGCACTTCAATATAGTGACTGCCAGAAGGTTATGAAAGCTTCTGCTTCCATCCATTATACTCTTAGAAATATCCCACGGAGGACTGTATTTGTGAGGTACTGCGGCTCTTTCTCTTTCTTCCGTGCTCATCCAATCCATTAACAACTCCTCTAAACCATCACAATTTCTAATTTGAAAGTATTCTAGTCTCTTGATGTTCTTCTGTAGAGAGGACATTTGTAGTGAACTTGAGTCTCTGTATTGTTCGATGACCAGTTGAAATGTGCAACTTTGTAACTTGTGTGAATTTAATAATATTTGGAGTGCATGCTCACTTTTCACTGTCAAACCCAAAAATTGCAAGTGATTCAAGCATTCTAATTCATTGAAAATGCTACTTTCATCGATACCCTCTGAAACACCAGTAGCACGCATCTCCAACATTCGCAGCGGTAAAAGACTTGACATGACTTCTGCTGGGATAATATCAAGTTTTGTCATATGATTTAGATATAAATACTTCAACTTTATCAACGACTTAAACTCGATTGGTAATTCTTTTATGCTTGTCCCCGACATATCAAGACTCTGCAAAGAAGGCAACCCGAAAATGCTCGCTGGCAAATCTGTTAAATTTCTGTTATGTGACAAGTCTAAAACTTTGAGAGCGGGCATAAATTGGAAGAAGCTATCAGAAATGGTCGTCAAAGCATTATAATGAAGAATTAAAGAAAGGAGATTGGGGCATCTTGGAGTTCCGCTTAATTCTTCAATAGAATTATACATGAGTGATATTCTTTCAGCTTCCTCCCATTTAGAAAGAGCAGGTGCTTCGTGTAGCTTAAGATCTACTTGCACCAAATACTTCTTCCCACTCTCCGAAAGAATCCACAATGCCATGTCACGAATCACGTCATGTATTTTGAAATAATCACTACCCAATTCAGAGCTCTCCAACAAACAAGCGAGCTTCAACCTCCCAATAATATCATGGCCCAGGGAGAGAGCCTCATCGATATTATCACACTCGTCCAAAAATCCCTCTCCCATCCACCTGCCTTTGATTAAATATACTGGAATACTCCAATCTTCGGGGAAAAAAGAACAATATAGGAAGCAAGTCCTAGTTGTCTCATCAGATAGACTGTCATAACTGAACTTTAAAAGAGGCAAGACATTGTCTCCCATACCTGAAAATTCCGGAGTAGATTTCTTCAACACCCTTATTGTATTATGCCATTCTTGGAGAGTTTTCTTGCTAGACATGGCTCGTCCAATTGTAATCAGCGCCAGTGGCAAACCACCGCATTCTTTGCAAACGACTTGGGCTAGCTCCCGTATTGCAGGATTTGAATTGAGGATTTCTTCAAACACCTTGCGTTGAAACAAATCCCAGGCTTTTTCCCAACTCAAGCATTCAATTTTAATCTTCTTTTGCACTTCCATAAGGCCGCACACTTGTTCAGATCGGGTAGTGAACACTACCTTGGCCTTATTTTGATTGTCTGGAAGTGGAACTCCCACTTGAAGAAGATCAAGTCGGTCCCATATGTCATCCAACAGTAGCACAAATTTCTTCCTCTTCAAGACACTAAAGATGTCTGCTTGTTTCTCATCTTGGCTTTTATCCCTCCATATGTCTTTTGGAAATCCAAGTGTCTTCCCAATTTTATCTTGAACCTTTTCCAAAATAAGATCTTTGGATTTGGACACCACAACCCATATCACCTCATCGAACTCTCCACTACTCAACTGAGTTGCAAGTTCATTGTTGAGTTTCTTCAAGAGGGTTGTCTTTCCAACTCCCCCCATTCCATATATTCCAATTATTCCCACGCCATCATCTCTAACGAAGCTCAAGACCTCGTTGACATGTGAATCCAAACCCACAGTCGTCTCAAGAGGCATTTCTTTGGCACCAACCCGGGGCAATGTTACAGCCACAGTAGTGAAATTACCTTCATTCTTCATATCAGACACAGTTTGTAACAAGTGACGTGCTTTCTTCCCGAATCTGTGTCTAGCCACACAATTTCTGGGACAAATTTTGAGACACTTGTTCTGGATCTCTTCATCACCCTGTTGAAGAACCACTTCCACTTCGCTCTGCAGTTGGTCTATTCTTCGAAGCCAGCCATTGACTTGTTCCGTCCGTTGCATATGTTGGCTCTCAGCGCTGTCAACTCTTGTCTTCACATCGGTTTTTTGCTCCATCAGTTTTTCCATTTCAGTTCTCAAAGAACTGAGATTATATTTGAGATGACGCATATACTTGGTATAGTTTCCGATGCAACCACATAATCGGCATGTAAGATCCAAGAGTGGGCTCACAAAGTCCATTGCTCTGAATTAAGATCCTAAGCACGATTACAAGACTTGAGGAAGAAAAGAAAAGAGGATGGGAGCGACTGTAATTTGCAAGACTGGAGGATAGGAAGAAGGACTTGGAAAGAAAAACAAAGATGCATGGTAAACTTTACTTTTTAAAAACTCTTTATTTTGTCTATCTTTTTGCTCTTTTATATAAATATATTTATTTACATATACATAATTCGGGTGTACTGTCTTCCGTCTTGAAGCCGACAGATGATACTTATCATAATGATGAAGATTATGTACTTATATCACCTGTGATATAAATTTAAATTAAAATTTATAATATTTATTTAAAATATGTAACATTGCTATTTATATATATATATATATATATACATATATATATATTGAATTTGGGTGTACTGTCTTCCGTTTTCCGTCTTGAAGCGAATAGATGACACTCATAAGAATGCTAAAGGGCCCTTCACCTCCTTTCCTCTGCCCAGTTGATTTTTATATGTAATTAAGTTTTATAAGTTGACAATAATAATATAGATATATATATATATATATTTAAAGTGTCATGTTATTGATACGACGAAAAGCTAATTTCTCACAATTTTCTTGTAAAATTTTTATAATAAAAAAATACACAAACGATGACATAGATATCCAATTATTTTCATTAGACATTGAAAGGACCATCAAACACCTCGTGTCCGCAAAAAAATTTGTGAGGGGTTATTGACCTTCAAAAAAATTTGTGAGGGGTGATTGACCTTTAAGACCACGATGACAAAAAAATATACATATATATATTTAAGTTATCGCAATAATTCTATTTACTATAATTTATCATTGTTCATTAATAACATTTATTTTATTTATTAAAAATTAAATAAATTTATTATATTAAATTACTTTTATAGATGTTGAGAGAGGGACAGAGAGAGAGAAAGAGGGGAAAAAAGAAAGAAAAATATTTTTAAAAAAAGAGAGAGAGAATGATAGAGAAAGAAGGGACAAAGAGAGTGAAAGAAAGGAAAAGAGAGAGAGAGATAGAGAGAAAGGGATAGAAAGAAATATCATAAATAGAAAGAGGGGACAAAGAGAGAGAAAGATAGGGGAAAAGAGAGATTTTTTTTAAAAAAAAAGAAAAATTACATTGACCTCCCTTGCAAATAGGTGAAATAACAGGGACCTCCCCTGTGTTTTCAAAAATAACACTGACCTCCCTTATTAGTGTACCTTTTGTAACAATGACCTTCCTTGCCAGCTTTACAAATATGAAAATTGTTGATGTCATGGTATTTTTTACTTGAAATTTTCAAAATGCCCCTAAAACGTATAAAAAGACTAAAATACCCTCATTTGACATATTATTTGTGAACATTTTTACCCTCATTATTCATCATCTCCTTCCTCCAAATTAAACCCACTGTTTTCCTGGGCACTTGATATCTATCCATCTGATTTTACTCATTTATAAACAATTAATTTTCACAAAGATTCATGTTCTTACATAATGCATATAGATATATATACACACACATATACATATAACTGTCATTGTTCCAGGTGAAGACCCAGATCGAGACCGAGTAGCTTCACTAGTAGATCTAAATCCAGTCGTTGATCCCATTGGAGTAAAAGCAAGTGTACCTAGAGTAGCAGTTCCATCTCCAGATCATGATTGATACCCATACCCATGCCCAGCATCAGAAACATGCCATTTGCCCTGGCATCCCTTACAACTAGAGATCCAGATTAAGACCTTCATGTTTGAGATCCATACGCAAATCGATACACAAGAAATTATACTCTAAATGTTGAGAAATGAAATGATATATGGTGTGTATATGTATGTATGTATGTGTGTGTGTGTGTATGTGATTTTGATGAAGTTCTTGTCAATGAACTTATTGCGGTAGATGGACTCGCTGTTGGTGTCGTTCCCGGCAATGAAATCACCTCCCTTCCACATGAATTCGGGGATGGAGCCCTTGAACTTCTCTTGCCGACACCTTTCTCTCTAGTGCAAATGGCACAGATTGATGACCTGCAAAGTGGTGTCGGTGTAGAGGTGGCTGATGGCGGCTTGCAATTTGATCAAATTAAAGTTGGTCTTATTAGAGAATTAGTGATGGATCTTAACTCTAGCAGTTTGGGAACTAGTGATGGATTAGAGAAATTGAGACTCTGAACCTATACAAGCATACACTCAATAATTTATACTAGTTTTCTTCATGTGTTCATGTATGTATATATATATATATGTGTGTGTGTGTGTGTGTGTGTGTGTCATTTGACATAAAGATAGCTATGTTATGTAATACGTATATAAGTCAGCGCGTGGGATATTAGAAAAGGGTAATATTGTCATTTTACGTAATCAATTTTTTTAATTAAAAAATAATAAAAAGTAAATGGGTATAATTGTCTTTTCACCAATTTCGTCAACCAATAACTCTGATAGGGGAGGTCAGTGTTATTTTTGAAAATACAAGGGAATATCTGTTATTTCGCTTATTTGGGAGGTCAGTGTAATTTTTTCAAAAACAATTTGGAGGGCAATAGGGGTGCAAACCAACTCGGCAGGGACCTGCCCTGCTCGGTCCCGTCCCATTTAAAGTCGGATTTGGGGAACCGTTTATTTATATAGGACGGGGATGAGTTTTGTTATTTAAAACCCGATCGATTTTGGGGAGTGGGCGGGGTAAGGTCGCCCTGCCCTATTTAAAACCCGCCCCAATTATACTAAACTTAATTGTTTATATTATATTACTTATGTGCATATATACTTAAAAAATATTAAATTTCAAAATATTTGATTTTGTTAGAAGTTATGTAATCATTTATTTTAATCAAAGACAACAAAAATAAATAAAGAAATTTTGGAAATGGTAGAATGTTAATATTAGGAAAATGTTGAAAATTCATGAATCAAATAAGTTTTAACCGGTTATGGGTCGGGGATGGGGTGAAGGGAGAATTTATAACTGGTTATGGGGTTTCCAAAATCAAATGGTTATGGGGATGAGGATTGGGATTCCTACCCCATAACTGACCCGTTGCCATCCCTAGAGGGCATAGTGGGATTCTTTTTTACAAGGGACAAAATGTTATATAAAAGTATATAACTCAAAAAACACGAGTATATAATAAGGAAAAAAATAGTAAGGGTATTTGCCCCCACGAGTAATTATTAGATGGTCCGAAAATTTTATATTTATAGAAATTTCACAACAATAAACATCTATTTCAGACTATTTTAGAATATAAAATTAAGAGATGAAATTAAATAGTGCATTACTAATGGTGGGCACCTAAACCATTCGACTTGACTTCACTTGCCAGAAGCATTCAAATTCCAAGCTAAGAATAAGCATATAAACTAATAAGGGTAAATATCACTGACCCCATGAGATTTGATGTATTGACACGCGACAACAACTTTGTGATTTTTTGTCACCAACACCCCATATGGTTTGTGTCGTATATCATTCTACCAAAGTATACATCACTTTTTGACAGTGATTTCTGACTTAACTCATTTGAATACTAAATTTATTCATTTAACCCTATCTAATGGACCAAAATAACCCTTTGAATATACATATATATATATATATATATATATATATATATATTTATTTCCATAAATATTAATGTTAACATAAAATATAAAAAATAATTAAATTTCTCTTTCTTTTTCTCTATTCATCTATATATATACACTATAATATATATATAACCTAATATATATAATTATTTATTTTCATAAATAATAATATTAACATAAAATAAAATAGTAATTAAATTTCTCTTTCTTTTTCTCTATCTATATATACACACATATATATTACAATATATATAACCTATATATAAATTTACCCGAATGTTATTTATTATATAGACTCAAAAACCCATTAAAATTTTAGTTTTTTTTTCTTTATTAAATTTAGATTTCCTCTGTTCTATTTTCGCCAACTTCACCAGCTGCTTCCTCCTCCTTTCCCAAACCCTAAAATTCCCTCTCTTCCATTTTTTTCTCTCTCTAAAATTCTCACAAACTACACCATCCACTGCCTCATAAATTTTATCTTGTACACACACACATATCAAATTAAACATTGTTGCTTGTGAATTTTCTTTCAATTTGAGCGATTCAAGGTGATGAAACAGTGAGATTGTCACAATCCCTTACTCAAGATCTCATAGACAAATTCTCCGAATATGAAGCACAAGAAATTGTCAGAGCTTGAAGAAAAAAAATCTACTCACAAAGTACTCGAACCTCCTCAACTTTAGAACCCTAGCCAAGCTCAAGACCAGATAGAAGATTTGGAGGAAGATAACGTATGGGTGTGACTGAAAGTGAGTTTTTGTAGTGAAAAAGAAAAAAATGAAGACTCTATTTTTGTTCAAAGGAAGAGATTGAAAAAGGATTTTATTGGAGATTTGCGGAGGACTAAGTGATTCGGGTTGACATACAATAATAGAGTGATTGGGCATCCAATCAAATTAACCAATAGGAGACTCATTGTGCATCCAATCTTGAGCTTTGCGAAGCGCACGGTCACATAGAGAAGAAAAAAAGGTGCAGGCGGTGGTTGGCGAAACACTAAAGTCTTTGGTGATGGTGTCGACGATGGTGCGAGAAAGATAGAAATCAAAGAGAGGTGGTGATGTGAGTGGACCGTCAGATTTCTCGCCATCGTCGTTTCCACCTCTTCAAACCCTAACCATTATTGTTAATGGTGAAGAGAATAAGAAAGAAGGTGAAAGGGTAGAGAGAGAGAAAATCGTTAATATTTGTTTGTACATTACAATTAAGGCATTGGGGTCATTTTCCTATACTGATAGTTAAAACATTTCATATATTAAAAAATAAAAAAATTGACCGAAGATGATTGTGACAAAAATTTACCAGGTTGTAGTCCCGAATGAATACACCAAACCTGAGGAGCTCTGAGTGATATTTACCCAACTAATAATAAGCACCTAAACCTCTCTTTACACATATGCTCCGTGCACTTGAGTCAGCCAAATGAATCCATATGCAATCACACAGAGCACTCAATAGTTGTGGACCCCACTCTCCACTTGCACTTATATAACATGGATAGATTTATATGTGGTGAATAATTGAGGCTTTTTTGTCATGTGGAGAGAGAACTCTAAATCTCTCTGCAATTAATTGTAATCTTTCAAGTTTTGAGTATAAATTTGAGGCAAAAGGCAAAAAAATATCCCTCAAGTTTTTTTTACGTGCAAAAATAATTTTTAAATTATTTTTTAAGAGTTCAATCTCTTAACTTATAAAAGTGAACAATTTGATTGGATAAAATTATAATAACAATTACTCTTTACTATGACTATTATAACTTTCTTTATAAATATAATATTTTTTTTAAAAATTTTAAAAATAAATAGACAAAATTTTCATATAATAAATTTAGAAACATAAAGAATTAAAAGATTAATAGGACTTTATTAATAAACAAAATAGACTATAATCAATGACGACGACTAGAAGATCATTGAAATCATTGTTAGTTATGAGTTCACCGTTTGGTAGTTGGAAAATATTGGTTGTACTGATAATTTTACTCAGCCTGACCTTGAATAATAAATGACAAAATATTTATGTATTTATATAAAATAAAAATAAAAAAGTAAATTTAAGAAGATTTAGACAGATAATACGGACCAAAAACTGTGCATATAAAAAACTTGATCTAATAAAGTAATAAATTCGGACAAAGAGAAGAATATTTGTTTAAATAGATGGTAAGAGGTAAAGAGGTAGAGCAAAGTTATAAAAAAAATAATTTAAAGAAAAAAACAACTTGATATAATAAGTTTAATGAATTATAATAGAGAAAAAAATACAGATATATATATATATATATATATATTTTTATTTGGACGTATTTTCTAGGGGTGCACAAAAAATCCTCCAATCCGGAAGAATCCGATTTAATCCATTAGCTAATGGATTGGTGACGGATTCAAAAAATTAAAATCCGTTAGTCACGGATCGAATTGCGAATTGGAGGGTCAGAAATTCGATCTGATCCGCAATTCGATCTATGGCAATATATTTATATATATAATTAGTAATTATATGTATAATAATATAATATGTTACATATTTACATGGGTAAACCTAAAAATTCAATATATATTATAATTGTTTATTTAACAATTGTGTTCATTTAAAAAGTGTTGTGTTTGTTGGACAAAGTTTTTTTTGAAAATTTTGAAATAGAAAAAAAAAATTCAAATAGGAGTACTAAGTCAATCCACCAATTCGATCAGATCCGATTCGTTCAATTACGGATAGGATTGGTGAATTATCACGGATCGAATCGGATTGAATTTTCATCAATTCGTAATTCACAAATTAAATTAAAATTATACATAATTCGATTCGATCCGTCATCATCCCTAAAAATTTTTTCAAATCCATCCATCGCGTGGTGAATTGGCGCATTTGACTGAAGGATCTCAACTTTTGGCAATTGACCGGAGACTCGATTATTTGCGAATTGCGAAGGATGGCAAAAGTGGCAGCAAGTGGAGGAACAAAGTAGAAAGACGTTGAATTTTGGGTCCCGCTCACTTTTTTCCAATAAATGGAGTTATCAACTACTACATATGTTTTTGTGGGCCCCATCTCAAGTGAAAAAATAAAACAAAACGTAATACCGGTAGTCCAGGAGAAGAAGTGAAAAAAAAAAACTGGACCATGATCCGGCCTGAATTTTGTGAGCGCACCTTGCTATTTCCACCCAAATGAATTTAATAGCACAATCCGTATTTCAAATCATCCTTTTAGGGCATGTTGCAAACATGTATTTTTATTTTTATTAAAAAAAAAAATTAACTGTTTATGTTATAGAATATTTTGAATAGTAATTAAAAATATGTTTGATAACAAAATTGTATTTCAAGTTTTATTTTTATTTTTTATTTATTCATGGTAGTTGTTGCCAAAACACATTAAAAACACTAAAATGGTGTTTTCAGTTTTAGTTTAAAATTTTGAAACGTTTTGACATTATTCAAAACACAATGAGTAGTACCAAAAATATTTTGTTTCACTTGTTTGCTACCTTGTTTAAACAAAAGCAAAAAAAATAAAAACGAAACGATTGTCAAACTATACAATGTTTGTTGGATAAGAGGCTCTTTTACGTGGACACAAGTTTTTTTCTTTTCTTTTCACACCATCCAAGCTTGCCTATTTCAAGATTTTTCTTTACCTATTTTTCTGTTGAAAATGTTGATCATTCAAATTGCATAGTTTGAAACTTTGAGTGACTTAATCAGACCAATTTGAATATAATTTGTACAATTTTTTTTTAATTTTAATTAAATGTGACAATGCCAACTAATAAACTTGTTACTTTTAGAAAGTTCAATCAACCAAAAATTTTGACCTCAATACCATAGCCTTTATTTTTATATTAAACTTAGGTTAGCTTTGTTTAGTTGGTTTGATCACCCAAAACACAGAATTGGCATTACATTAAGAGATGTAGCAATTTTCTTGAGCTTAAAAACTGTTACTGTCATCAATCCATATAGTCAAAGTAGAATGCATGACAATGTCAATTTATTAGTTGCACTTTTAATTTAGAAGTTGCTTTTTTAATTTTTTGATAATTGAGCTTTCATTCAATCAAATAACAGATTTGAGTTCAAATCACAAAACAACCACCTAAATAAGTTTATTTCAACTTAGATGGCAAACCATCCATCGAAACCTTTTTTTGGCTTTGACAAGTGGAGGAATATATTAGAAAGAAGTTGAATTGGAGCCCCATCCCCAAAGTCAACCTAATTGATGAAAATAGAAGGATAAAGGGAAAATATCTTAATCAACTCTTTGTACCATCAAAAGCTTGAACGAATGTGATGACACGTTTTTTTATTTATTTATTTATTTTTTATGCAGATCAACAAATTCGTTTTGACTTGCGTAGACTCAGTCTCGATTCAATTGAAAGATTTACCCAACTTCGTTTTTGACATAAATCACTTTTCAAACAAACTTCATTATTTTGAACGTTATTTTTGTCTTTTTCAGTACTATAAGAAAATTGTTGAATTTTTTCAAAATTTTTGTTGGAAATGGATTTAGTGATTATGTTCTTATTCCTATTTTTTCATAATTTTGTGTTTGGTGCATTAGTATTATTCGTCATTAACATAACAATTTTCTCATTTTTTTTTCTTTCTTATTCTTTCATGAACTTTCATGACTCACTTCTTCACATCTAAAGTCTTTGTATCCGGATTGTGGGTTGTTTTTTTCTTACTTTGTTCAAATATTAGGGGTTCTTTCACTAAAATTTAAAACTTTCTTTATTAATGTTGTAATTGAAATCCATCTTAATATGAGATTAGGGTACGGTGATGAATTGAAAAATCCAATCTTTAGATCAAGATTAATATTTGTATAATAATTAAAGAATGTGGTGATCTTGATTATTTATTTATTTTTGAAAGTTAAAGCGAAGGTCTTGAAGTTACAATCGATCCGAAGGTCTTAGTTCATGGACATATTTAAAACATTCCTTCAAAATCCAATTTAGAGAATTATCATGTTTCAATTGTTTGACAATCTACTTATTAAATATATTATTACTTAAAGGTTGCAAAAAATACTATAGAATGATAATTCTCTTTTCTTCGTGCTGGCTGGTTAGTAACGGCACTGAGAACTACTTGTATTAAATGATCTTCAAGAATAAACTAAAATTCATTATAAATCCATTTGTATTGAATTATATTGTAAAAAGTTGCTACACCAAAACTAATATTTATCTTAATGGTTTCCAAAGAAAAACATTTTTTTATTTTTTAATTCTAAAAACTATGGACCACAAATATAACATATATATAATATATATGTCATGATTAATAATTTTATTGTACCTTTAACCAATCCATGCCTGTCTGCTTTTAAGTAGTAAGTGGAGGAGTAAAGTAGAAAGATACCTAACTCCATTACTTAAAGGAAAGCCAGGAGACTATCGGTTCGTCCTTCTATATTAAATAAAGAATTGTAAATCAAGTCGGTGAAAGAAAGGGTAAGGTAGGTGATTGTGACATCTAGTTTTAAATTGGATCCAAACAAAACACAATTTATTTATTGGTTCTGAATTTTATTTTTAAATTTGCTCCATTTTATGTCCTAGCAAGGAAGTGTATAAAGAGAGTAATGCACTCTCTCTCTCTCTCTCTCTCTCTCATACACGGTTGTGAGTACTGCATAGAGAAAAGAAAGGAAAAAGGCCTGAATGTGAATAGTGCACAGTAGTGAGTGAACTAATGTCTATCATGTTAGACGAGTTTGGTATTGACCCCCAACTTTTAGGAAAAACATGATGCTCATTGAATTCATTTCCACACAATTGCTGCACCATAAACCGTCAACAAGTTCCATTTATGACAAAATTGAAAAGAATAGTAGTTTTTACATCAGTCTAGTATATTTTTCAGCTGAATAAAACACAAGTAAATCAAATATTCAACCTACAATATTACAATTTGATGTGTAAGACAACAATAAAACCATGTTTAGCATTCCCCGTCCAGAACCCAGGATTTGCCGAAAATGATTAGAATATTTGCTCAACGTCCATGGAATATAAGCAACAAAAAAGTCTATAGGGCTCTGTAACTCCGCAGCATAAGGGTTTACAAACAACCGAACTCTGTAAAGATGTTTTCTTTTTCTTCAACCTCCCGAAGAAAAATAAAACAGGACAGCTGCCAGAGACTCTGACAGAAAATAGAGTTCTCTGTGCAATAATATCGAGTACCTTTAATCATCTGAGGCCTTGGGAGAATTTTCCGGTGTCTTCAAAACAGCAGCTGTTTTACCTTTATTTTCTGCAACTGTCGCACAAAACTCTTCAACAATTGAAGCATCCTTAAACTTTAAGGCAAATGTAGAAAGACCATCCTTGCCTTCACCTGTACAATTCACACAAGCAAAAGTGACTCCTTTCTTCTCCATGTTCGTCAGCTTCATGTCTGCGTAGAGACTCGCATTCAGAATAAGCCTATAATTTCCTCTAGCTCTCATAACAAGTCTGGCTTTTCCTGTCCCAGTTGTGGACACATTCACCTTAAGTTCTCCCTTTCCACGCTCCTTCCACCCTCCATCAAGATACTCAAACAAAGCAGAATCAGATGTGAAAACAGCCCTCTCATATTCCTCCCCCGTCTCAACAGGTACCTCCTGCAAAGACGGAAATCTGCTTCCCTTGCTCCTAGTACCAATGGCTACCCCAGGCGTGCCAAAAAGGGAAGAACTTCCGTTATTAGATAGACCAGAGCCAAAAGAAGGACAAGAAGACTGGTCATTCTTCAGTCCGAAAAGAGAACCAGAACCTAATGGCAATCCATCTGTTGGAATTGACCCAAACGAGAATGTAGAATTGGAAATTCCAGTTCCAGCAAGTCCTGTGAATGCATTTCGGCTGCTTGAAAGCTGTTGAAATGAGTTCAAGGATGCAGTTTCTGCAACCTTTTCTATATTTCCATTACCATCATCATTTTTATCTTCAGTATTAACACTCTCAGCAACTTTGCAGTCTCCATTCTCAGTTTTATCACCTTCTGTTGACTTCCTATCTGCTAAATAAGTTTTGGTTGCCTCATCCACTGTTTCAGTTTTCTCCTCATCTTGAGTAGATTTAGCTCCTGCCTTGTCGACCTTGTTTTCTGATGACTTATCGTTTTCATCTTTTTCCTTCCCAGTTGCCTCATCCACTGTTTCAGTTTTCTCCTCGTCTTGAGTAGATTTAGCTCCTGCCTCGTCGACCTTGTTTTCTGATGACTTATCGTTTTCATCAGTTTCCTTCCCAGTTTCCTCATTCACATCATTTTTCCCATCTAAATCTTCCGAAACTGTTTTCTCACTTTTTGCTTCAGTAGTAACTTCAGATGGAGTAGCACTGGAAATGGCAGGAGGGACCAAGCTGATCCCTGCAAAGGGATTAGAAGAAGGGACCGACGGGGCTGCTGATGTTTGTTGTCGACGAACTTTGACAATTTTTCTACTTGCAAGTACCTCATCACTTGCTCTCTTAAAGGTTCCAGTCTCTTGTTCAGAGGCCTCTTCCTCATCATCAAGACCAGGGTTATCTCGAGATAGTTGCCTTCCAGCAGCTCTCTTCTTTGAGAGAAAGGCATCTTCTGCATCCCCCATCGGAAAATAGGTAAACAAACTGAATTCAAGACACTTTGCCCAAATAACAGGGATAAGGTGATCTCTGCAGGAGGAAATCACAAAATCAGTAACCTGATTGACCATAAACCAAAGTTATCAAATAGACAACTTCAAAACAAGCAAGTTTTCATCCCCATGGAGGAAAAAAAATGAAAACAAATTGCATAGGTGTGAGAAGTAATAATAAAGTTACAGCATGTAAAAAGTAACAACAAAAAACAAATGAAACAACTATGATATTCAATGAAGTTGGGCCCACTTTACATTCAAGGGTGCATGAAAAAGAGGCTGCAAACTTTTTGTGCACACCAACCTACATCCACGTCTAACTCCTTGTATGGAAATTTAATACTTTTCTTTCCAGTAGAACCTAAGATTGCAAGAAAGGATCATCCTCTAGATATTTGGCACTTAACCTCAAAAGCTCAACAAACGTATCATTCCACCAACTCCTTGAGTGGCGTTAGCATGGTCCAACAAACAAAAGGTTGGCCCAAGATAGGAGAAAGGACACAACATTTACTAGCTGACTCCTCGGTGACATGCATTGCATACTAAAAATTTGGAATTTGACAATTCCAGACAAGTTTTCCATTGTTAATTAAACCTTCTACAAAATAGCTGAACAGGTGAGAAGAGAAATAAAAATCCACAACCAAGGTGAAGCAATTTCATAATAAATAAATAAAAACGTTTGCTAGGATAAATCCCCACAACACAGTCATTATCAAGCAGGTATAGGTAAAATAATATCTGTTTGTCTGAACTGTAAATAATCAATCTCCGCATATCTTTCCCCCCAAGGATCCCAACTACATCTCACATGTAAAAGATCTGCTCAGTTGATCAAAATTATTTCTCCAAGAACTCCTGTCGCTAAAACTAGAATGGTATAAAAGAATCTAATCAAGGGACCTTGTACCCCATTTTACCCCCCAGAAAAGGGCAACAAGGTGAGGTTCCCCAATCTGCATTCTATTCATGTTAGAAGGGCTGTTCTGAAAAAGAGAGTTCAAAGTAGAAGAATGCCTACAAGCTTGTAAAGAACAGCAGCAGACTAATGAGGGTAGTGCGGTTACTGCCATCTATATTCACAATTAGCAAATGGATCCAATTAGGAATCAGCAGGACTGCTAAATTACCTATATGCACCAAGCTTGATCACCACTACACATGCGATATTGAAAGTATCCCAAATCAAGCCAAGGGAGCTCCTCAAATGGGCAACCGATCAGGTGTAATTTAAAAGCTCAAAAACATCCTTGCTGATATATGCTAGCCAGGAGGAAACATTTCCATTAGTGTTTAAATGATAATTCCTCTAACATTCCTGTCATGTGCATAGTATTTTTGCAGTTACAATTGTTATTTGTTACAAAGTGAACCTGTAAGAAAGTTGTAATACAGATTGTTCACTTTTCATAATATACTGAGAAAAAATGACATTTTTTAACTAGTTCTTTTTGCTCTTTGTTAAAACAAATTACCAATCAAGGCAAACATCAATTACTTTTCTGCCGTTATTGCTGTTAAAAAATAGACTTATACCTTGAAAAAAATTAAAAATAATAATTATAATAGAGGAAAGAGCACTTCTAGATGGCATACTAGGTAAAACATTACATATGAAACTCAAAACATTCAAAAACCATAAAGGACTTCAAAAGAATCAAACAATTTATCCAGCTTTTCCAACTTTTACCAAAGATATGGTATAAGTTAATACTCACTCTTTACTAAAGGATTTGACTTTACTTTTCTTTCTTTCTAAATTTCTAAAATTTCAACAGAACACCAGAAAATAATACTGATGAATTAAAAACTCTCAATTGGAATTTTTTCTTATCCTCGTATCTTGCAGAACACCAGAAAATAAGGTATAAATTCTTTTTTTTTCCGTAAAAAATTTACATGAAAAATGTCATAGAATGAAACATTTCACACCAAAACAAGAGAAGCAAGAATTTGTCAATTTAGAAAAACCAAGAATTTTGAGGAGTTTCTAACCGAAAGGGAAAAAACAATTTTCTAGAGGCAAATGTTTAGCAACAAGTTGTAGCCCAATCTATAGGCATTCCAGAGTTCAAGGCATGGTAGACTAGTCATATTTATTTAATCCCTTATTGTGGTATGTAAATAGCAAAAAATAAATAAAAACCTTAGCTTGAAAGTGTCTTAGAACATCCCAATTGAATCAATTGTGTTTTACATAGTGCTTAAATACAAAAATTGGCAGTGGGACAAGGCAATAACTGGTATTACTATCAAGAATAATTGTTCATTAACATCATAAGCTTCCATCATTTATAACAGAAGCTGATACCAAATGTAAGCTGATTTAAAAGAGAGAGAAAATACTATACTAGTTTTACAAATCCATGCAAGACAGACTTACAATTAAATGCAAGTTGATGTGCTCCATGATAAATTATATGTTCCAAAAAATAAAATAGGAAATAAAGAAATAACAGTGGAAGAAAAGATCAATTTTGTAGTAAAATTCCATATCCAAAAAAAAAAAGAGTACAAAATATAGACAAACCATAATCTAATACCACCAAAAAAAAAATAAAAGTGCAGAAATAAGCTACGCACAATTAACATTAACACTTCTTAGCCAAAACCATATCTAATAACGTATTCAAGGACTGTTCGGGAAGACATATTCTAAGTGAAATGCAGCACAAATCAGATAAAGAGATACGAAAAAAAAGGTAGATATCAACTATAAAAATATTCCAATCTTTACCTCCCTATAAAAAGTTTTCTAGAGTTTCAATCAGGCACTAGAAAGGATTTCACCAGCATTATCAAAGCTCTCATTTTGCCAGTTTATTTCATGGAAATAAATGGTGCTGACACTTCTTGCAAAAGTTGGAAATTTATCATCATATGATCCATGAAGTCAATTGCGTATCCATTATTCATCTCTCTTCCATGAATCAATTGTCATCAAAAGTAACAGGCTAACAGCGGTTGAAGGGGATATTTCGAAATGACAGCATCAAAGATAATTTCTATATATAGACGGTTACAGTTATCCCGGATTGCGTTCCGGAAAAGTGGCCTACTTGAAAAAAAGGTGCAGACACTCTTGTGTTTCAACCCCACTATACTATTCATAGTTGTGGGGCACTGTGTACTTACAGCTTCTACAATAAGCAAGTAGTATTAATCATAAAGCCTGTTTAATGATTAAAAGCTCACATCATCGGCCTGTATTACATGGACCCTCCTATTTCCACATGGTACTAATGTCGACATGCTGCAACAAGGGTATGGCATGGGATGTGTGTTTGACATATGAACATAATTCAGACATGCCGATCCTCTACACGTGATGGTGGAAGAAAAAGAAGAAGAAGAAGAAAATCCAAGTTAGTTTAATATATATATATATATATATATAGAGAGAGAGAGAGAGAGAGAGTCTTATTTTCATCCACTACATCACAGCAAGTTTAATTTCCACACACATGTAACCAAAATAATAATTCCATATGTTACAATGTTATTTAAAATATCAAGTGTTTCAATGTGTAAAACGTGCTCACAAACCATACAAAGGCCACTACATCCCAGTTAAACTCCAAGACAGGAATCTAAAACTCTTTCCAAAAAAAAAAAGGGGGTTTCCTTCAACATTAATTGAATTTTCATCACAAATCAGATGGCTACCTCAGTTGACAGTCAATCCTTGCACAAAACTTTCTTCACATTTCACACCTATTTTCAAATCCCAAGCAAAGAAATGACATGCTAAAACTAATAATTCTTCCTTTTAGATTAAATATTTATACCAATCACATGAATGACCCCCCATACTCATCAGATGTCAAGGAGGCTCTATCATATGCTATATGCCTGGATTGTTATGATTTGGTTGATCAAAACTAGGAGGGTACAAAGGGGAAAAAACAACTTACAAAAACTTATATTGAAATCCTATTGTGGTTCCAAAAATGAAGTAAAAGCTTCAGTTAAGCCAAATAGCTGGACAATTCACAGATTATGTTTTAGTTCCAAATCTTGGATTCAAATTTTTTACTTCTTTAACAGCAATAAAACAGTGCATTAACTAAAAACACTTCATGATGATATGACATGCCCTATTTTGATAGCAAAAGCTTCCTCAAGTCTAACCACTTTGAATTGATTACACTATACTTCAAGGACGCATCACACACAGTGCAACAAGAATTTAACAAATAAGCACTATTGAGAATTGATATGCTTGGGGCATTATTGGTGTAAATTAAGTCCAATCATAAAATTTCAAAATAATTTTGGCAGCATGCATTGATAGTGTCTATTTAGGATAGACAATACAATTAAGTGACACAATACCAATACACCCAAATAAAATCCAGAAAAACAATAACAAGTCACAGTGATGTAAATTCAATACAAGCTTGGTACATAAAAAATCATATGAATTTCAGTTTCAGGTGTTCTCATATCTCACAGTATGCAAACCATCAAACGAGATACAGAATAGAGATTACGTATATGCATATATACGCGTACATATAGTGTTCCGAAGAGCGAGTAGTCCATACCGAACAGATGTTGAGGATTGAAATGTGGTTCTCTTCTTCCTGTTATTGGTCGGTGTTGAAGCTCTTTTATCGGATAAAACCCTAGATCAACAAGACGAGACGAATAAAGTCCAATCTTATCCTTTTTTTTTTCTTTTCTTTTCTTTTTCATATTTTCCTTACTTAGAAAATGTTTTTAACCGATTGGACAATTATGTCCTTGTGGGTAAAGGGAAATCGAAAGAAAAATGAAATGAAAATTTGTGGATGTTTGATTTAGTTTTTTTAAACAATACAGTATTTGTTTTCATAAAACTATTAAAAATTATTTTTTAAGACTAAAGATTTTTTTAATTTGTTTTCTAAAGTTGTCCATCAAACAAATTTTTGTACAATAATTTAATTTTCAATTTTTTAAAAAAAAATTTTATTTTCAAAAAACTGAATTGGCCAAACTCTTTTCGATTATGAAATTAAAAAAGAAAAAGTGGAAACAAAAATGTAGGTAAATCCCTCCCTCTTCAACCGAAACCCTAAATCCAAAATGTTCATTTTTGGCAACATCACTTCTCAACCTTAATATAGGTAAATCCATTTCTATTTTCACTTGTCAAAGGTTGCGATCAAGACTATAACTAGTGGGCAAAATTTGTACTTGTCAGTTTAGACTTAACATGTTCTAAGACCTGAATCCTGACTTCAAAAGTTATTTCATCACTATAAATTGCTTACAAGGATGAGTTTGTAGAAGTGAATTTGAAAAAGAAAAAAAAAAAGGATTAACATCAGAAGTCTTTTTATTATCTGTGAGAATAAAAAAAACATAATGTGTCCAACCGAGTATGATAAACCATGATGATGATATATGTGGATTTCAAATAACAAGGTACAACAAGTTATTTGAATTCTACGTTGGTAAAAATTCTAGTTGTACAAGAATTGTAGCAGAACACATCCCAACCACTAATTCACCTTACATTTTCAACTCCAACATTAATTAGTCATTTTTTATTTAAGCTCAAATCCATCAATTTCAATCGACATTTATCCAAATTAATGAACAATTAAAATTCTTTTTTTGGAGGTGATGATAGAATGCATCAAACGCTCAAAGTTGTCTATGAAGATTTCTCAAATTTTGGTGCATAAAAATCTCGAACTTTGAGTTAAAAGTTTTCTATAACGTCACCTTTTTTTTCAAATTTACGGTTTAGAAAGTTTCACATCACTCTCCTATCTAAATTGCCTCGAAAAGACAATGTGTAAAAATAGGGAACCCCTCCACTATTAATTCACCTTCACTAGACCACCACGCTTTCGGTCAATGCCACATTCGTCGTCGTCATCAATAATTGTTCCAAAATAACTATTGCTACTTATCAACAATCTTACTGCTACTTATTGTCAACTTCTACATGAATTCAACAATATGAATATATACGTGTGTATGTGTGTGTGTAAATTGCATATCCATATATACATACACGTACAACATTCCTTTGTTAGTACTAATTTTGAAGGGCTTTGAATAAAGTTTTTAGATTTGGTGATGGTTAATGATTAGCCCACAAATAAATTAAAGAATTTGGTGAGATGAAAATTTGCAATTGAATACTTTGGGCGGGATTTGATGAAAAAAGATGCAGAGGAAGATGGAAGTGATTATGTATTATTATTAGTTTATTGTTGGGTGGTACAATGCTGGTGAAAGATTTCATTAGTGTTAGAGATTTGTTTTGGACTTTTTAAATTGCTGGTATTTTGTAGAAGAGAAAGAGAGGCAGAAGTTCATGGGTTTAAGGAAGTGATGGTTAGCCAGTGTCATTGTTTGTAAGAGAAACACCGATGTTTCAATTTTCTTTCTTAACTGATGACCTTGCAATGCTCTGAGCCGTTGATAGGGGGAAAATACAAGTGTCACTTTCACATAAATTCAACTGACGATTATGTAGACAACTTTTAACTTAGAGGTCTTAATCCAAAAATCTAATAATACTACACATGTTGTCACAAAACACTGGGTAGGGTCTTAAATAATGTGTGTGTATATATATATGGGTGTGTGAAATAATAATTCAACTTTTAACATTAAATAGGAATTTATATCTCTCCGTGATATAATTTATAAAGAATCTCACTATATTTCACGTTCGTATGTTCCCGAAAATAAGCAAATACATTGACGTGGGGTAGAAACTCTCTTGCTAGAAGAGTCAACACTAGTGATAGAGAGAGAACGTGCAAAAATAGGGAACGCCTCCACTCTTAATTCACCTTCACTAGACCACCATGGTTGCTTCCAGTCGATGCCACAATTGTTGTCATCATCAATAATTGTTCCAATAGGTACTGCTACTTATTGTCAACTTTTACATGAATTCAACTGTCTTCTATATATATATATAAATTTCATATCTATATATACATACACATACAAATCCCTTTGTTAGTGCTAATTTTGAAAGGTTTTGAAGGAAGTTTTTGATTTGGTGATGGTTGGTGATTAGCCCACAAATAAATTGAAGAATTTGATGTGATGAGAATTTGCAATTGAATCTTTTGGACGGGATTTGATGAAAAAAGAAGTAGAGGAAGATGGAAGTGATTATGTATTATTATTAGTTTATTGTTGGGTGGTACGATGCTGGTGAAAAATTTTATTTGTGTTAGAAATTTGTTTTAGACTTTTTAAATTATTGGTGTTTTGTAGAAAAGAGAGAGAGAGAGAGAGAGAGAGAGGAGGAAGTTCATGTGTCATTGTTTATAAGAGAAACAACAATGTTGTTTCAAATTTTCTTTCTTAACTGATGACCTTGCAATGCGTTGAGACGTTGATAGGAGGAAAGTAAAAGTGTCACTTTCACATAAATTCAACTTACGATAATGTAAACAACTTTTAACTTAGAGGATCTTAATCCAAAAATCTAATAATACTACACTTGTTATTACAAAACAAAGAGTAGGGTCTTAGATAATGTGTGTGTATATACATATGGGTGTGTGAAATAATAATTCAACTTCTAACTTTATATAAGAATTTATATCTCTCCGTGATATAATTTATAAAGAATCTCACTATATTTGACGTTCGTATGTTTCCGACAATAAGCGAATACATTGACGTGGGGTAGAAACTCTCTTGCTAGAAAAGTTAACACTAGTGATAGAGAGATATTATCTTAAGATTGAAGTAGGACTACAAATGAATCGAGCGAATAACTCGAGCTCGACTCATTAAAACCTCAGTTTGAGATTGTTCGTTAAGTAAATGAGTTGAGCTCAAGCTCATTTTTCAGACTCGTTTAGTAAACGAGTCGAGCTTGAACAACATTAAACCCGACTCGTTGAGCTCGTAAACAAGCTCGTTTACATAAAAATGCATTATATTTAGATTATTATATTTAAAATTTTGGCTTATATGTACAAGTTTAGCCCAAGTTCATATCTGTCTTTCATTGGCCCAATTAGTACTTTATTATTTAGAACCCCATCTTACAAATAAAGTTCATATAGTTAAGTAGCTTATTAGTCTAAGTGATGGTTTCATTCAACCATTGGATCGATTAATTGTATAATATGTTAAAGGATTAGATAAAGAAAATCCTAAATCATAGCTGGAAGAAGCCAACAACCATGTTTCCACAACCCGCCTCTGTAGCAACAAGCCTTCGACTCCACTAGCAACATCAAGGTTAGTTTTCTATCACTCACTCACTCGCAGATCACTATATTTCTCTCTAGCTTAATATTCCCTTTCTGCTAATATTATATATGAATAGGAGATCGATGGCTGGGATTTGAAGCTAGCAAAGGAGACAATGAAGATTAGAGAAGAACAATGATTTATTTATTTTTTGGTGAATAAGATCAGTGATTTATCAATGAACTTGGAAGCTGGTTTGAAAGAGATGGTGGCAAATTTTTTGTCTTTGAAGACTTGATTCATTTGATATATACACACACTCAATCGAGCTTGTCAAAAAAACTACAAATCCGTTCCCGAACACCTCACTGGCCTAGATGATGACCAGTGAGTCAAGCTCAAACAACCTAAAACTTGCCTTGGTTCGGTTCATTTGCATCCTTAAAGTGAAGGGTACTTTTCCATCATCTCTGACTCTAGTTCCCATGAAGACTCCCTCTAATTATGATAATTCTATTGTACCTTCACTAAAGGTATTTCTATTTTTCTTAATCGTTTGACCATACAATCCACAATGCGAGAAAGTTTATCAATGTACGTAGCATCAATGACTTGAGTCTTATCTCTCAAGTATTTCTTTAACATAGAGACATGAAAAACATTATAAATGGTTGATAAACTATAAAAGAGAGTCCATCTATGCAGAATATGAAGTCATAAAATAAAGGAGTAGAAGAGGATAGAACAATGCAAAAGAGAGAGGTTATAATTACTTCTTTGGTTTATACCATGTTCTTACCTGTATACTACACTCAGTGCTCTAGAGTTGCTAATTTGAGCATAAGAGTGATAGGAGACACAATTTATAGATTTTTGGTCGTGTAGGGCAAGAAAACTACAATTTTTGAAAATTTAGGAGAATTTTCACATCTTTAGGCGTGACAACTGAAAAAGTAGAACAATTTTAAATTTGTCGCACCTTAAGGTGCGGTAAAATTAAATGTCGGGAAAATTGTTACATCTGCATCTTGAGATGTAACAATCCTAGAGCTTTTTATAGAATCATGTGCCAACTTGTGGTGACATCCTAGGTTCCCATGCGATTGTTTTGCCCTCAAGTTATTTTTAGATTGTTCTTTTAGGATAATTTTGATGATTTTACACTTTTTTTTAAGACTGATGATTAAATGGCCAGAATTGAGTTCCAAACTTGGGACGCTCAGACATGATGGTGAAGTCCATTTTTTAATTAGATAGCCTAATTATCTTATTTTACTAATTCGTGAAAACTAGTTGTTGAAATATATTAGTATATTTTATATTTAACCTTTTTCATATCAAATTAGAATTCCGATGATTGGGGACTTACCATGTATAGGATAACTTGCTCCTTACTCACCTACCTCTTTTCCTTCTCGTGTTGAGGACTGGGATAGTAATAATCACAAGATTATCACATGGTTCTACAACACAGTCAATTCTTCCATTAGTATAGAATTTGGGAGTTATGAAACTGTCAAAGAGGTTTGGGACTTGCTTGTTTTTCGCTATTATGGCTCTAATAATGCTCGTCATTGTGTATTGTTTCTATAACAATCATTAATATAATTCAGAGATAATTCAATCTCTTTTCCTCTTATTTTAACATGGTATCAAAGCTAGAGTTTTCAAAACCCTCATTTTCTTCTTCCGCTTAACTGTTCTCATCATCCAAAAAGAACTATTTTCTATTTAGTGCCAAAAGTCCATCTTCTAGAACTCCTTTTGATCTTCTGAACATATCATAACGAAGCCCTCGAATAGACGATCAAGACGCCACAAAAATCAGTCCAAATAAAGCCTCCATGCGCTGCCAGAGTCTTCTGATTTTTTTTCTAGTGACACATGCGTAGCCACGCATCATCACGTGTCACTTTGCTGATACTCCACGTGCGCCAAGTCAGCGCTGACTCAACTTTCAATGCCACATCATCATCCACGTCAGTAACAATCGCACATAATATTTACCACGTCAATGACACGTTATCTGCCACATTAGCGACATGTCATCTTTGTTACCACGTCAGCAACAGCCCTTGAAATTTTTTTCCTAGGCCTACCCCATTTGAAATTTTGCGCTGAGTCCAAATTTTTGGTCTGTTTTGTTATTTGGAATTTCTAAATGGCTTAAAATGAGATTTCTCACCCCATTTCTGTTACACTTGATGGGGACAACTATATTTTCTTGAGTCAATCTATGCGCAACTTTTTTAAAGGATGCAAGTTATGGTCCTACATCACAAGAGATCAAAAATCATCTATTAAGGATACTAATGAGAAAGATGAAGCCTTTGTTTCTCGTGTTAAGGATTGGGATAGCAACAATCACAATATTATCACATGGTTCCGCCATACAGTCAATTCTTTAATTAGTATGAAATTTGGGAGTTATAAAACTGCCAAAGAGGTTTGGGACATGTTTGTTTTTTGATATCATGGCTCTAGTAGTGCTCATTAGTGTCGGTTAATGGTCTAGCTTTATCATCTTAAACAAGAGTCCGATCAGAGGATTAATGAGTTTTTTTGCTAGTATAAAGTGTTTTTGGGTTCAACAAGCTTTGTTAGAACCATTATGGATAGTTACCTTATAGAGTAAAAAATTTTATGAGTATCGTGATCATATGCGCCTTTATCAATTCTTGATGAATCTTTATGATAATTATGAGCCTATCTTGGTCAGCTTCTTCATTGCTCACCTCTCATATCACTAGATCAAGCTCTTAATGAGCTTGTTCGAGAGGAGACATGACTGCAGACCTTTCATTCTACAATTCAAACTCATCTCCCTGTCTTGGCTACACCACCTTCTCCTTCTCAGTCTAAGCACCCACGGTCTTCGTAATCACAGTCTTTTCAGTCTGGGCCTTTAGTTAATAGATATTATTTTTCTTTTCATCACAATGGTGGTAACAAATCGTGAGCACAATCATTTTAACCCAGAACTAATGAATGTTCCTGTAGATACTATCGCAAATCAGGACATACAATTGAAGAGTGCTTCAAACTTACTAGACCTTACAATGCTGCAGTTATAGCTACCACGAAAACAGTGTCATCTCATGTAACGCCCCGATTCCCCGACTCCCGGGAAACCGGAGGTTAACCTGTCCATTAATCCCAATGGACCCTTTTCACCCTCTATAAGGTACCATGCTCTGATACCATCCTGTCACGCCCCGATTCCCGAGGCCCGGAAACCGAGGTGTGAACCCCGTGAGATCACCCTCACGACATAACCTCCACCTGATCATACAATTCAATTTCCTATCATTTTTACGAAAATTGGGCATGACCCATTCTAAATAATCAGCTCCTGGCATGATACACCTGTTTCACAATTTATATGGACACTTCTGGGCACGTGTCCCCCCAGCATTTATATCTAAACAATAAAAATGGACACTTCTGGGCCCGTGTCCCCCCAATATTTCTACACATGCATAGTACAATCGTAAATATACATGCCTCAGTCCTTGAATGTCCGTATTAAATACATACATCACATGAATATAATACAATGGAAGGAACTGAATCTACATACTCGCTTTATACATTTAATCCAAATGTAAAGCGTCTATCTATCCACCATCCTGGACATGCACTAGATTCTAAAGGATCTAGGTACTACCTCTGCAACTGATGCTATCAGTTTTCCCAACTGACTCCAAAACCAGCAATACCTGCAAAACCTGGGAGGGGGTGAGCTCAAAGGCCCAACAAGGTATGTAGAACCATACTATCACCGCTGCAGCAGGTCGATCCTCACATATTCTCAAAAATATACATGCACTTAAATATATCACAATATTTAAGACCATGCCCCACCTAGCATGCATGAACCAATGATGTATGTGGCTACTCTAGCACATATGAACATACAAAATCCACAACACATGATTTTAGAAATCATTTTCAACATGCTTGAAAGCAGTAAACATCCGGCATCAATACGTATATAGAACATATATGTCAACATATTTACATAACCAATGTAAATCAATCAATACATTCCCTACTCAACAAGTAGCACATCTCAAATGCAATAAAGATGCATTTAAACCATACAACGTGCGTAAAAGCAATAGATATCCAACATATGTCATGTCCATTCACAAGCAACGCATGTATATAAAAATGCGTTAAACACATTGCATATCCCACAATAGATAACGCAAGCACTTTCATAAACTTGTCTCACTCTCTCTCGGGTCCCACCCGACACCCTAACATGATTCTTAACCAACCATGTGACCGAGACCTTTCCCACACAATTGCGGAACCCATCACCGAGTATTCTCTACTCCGAGGTGATTGAACCGCTGCCGAATCCGCCACCGAGTATTCTCTACTCCGAGGTGATCGGACCGCTTCAAAATATGTCACCGAGTATTCTCTACTCCGAGGTGATTAGATCATTTTCGAATTCGTCACCGAGTATTCTCTACTCCGAGGTGATCGAACCATCACCGAGTATGCTCTACTCCGAGGTGATTAGATAAATTTTAGAATTTATCACCGAGTATTCTCTACTCCGAGGTGACACAACCACTCCACGCCCTCACCGAGTATTGACCTACTCTAGGCAATTCAACCACTCATCCCCATTTCCTCACAACGGTCCTATACATGCATTTCAAACATATATGGATCAAGCACATCAATTTCGTGCTTCACAATGCATAAGCTAGTTAAAAGTACATAGCATGCATTTCATCTCCACATAAACCCACGTATAACCACATGTGTCATTTCCCTCCCATATATGTAATATAGAGGCATATATACATAGCATAATATTTTCATGCATCATCCCATGCTTGTGAATACTAAAAAGAAGTATTTAGCATGCTTTTCATCACATTCCAACACATATAGCACATATATGTTCAAATACTTGCATAACACCTCACATATGCAAACAATTCCAACTTAGCATATTTTTATCATGCTATAACCAATGCATACATTTTCTATAAACAGATAGCATGCATTTCATTCACGTAACCCTATATGTAAACACGTACATGTCAAATCATGCATATAAATCACATATGCACTTACACTAGCATAAATATAGTCATGCTCTCATTCAATGCATGTATTCATTACAAGTAGCTAACATGCATTCCAATCACAATATATATACACATATATATATTACATCACCCACATATGGATCAAGAACATATAAAACACTTAGCACATTTCATGCTTTTCAAATGTTCGCCAAAAGTTATATTCAACTTAGCATGCATTTCTACCACTGCAACCATATATATATATATATAATCACATACATATATATATACATCCTGAACACCATGCATAAGAACCACATATGCATATAAGACAACACAGAGCTAAACAGGTATTATTTAGCATACTCTTCAAAGACTTTAATCTATACATACATGCATATCACAACGCAAATAGGCGATAAATCTAACATGTTATCGCTTCCCAAACCCACACATACATATATATATACACACGCCTATATATATATATATCCTCTCGCATCCCATGTATGCACAACATTCCCTATACACATATATATATAAGCGCCTACATATATATGTATATACACATACCACATATGATTAAATTGAAACATATGTAAATTACTCAACATACATAAAATATCTGTATGAGATAGAGGCAAGAATCAACTTGCCTTAGGTCCAGCTTTCGCCAAGTCCGCGCTTGCAAAGCGGTCCTTTTTCCATGTCCGGTCCGGTCCAATCCTGTGTCGAAGCCCACACGAACAAATCCATTGGACCATCTCGTTTCCTTTTCAAATTTCACGCTTGGCCCAATTCATGTCGTGGTCCAATCCCCATCATAACCCAATTCCGAGTTCAAGCCCACGAGGCCGTCATTCTTGGCCCAACAACCGCAACCTTTGACCGCTACGGCTGCCCAAGTAAATTAAATGTCTAGGCCCAAATCAAAGGACCAACTGCACAACTCACAACTAGTACCAGCCACCTCAACCGTGACCACTCCCATACCATTCACAATCTATACCCGAAACCACCTCGAGCCAAAGCTGAACCATCATCATCCATAAATATATATATATATACATATATATCACCATTCAATTCCCCCTAGAACGGCCAGCTAAAACCGTGGCAGCAAGCAACCCACGGCTCAACCCAATCATCCATCATCGAACACCGCTACACCCGAGCCAAACACCACCCAAAACCCCAGCAATTCCGGCCAAGGGAACCGTCCACTGCCGCCGTGAACCACCCCGATAAGCTGTCCGAACAGCCGTGAAAGCCCAGACCCACCGTGAGCAACCGAAGCCCAACCCAACACGACCCACCGCCGGCCACTACCATGGCCGGAACCCAACTGCCGAAGACCCTTCCGAGCCCCTGCTAGAGCCGCCGAAACCAACCGGAAACCCAGCCGTGGAAAACTCAGCCGAGTCTCCATCTCGTTCCAGCCGAACCCAATCGAAACCACCTTCCTCGGCATGATCTCGTCGAAGTACCGAGAAGACCCAACTCCTCACCACCAGCCCACCACCGTGAGCCCAAACCCTCTGTCGGAAACCACCAAGGAGAAACCCCAACTGCAGCCTCCGTCGGACCCCCTTCGCGAACAGCCCATCCGGACCGAGCCACCCCGCGACGCCGGACAGCTCCACCGTGGGCAACCACGGCCACCGTCGACGCCTCTGCCGGAAACGGGCCCCGCCGCCGCTGCTAGGGTCGCCGGAACGAACCCTTCTCACCTTCGGCCTCTCGGTTCTCTCTCTCTTCTCTCTCCCCGATTCTCTTTCTTCTCTTCTTTTCTTTTCTTTTTCCTTTTCTTTTCTTTCTTCTTTTCTTCTTTTCTTTTCTTTTCTCCTGCTGACCACACATGTGGTCTTCTCTTTCTTTGTCCACACATTATATATATATATATATAATATACTACCCATGCACAAAATACATGTATTCTTGCATATGCGCCCACATTCCTTCGTAATTGCATAAAGCCCCCCTATATTTATAATTTAATATAAATATAGGTACTATGTATATATATATATATATATACATATACTCACCTTCCACTTGTCTAGAAATATATCCACGCCCTTTCCGGAATTTATTTAATCCGAAAAGAAAAAAAATTTTAATCCGGTCCAAAATCGCCCGGAACCGGTCAAAAAAATTCCGGTCCTTACATCTCATCATTCTCCTTCTGCACCAGTTACTACTCCTTCTGAGGAGTCCCCATCTACATTTTTTGTTACTAATCTGGAGGCAATTATCAACCAGTTTCTATCCAAGCAATCAGGTTCAAGCTCATCTAACTCTGTTTTCTTAACCACAATTGGTACACTTAATTCATCATTTTTTTACTCTGATTGTTCCAATCCTATGACATCTGACCATACTTTGCTCACTACTCAAACTCCTATATCTCATGCACCTGTTATTCACATAGCTAATAGCTCTACTATAGCCATTTGTCACATAGGCACTATCTCTCAGTCAAATTTGTATGTTTCCAATGTTTATCTTGTTCTCAATCTTTCTCTTAATATTTTGTCTGTTGGTCAATTGACTGAGCTAGGTTTGAATATAACATTTTTCTCTAATGGTTGTGTTGTACAAGATCCTCAAACAGGTTAAATCATTGGGACATGTCATAAGACAGGACGACTATTTGAGATTTTTTCTTTATATTTACCTACTTCATCTATCACAGCTGCATCTATACAAAGTATTATACCTACTATTGAGTTGTGGCATTCTTGTTTGGGTCATGCATCGGTATCTCGAGTCAAAAGTCTAGTATCTAAGGGTTTGTTAGGATTAGTTAAAATTGAGTCTTTTGATTATATTTCTTGTCAATTATGCAAACAACTTGCTTTACCATTTAATAAAAGTGAGTCATTTGCTTCTTCTCATTTTGATCTTGTTCATTCTAATATTTGGGGACATTCTTTTGTAGCCACCATTTGTGGGGCATGATATTTTGTTATATTTCTGGATAATTTTTTACGTTTCACTTGAATTTTTTTAATAAAAAATTATTCTAAATTACTCAACATCTTTCGTGATTTCACCAAAATGGGTTCAACTCAATTTTTCACAAATATCAAAAAATTTTGTTCTGATAATGCTACGGAATACATGCAAAATGATTTTCAAAATATCTTCAAATACTATGGCATTATTTTTTACTCTTCTTGTCCTAGTACATCAAAACAAAATGGTCAAGCTGACGAAAACTTCGACATATTTTAGATTTGGCTTAATCACTTGTCATTTCTTTTCTATGCCATTATCTTTTTGAAGTAAATCATCTCTCACTATTGTCTATACCAGGAATCGTGTACCCACACCACTTTTACAAAATCAAACACCCTATGAGCATCTCTACGAGTACATTCCTGATTATAGTAATTTTAGAATTTTTGGGTGTGCTTGTTTTGTTATTCTTCATCCTCATGAGCGAACAAAAGTACAACCTCGTGCTTAGCTCTATTATTTTCTTAGGTATGGGCTTGAACAAAAGGGATATAGGTGTTATAATCCAGTTGCGAGACGCCTTAGAGTCTCTCGTCATGTTATTTTTTGGAAACATAAAATGTTTCATACCTTATCCAAATTTACTAGTATTTCTTATCACCAATTTCTTATTCATCCTTTAGATACATCTGTAGATCTTTTTTCATATTCTCTTCCTGCTAGCTCATCAGATATAATTGACCCTTTTGGCTCATCACATATGGTCGACCATCCTATAGTTTAGTTCCAATCATCTAATTCCGCTCAAGGCTTCTAATGCTGCCATTGTTTTGGATCCTCGTCGATCCACTCGGGTAAGAACCTCCCCTGCACATCTTCATGAGTATTATTGTTAGCACGCTCTTGCAACCCTTCATGAACCTCACATTTTTCGCGAGACTTTCTCTAACCTTTTATGCCAGTAAGCAATGAAAGAAGAATTAGATGCACTTGCCAAGACTCAGACATGGGATCTAGTCGAATTGCCTCCAGAGAAGTTTTCCATTGGATGTAAATAGGTCTACAAAATTAAGACTCATTCAGATGGGTCTGTTGAGTACTATGAATCCTGACTTCTGTCCGTACCTTTCTTACTGTGGTTGCTTCTCGTCATTGAGAAAATTTTCAGATAGATGTCAAAAATGTTTTCCTTAATGATGATTTGCTCGAAGAAGTTTATATGAAGCCTCCTCTAAGTTTTGATCATCCACCTCATCAGGTTTGTTAGCTTAAGTATGCTCTGTATGGTTTTAAACAGGCACCTCAAGTTTGGTTTGCCAAGTTCAGTTCTACTATTTCTTGCCTTAACTATTCCACTAGTACATATGATTCAGATTTATTTATACGGCATACTACAAATGGTATTATTCTTCTTTTGTTTTATGTTGATGATATGATCATCACCGGGGATGATACTCAGGGTATTCAGGAACTTAAGCAGTTCTTAATCTTTAGTTTGAAATTAAAGATCTTAGACCTCTTAGTTATTTTCTTGGGCTAGAATTACTAGAGTTACTGATGACTACTACCTTACTCAAGCAAAGTATTGTTTTGGTCTTTTTTCCAAAGCTGGCATTACAGTCAACAAGATTAATGACCCTCCACTTGAGCCTAATGTGAGACTCACTCCACATGATGGTGAACTTCTTCATGATGGTACTCTGTAACGTCAGTTATTAGTAGTCTAGTATGTCTTACTATCACACATCTAGATATTTCTCATGATGTTCATATCGTCAGTCAATTCATGGCTTCGCCAAGATCAGTTCACTTTGTTGCTATTCTCCGCTATTCTTCATATTTTATGGGCTCTTTTTCTCTCATCAGTCTTCACTGGTGCGTCGTGCTTATTTTGATGTAGATTGGGCTGGAGACCTAATAGATCGTCGTTTCACTATAGGATATTGCTTCTTTCTTGGTGATTCACTAATCTCTTGGCATAGTAAGAAGTAGTATGTTATTCCTCGATCTAACACTGATGTCGAGTATAGAGCACTTGCATATGTTACTTCTGAGCTTTTATGGTTATGATGGCTTCTTTAGGATATGAATGTTTCTTCGTCCACTTCTACTCCCATCTATTGTGATAACAAGACTACTATTTAGATTGTACACAATGATATTTTTCACTAACAAATCAGACATATTGAGATAGATTGTCATTTTGTTCGTCATCATTTACTTCAAAATATCTTGCAATTACGGTTAGTCACTTCACATGATCAAATAACAGATATTTTCACCAAATCTCTTCCACCAGGGCGCTTTCGAGAGATTATTTCCAAACTCAAGATGACATCGTGTAACCCACCTTGAGTTTGAGGGAGAGTATTGAAATATATTAGTATATTATATATTTAACTTTTTCCATATCAAATTAGGATTCCTATGATTGGGGGCTTACCATGTATAAGATAATTTGTTCCCCACTCACCCACCTCTTTTCCTTCTCCTATATATATGATCTCACTATATATTGTTTCTATATCATTCATTAATATAATTCAGAGATAATTCAGTATCTTTTCCTCTTATTTTAACACTAGTGTTGTGTATTAGATGGTCGAATTGTCTTATTTTGCTAATTCATGCAAACTAGTGTTGCACATTGGACGACTAAGAATGCCCGGTGTGTTAGTGAGCATAATCGAAGGATTTGTTCGCTAATCGAATGGCCAAATATGTTTGACTATGCTTCCTTAGTAAAAGAATGTGTCGTTTTGAAATTTGGTGGTGGTAGTCCACCGTTGATTGTGAAGTAAAGTACGCGATTGCATTTTAATTCATGTTTTTAACATTGTTGAAACTTTGATCGCGATGATCAAAATTGTGGGATATGTTTGTTGAAAACTTGTTGTCCTTCAATTACGATTACAGACAAGTTAAGGTGTAAAAGTTACAATATTACTCGCCCTCACTTGCTAGAAATTAAAAAAATGCCCTGTACAATGATAGAGACAAAATGGCGTGTCTATACTTATCAAAATATCTATATTAATGTAATTCCTGCTTAACTCCGTGGGTAATAGAAAGAATAACTATAATTGTGTAGATACAGTGGGTAAAGTACATCTCTTTTGTAGAGAATAACTATAATTGTGTAGATATAGTGGGTAAAGTAGATCTCTTTTGTAGAGTGACAACTTAGGAAGTATGGATATTTTTACAAGAGTAACGTGCTCATATCAGATACATATCGAATACCGATATTTCTCGGCTACTTGCAGACAAATGTCCGATACTTCCTAAATATATCCATAATTAAATTTTTTTTTCTAACACGTATCTAATGCTTCTTAGATACTTTGATCATGTATCCGATACTTCTCGGATACTTTAGAACATATTTTTAACAATAATATTATAGTATAATTGTTAAGAAAAGTTTAAATTTATTTAAAAAAGAAGTGTTGATATATATATATCATAATTTAGTACAAAATTTATACATGCAAATTATGCAATATGATTCTTAACTCTTAGTTTATTTGTTAATCATAATATTTTATAAAGAAATGTAAGTAAAACTAATTTTTCTATATATAAAAATAAAATTTGTTATTTTTATATTGTCGTATCCTACTGTACCTGTATCTTTTTTTTTTTTAAATTTGTCGTATCACCGTACTTGTATCATATTGTACTCATGTCCCGTATTCGTATCCATGCTTCCTAGGTAACGACTCATGTCATTTATCCCATGAGTCCACTTTTTGGTGAGATTATGTATATTTCAATTTTTGCAAGTAATAATTCATGTATGTAGTACTAAAGTAGTAACATATGTTCCTAAAATTTAAAGTGAAAACTAACATTTTTTTTTGGAAGGTCAATGGAAACTAATATTGACTATTTTATATTAATAAGTAATTAATATATTGTTGTTGCTCGACTTTAGAGAAGATTTAGAATACATGCGGTGTAAATACATCCGGTGAATCTAGAGACCAAGACATGTCTTCTACTAAGAAATTACAACTCTATAATACAAACTAAATCACAATAGGAATTTGAATCAATCTAATAAATCTCTCCCTAAGCAAAATTTTTGACAAGTCTTTAGTACATGAGACTTCCATCTGCAAATCCACAAATGATCCATTAGCCTTTTAAACTCCAGTTACATAACTCGAATCAAGTATGAAACAATACTCCCCTTGATCCACACAACCAATATATTCATGCAGCTGTATCAAGTCAACACTATCAAGCAATTGGAAGGGGTTTCGATACAACCCTTCTCCAAGCAGGAACTTTCATCTCACTCTCGTCTGTCTAGAAACAAACCCCCAATCACAAACCACCAAATATTACGATGTGATGATAAGTAAAAGCATGAAGAAATTTGTAAGAACACACTAAGAATTATATGTGGTTCGGCTAAACAAGCCTACATCTACGGAGACCCCAATTTCACTATATAGATTGTAACAATACAAGTTGAAAGATTGTATCAAGAGTACACTTAACTCTCAACCCTTATACACTCAATCTCACTCAAAAGGAAATCACAAATTCTAAACAAGAATTCTTTCTAAATGTCTTCTCAATAACAAAGAGAGTATTACCTCTACGCAAAAGTTACTCTGTCAAAATAATGAGAGTGACCTCTCAAATAAAATGAGAGTATTGTCTCTATTCTTCTCACTTGTCTTAACCTATAACATAAGTAATTATTTATAGAGTCCAAAACTCAATTCCTTGGTGGATAAGGATTACAATTCCTTAGAGTCACAGACTTGTCTGACAAGAACTTTCCTTTCTTTCAAGACATGTTTTCTACTAAGAAATTAGTTAATAAGATACAACTCTATAATATAAACATAATCACAACAGGAATTTGAGCCAATCTAACAAATCTCTCCCTTGACAAAAATTTAACAAGCCCCCAATCACGAACCACCAAATATTACGATATGATGATAAGTAAATAAATATAAAAAAATTTGTAAGAATATACTAAGAATTATACAAACGTATGTCCACAGAGAACCCGTCTTGCACCAGGTGTATTGTCGACGAACTCATGACTCTAATATGGAAGAAATTATTAAGTAGTTTCGTGCCTACTAGTCTCGAACCAGTAATAACATGTCACAAACCACAAGTATGGAAATAAAGAAATGCCCGAATGCACACGTGGCACATTACTATTGGCAGGAAACTATAGTTGCAGACTACCTAATAATCCCTTCTGAAATAGACCGTGATCCTCTTTGCTACGCCCTTTCCTTCTGATCAAGCCTTTCTTCCTTCTCTTCAAGTCTTGAAACAGTGCCTGGCTTCTCAGAGCATTAATGGACTTTGTGAGCCCAATCTTGAATATTACGTCTCAATTATGTGATTGCTTTGGAAACAATACCATCCATATATGTCATCTCAAAGATAACTTGAACTCTTTGAGAACCGAAATGGATACATTGATGGAGCAAAGAAACGATGTGAAGAGAAAGGTTGAAAGAGCTGAGAGGCGACAGATGCAACGCACAGAGCAAGTTGAGGGTTGGCTTAGAAGGGTAGAAGAATTGAATGGAGAAGTAAACGCGGTCCTACAAAAGGGTGCTGAAGAGATCCAGAAAAAGTGTCTCGGAATTTGTCCCTGTAATTGCAGGTCTAGACACAAACTCGGGAAGAAAATATATCAGAAGCTTGAAGATGTGTCTGATCTGAAGAGTCGTGCAGGAAATTTCAGCACTGTGGCTGACATATTGTCCCCGGGTCGAGTTGAAGAAGTGCCTCTTGAAATGACAGTGGGCTTGGAATTGACATTTGAGAAGGTGTGGAGTTTCATTAGAGATGATGGAGTGGGAATCATCGGAATATATGGAATGGGGGGTGTTGGAAAGACAACCCTCCTCAAGAAAGTCAACAATGAGCTAGCAAATCAGCAGACGGGAGAATTTGATGAGGTGATATGGGTTGTGGTGTCCAAAGATCTAAATGTCGAAAAGGTTCAAGATAAAATTGGGAAAAAGCTTGGATTTCCAGGTGACATATGGAGAGAGAAAAGCCAAGAGGAAAAGAAGGCAGACATCTTTAGGGTCTTGAAAAGGAAGAGGTTTGTGCTACTGTTGGATGACATGTGGGAGCGACTTGATCATCTTGAAGTGGGAATTCCACTCCCAAACAAACAGAATAAGGCTAAAGTGGTGTTCACGACTCGATCTGAGCATGTGTGCGGCCTCATGGAAGCTCAAATGAAGATTAAAGTGGAGTGTTTGGCAATGCAGGAAGCCTGGGATTTGTTTCAGGACAAGGTGGGAGAGGAGATCCTTAATTCAGATCCTGAAATATGGAAGCTAGCCCAAATCGTTTGCGAAGAATGTGCTGGTTTGCCACTCGCACTTATTACAGTTGGACGAGCTATGGCTAGCAAGAGAACTCCCCAGGAATGGAAATATGCAATAAGCTTGTTGAAGAAATCTACTTCTGAATTTTCAGGTATGGGAGACAAGGTGTTTCCTCTTTTAAAGTTCAGTTATGATAGTGTATCTGATGACACAACTAGGACTTGTTTCCTATATTGTTCACTTTTCCCAGAAGGTTGGTATAGTAATATTTCCAATCTCATAGTTTTCTGGATAGGTGAGGGATTTCTTGATGAATGTGATAGCATCGATGAGGCTTATACAAAGGGTCATGATATTATTGGTAGGTTGAAGCTTGCATGTTTGTTGGAAACTGATGAATATGTAGGGGCTAATTATGTTACAATGCATGATATGATCCGGGACATGGCATTGTGGATAGTTTCAGAGAGTGGGAGGAAAAAAGAGAAATATTTGGTGCAAGTTGATCTTAAGCTCACTGCAGCACCTCTTAATTCTAAATGGGGGGAGGCCGAAAGAATATCACTGATGCGTAATTCTATTGAAGAATTAAGCGGAACTCCAACATGCCCAAATCTTTTGACCTTAAATCTTAGGTTTAATTCTTTGAGGACTATTTCCAACAGTTTCTTCCAATTTATGCCTGCTCTCAAAGTTTTGGACCTGTCATCGAACAAAAATTTAACTCAGTTACCAGTGAGTTTTTTTAGATTGGGTTCTTTGCAACATCTTGATCTGTCAAACACAGGCATAAGAGAGCTGTCGATTGAACTTAAACTGTTGGTAAAGTTGAAGCATTTGTTTCTGCGTTCTATGGATGAACTTGATATAATCCCACCACAAGTAATATCAAGTCTTCTGATGTTGCAAAGGTTGGAATTGTTCCGTAGTGGTGTTTCAGAGGGAATAAATGGTGAAGGTGGCATTTTCTTCGGAGGTAATGAACAGTTATTGGATGAAATGGAGTGCTTAAACCACCTGTATGCTTCAAGTTTTACAGTGAAGAGTGAGCTGGCACTCCAAAAATTTGTAAGCTCACAGAAGTTACAAAGTTGCACATTTGGTCTAGACATCGAGCTATGCAGAGGCTCAACTTCACTGCAACTGTCATCCCTACAGAAGAACAAGAGACTGGAATGGCTTGACATAGGAAATTGTGATGGTTTGGAGGAGTTGCCAATTGATTGGGTGAGGAAGGAGATAGACAGACCAGTACTAGCTTGCAATCTGTGGGATATTAAGAGTATAGTAGATGGAAGTAGCTTTCAAAACCTTCGGGGAGTCAGGATCACGAAGTGCAAGGCATTGAAGGATCTAACATGGCTAATTTGCTTGTCAAACCTTCAGACTTTACTAATTTATAAATGTAAGGCAACGGAACAAGTTATAAAAGATGTAGGTTGCAGTGATGAATTTAGGGGAGGAAGTCTCAACATATTCTCAAGGTTACAGAGATTGACTCTGTATAAACTACCAGAGTTAAAGAGGATATATACTCATCCATTGCCATTCCCATCTCTAAAAGAAGTTCAAGTGTTTGATTGTCCGAAGCTTAACAAACTTCCATTTGACTCCAATAGTGGCAAAGACTCGCTGGGAGTAATTGGAGGTCAGAGAGAGTGGTGGGACAAGTTAGACTGGGAAAATGAAACAACTCTATCTGTTTTCTTTCCTCGTTTCAGCTGCCAAGAAGCACCAACAGAAGATATGATACGAACACTCTTTCCATGGAAACACTGAAGAAGATTAGCCACTATCTCTCACCGGTAAATCTCAGTGTGTATTGTAGATGACATAGTTGTTAAAGGCCTAAGGTGCACTAAGGCGCTAAGGCTTCCTGGAGCGTGAGGCGTGAGGTGCGAAGCGAGGCGAGGCGAGGCGAGGCGAGGCGCGGGCCTGACTGAAGTGAGGCGTAAGTTGAAATTTTTTTTTAAAATATCACATTTTGTAGTGAGTGAGTGAAACAATATAGAACAACTATAATTGAGAGCAAATAAAAAGCATATTCATGGCAATTAACAACAAATGACACAGGAAAACAGGTTTTAGAGTGAGAAAACAATATCTGCAGGTGCGCCTCGCGCACTGAGGCGCGCGCCTCTTTGAAGGGGCCTCGCCTGGGCATACCCTAGACGCAGAGGCTGCGCCTCGCACACCTTTGACAACTATGGTAGATGACATTAGTTTTGTGTCAACTCTAGAGTTCTATTTTAAAAATTTTACTGGACAACCCCACACTACTCAGCATAGAAGTAATCACCACTTTTTGCAACAAATAAGTAGCACAAAGGTGTTACACAAGAACCCACACATTTTGAAAAATTTATAGTTTAGATAGTAAAATATATATTGAAAAAAAAAAAAGAAAGGAAGTTGGAGAAGAATAATTCATGAAATTGATGGAAGGATGAGTTGTGCATTACTTTATAAGTTTAATCACATAATTACATTCAGTATGTGGGTCACATGGACTGAATTTGTCTCCCAAGATTGCCCCTTTTTCCTGCAAATATCAACTAATTAAGTCTCTAAAAACAAGTGTTACTGTATTTTACAACAATTCGAAAAGTTAAAAGTTATTAATTATAATTGTTAATCATAAACTTATTAATTATAATTTTTAATCATAAATTATAATTCTATATTTTCAGGTTTTCATTTTAGCTTTTGACAATAAAGAGTGAAGTGGTTGAAGATTGATTCCATTTTTTTCTTTTTTTGAGGTATGTCATTAATTCCTATTTTGTTCTTTCCAAGTTTGTTATTATCATAGATTGGATTATAACCATAATTTTACAATATTGGTCTGTAAAATAACTTTTGATTTACAAAGTTTGGATGATCACCATATCTAAAACATTGGTTTGTAAAATAACTTGTTTGAATTTACAAGTTGATTTATCACCCAGTGAAGATAAACTAGTTATTATAAATGTTAACAGAGAAACTAATTATTTGAATATGTTAAAGTGTAAAAAAAAACACTCCGCTATATAGAAAATGTGTAAAAAATATCTCTGATATTTGGCATATGCATATAAATTCCTATAATTTACAAGTTGATTTATCACCCAGTGAAGATAAACTAGTTATTATAAATGTTAACAGAGAAACTAATTATTTGAATATGTTAAAGTGTAAAAAAAAACAGTCTCTCTGATATTTGGCATATGCATATAAATTCCTATAATTTACAAGTTGATTTATCACCCAGTGAAGATAAACTAGTTATTATAAATGTTAACAGAGAAACTAATTATTTGAATATGTTAAAGTGTAAAAAAAAACAGTCCGCTATATAGAAAATGTGTAAAAAATATCTCTGATATTTGGCATATGCATATAAATTCCTATAATTTCAAAATTCGAAGAAATTGTCTCCTATTGCAAATTGACGATGCCAAATTTTTTTTGAAATGTAAAGTACTTTTTTTGTCATTTCACGTTTTGGTTTGTAGAGGGTTTGTAGAGGTCTTCTCACATTTTTTATATAACGGGCTGGTTTTATGGGCTTTACCCATTTGAATGTGTGTGTTGTGCTCACATTTTTTTTGGACAACAAAAATCCCTCAATTATATTGTTTAGCTTTTCAAACCAAGGATGCTTCTGTCATTATATATTTGAACTATTTTTTATTTTTTATCTTTTTTAATCTCCATCTCCAACTTATCTGGTCCTTTCATCAACGACAATTCCTGTTCTCAAAACATAATTGATTACAATATCTTCAAAGCAGAATTCCCAAACTGCTAATCTACATTCTCAACTAATAATTTTAGATCCAAAAGTTGATATATATCAAACTAACATGAGTGAACCTAAGAAGAAATATAAAATACATGCATCAAAGCTAAACAAATATTAGAATTTTTTAACTATAATCTTGCAATGATCCGCTTAAAATCATATGCTTCAAATCTAGAGTTCTCTAAATTATATATTTGGACTGTGAAGACCTATAGACATAAATATACGTGTATGCATAGATTTACATTAAAATGATTCAAATAACTTTTCATTAAAAAGTATTGACGTTATATTTAAGGGTAGACTTCTCTCTTAGAAAATGGGAACAAGCTATTTTTCTCCACAGAGGAGGGGATGTTAGTTGTACCCATATATATATATATACATACATATATATTTAAAGGTATACTTGTCTCTTAGAAAATGGGAACAAGCTATTTTTCTCTGGAGGAGGGGATGTTAGTTGTACCCACACATATATATATATATATATATATATATATATATATATATATATATATATATATATTTGATTAGTTATGACTGTTTGACTACATGTAATTAAAAATAAAAAAAGGAAAAGGAAACTCACACATTAGATGTTCGTCCACTTATAAATAAGAAAACTCACCAAGAAGGACGTTAGAGGGACTAACTTTGTTCTACATCGATCCGGATGAGGAAAACTTGGGCATATAAGAGTGGGTATGCAGCACTACCTAACAACTTAGGCTTTTAGGTAGAAGGTAAGCGCCTGACTTGTTACATTTGGTATCAGAGGCAAACTCAGTTTTTGATCTGGTGGCACTACACAATTTCTGATTTTGCGGAACATTGAAAACATAATTCTTTTTTAAGACAAAATTTCAGCACTCTCTTATTACCAACCAATATCATCTTTAAATCCGACTATCATAATCCTTTGCTGTAATTATCCAGCATGCATTTCCGACAAGTTGGAGGCTTAATTTTGGCTCAACGTGAGCGGTAAAATCTTTAATTCGAACTCAGTTCTACTCAAACTCAACTAAATTTTAATTTTTTAAGTTCAGATTAGATTCAAATTTGCAAATAGAGCTACAATTTTAAATTAATTCGAGCTTCCAACTCAGGTTAAAATTCAAATTGTAGTAATAACAAATAAAATAATTTTAACTTTTTCACAAATAAAATAATTGAAAATATTGGAATGGCCTAAACAAATAGATCAAAAGCTAAGGGACTGTTTAGTAACGCTTCGGATTTTATTTTTTGATTTCTAAAAAATGAAATCTGAAAACTTACTAAGCAAGTCATTTATGTCAAAAGCAGAATACGTTTTAATTTTTTATTTATGAACCATCAAACTAGTAAGTTAATTTGTAAATAAATCTTTCTTTTGATCCCATAACTCATAAAAATTTCAATTGATCTCTCCAAATTTTTTCACAATACTTATATATTGCCCCCAAATATTGAGTTTGGAAATAAACATGACTTGTGTACCTCAAAAAGCTAATAAAATGTTTCAACTTCAACATTTTTCATTTACTAAATATACATAATATCAATTCAAGCGAGGAAAAAAAGACAAATTACACCAACATCCTCTTGTGTTTGATAAAAATGCACTAGAAAAGAACTGAATCTTTTCTAGTAGATATATATATATTTTTATCTGTTTACAATAAAAATATTTAAAAGTAGGATAAATTACCGTTATCTCATATTTGATAAATAACTATAAGATAGAAAGTTTTTTAAAAAATATCACTTACACCCTTAATCAAATCTTAAATGTTGGCTGTGAATTTACAAATTTGTTTTCATTATATATTACACTGATTTATAGTCATCAAGGCTGATGTAAGTAACTTTTATTTTTACTGTTTTGCCCCTCTAATAAGAATTGTCGTGCTTGATGGGTCTTTTGGAAACCCTGTAAGGAAAAAGTAGGTTCATTGACAAAAATGCACGAATATTTCCTATTAGACATTTTCTGTGTTTTTCTTTACAAGAAAAATATTTAAAATTAGGATAAATTACGAAGTTTTGTAAATAATTATCAGATGAAACTTTAGTCAAAAATATTTCTGATACCCTGTCAAGGCTGATATTAGCCATTTTTTGTATTTTTACCATTTTGCCCATCTGATATGAATTGGCATGGTTATCTTTTGGTCATTACATAAGTTATAATACAATGTTGTATCCAACTAATAGACATTTTGGTGGATCGACACGGTAATTGGTTGTCATGCTTATCCGGTCTTTTGACCTGTTATCTGTATCCATTTTTCTTTCCTTTTATTATTATTATTTACTTTATTTTTTTGGAGGTGAGGGACAGGAAATAATCGATAAGTAAGAGCATCTCCAACTGATATGTCAAATGATACGTCTTATTTGTAACAGTTATTTTTGATATCAAAAACTCTTCAATTGATACATCGAATGCATACTTGTATTTGACATACCATCAAATATGTCAAATTAGGCATATCAAAAAGTGGTATGCCAAATAAAATTTTCTCATTATTTTAATCGATGGGTTCCTATTATTATTTTAAAATGTATTTTATAATTGCAATAATTGGCATTTTAATCTATGCACTGTCATTTTATTTTTGTTTGTTGTTTTTTATAATGTATTTTAGTTTCAATTAATGTATTGTTGTTTATTTAAATATCTATTGTACTCGTATTTTATAATTGCAATAAAATTAGTCGTTTTATTATAGCCGTTGAATAAAACTAGTAGTTAAAAAATAGTTTACAATATATTATTGTGGTTTAATTAAAATAAAAATATATTAATAAATTGTGGTTTAATTAAAAGAAAAATATGGCATTTGACATACCATCGAATATGTCAAATTTGGCATATCAAAAACTGGTATGCCAAATAAAATTTTCTCATTATTTTAATCGATAAGATCCTATTATTATTTTAAATGTATTTTATAATTGCAATAATTGTCATTTTATTTTTGTTTGTTGTTGTTTTTTTTAATGTATTTTAGTTTCAATTAATGTATTGTTGTTTATTTAAATATCTATTGTACTCGTATTTTATAATTGCAATAAAATTAGTCGTATTATTATAGCCGTTGAATAAAACTAGCTGTTAAAAGATATTTTACAATGTATTATTGTGATTTAATTAAAATAAAAATATATTAATAAATTGTGGTTTAAAAAATATATTAATAAATTTGACATACCAGTGGAGTATCTCAAAATGTCATATGTCAATTTCTCGAATCCCCCCCCCCCCCCCCCCCCCCCGGCGCCAAAAAAGAAAATTATGATCAGTTATTCATATTTATACACATACGGCTGGTAATATAAATTATATGAATTCATGAGAAAAAAAAGACAAATTACACTAAACATACACAAACCTTTCCTATTAGACATTTTTGTGCATACTTTTACAAGGAAAGTACTTAAAATATTTGTTAATGCTCCATTGGAGATTCGGGAGGATTATTGCACGACAAAAAAACATGAATGCCAACATCAATTATGATATCAAATGTGCTAATATTTTGAGTAAATATCATCGACACATCCTGAGATTTGGACTTGTTTTACACGCATAGAAACTTTGTTTATAACTGTCATATAAATTCAAGTGATATTTTTGTCTCTAACGCCATTACACTGCGTGTAAAATGTCCAATGTACCTCCATTATTTTATTATTTTTTATTCCAAAATATCATTTTACCCTCATTATTATACACGGAACCTTAGCCACCATCACAGTCGAAGCCATCAACAAACCCCATTCCCATCACCGTTGATCACCATCTCCGACAACAACCAAAGCTCACCCCACAACCACCAAACCGAGCTCCAACCCACTGTCAACTCATACCCATCGGAACCCTAACCTTGCGGTTGTCACCTACCTTACCTACCTTCAATTCACAAACCATTACAATCAAAACCATGGCCTAGCAATGTTGGTGTTCAATCCCAAACCACCAACCATTATCAACTCTACACGAATTGTCAATAGTTACCAAACACTACCCAACAATGAAACCAGTTGAAACCATCTATCCTGTCACTGATGTCCCCCAAAATCAAAGCCCAAAACCCCAAAATCTCAACGCCACCGATACTAGTGGCATTGAGGTGGGACCAGTGAGAGAAATATGAAATATTAAATTTTAAAATATGGATATTAAATAAAATTTTGTAATTTTTAACTATATATTTTATAAAATGAAGGGTTACTACAAATAACCCCCTCAATTTTCACGGTTTTGCAAGTACCTCCAACTGATGCAGCTAACTCTCTCAACTATTTGAAAGTTGCAACTTATCCCAATCCCATTAAAGTGTCATTAACATACATTTAATTTATCATTTTACCCCTCAAGAAATAAAATAAAAAAACATTGATTGGAAAATGACAAAAGAACCATTAATAAAAAAAAAAGAGCTATATATATTATACGCAATATGAATAATTTAATTACATTACAGGTCGATTGATAGATTTAAAAATAATCCAAGGTTATTTTGATCAATAAAGAAGGGTATCGTAGAGATTTTAAGTCAAAAAATATCAATTTTTCGTCACTATTGTAACGGTTTGCAAAAGACAATGGGTTATCAATATATTTTTTAACAGTATAATGGAGTTTTGTAAAAAAAAAAATTTAAAGTTCAGGACAGTTTCTACAAAATTGTGAAAGCTGATTAAATAATTACTACTTTCAATTGTATACTTCTAAAGTTTCAATAAAGTATACATGTTTTTTTTCTTTGGCAAGAAATTCACAAGCTTATCTAAAATAAACTTTTAAATTTACATAAGGGTAAAATGCATAAAATTCCTCCGCTAGTTAAACATAAGTTTTTGCGCTCTATATTAGTCGATTGTCCATAGAAACCCCTTTTGCCACTGGTCCAACAACAGTTACACTCTTATGCCCTCTTAGAATTCTCCAATAGTTACACTCTTACGAAAAACAAGTAATTGAAGAGAGCACATAATTGAAGTTGTATCAGCCATTTGATAGAATCGCATACACGAACTTGATGTTTTTTATACAACTTGAACAGAGAATTGAACTCGAAGCTGTATCAAAATCGCATACACTAACTCGATGCGTCTTTTTTAATCCATATAGGCCATTTGATAGAATGGAATTAAATTGAATCATTAAAAACATTTGTTGTACGTATCATGAAAATATTATTTGTATTACTCGTTGAGAGAAAACTCAATATCAAGTTCAAAAGCCAAAATACACGATCTCTCCCAACGCATTGAACACAAAAAATGGAAACCCGTGTACATAAAACCCAAAAAGGGAGCATTTGAACCCGTAATTATCTCTCATTCATTAATATAAATGATTCTACATTCACAATGGCATGTAAACTTTTCAAGGAAAAAAAATTACCTATAAATATATGCTAAAAGGATTACAAGCAGTTAACTAGTAATCAAAGAAAGGGGGAGGGGGAAGAAGGCTGTCTGATCGGGGGCTGTGCTGTGTGCCCCATTACAAAATTCCATGCACTACAAAATCACACCAACAACAAAATTTAGACAACCGGTCCCGCGCAATTCAGATAACCAACAGGAAACCTGGAACAAGAGGTAAACAAATGATTAGTTGAAGAGAGAGAAATCCTTCAGCGCAGGACTGGAAATTCCTGGAAATGGAATTAATCGATGGATATACATTACTTGAAGTAATAAGAAGGGGGCGGAAGAGAAGGGAGACATTAGCTAAAGTGGAAGTAGGACTGTCAGGACAGAATTTTACGAGTGGTCCATAGCTCAATGAAAATCTAGGCATTACCCAATGACAGCATGCCAGTGGGGTTCCTGAGTGCATTCTAGCACAATTACTGTTTCTTCTCTCTGAGCAGCAATCAGCTTTTCATTTTCTTATGCAGCCAATTGTCTCTCCTTCAATGGAAAATTACTTCGTGCAAGACATTCAGATGAACCATGCATTGCATTGAGAATACAATAGAGCTCATGGAAATGATCCCATAATCCAAATGTCTTGTGTGGATTAGGAAAAAGAGAGAGGACAATACGACGAACAAGTAATAAAACAAATAAACAAAAAACTTACCCAAAGATAAATAAATAAACAATACTTTCATATTATGATCCATTTCATGCAACCATTCTTTTCTCACCTTATGGAGAGGACAGAAACAGCTGGGACCGACTTGTCTTGACTGGACCTACCAAGTTGGTGTAAGCACTGTCAATTCAGCAGAAAAAGGGGAACAAAGAAAAAAAAAGGTTAAGACCCTCCACAACAATCAACTCCAAATTGTGATAAACTGGCACGAAATTGCAAAACAGTGAGGAAAGAATGATAAAAGACCAAAACGCAAATAACAACAAAATGCACCGTTCAATTTCAAGCTACATTTTAAAACAAAGTCAGAAATGAATGAGTGGAAACAGGATCCAAGGTGATACATAATGCTAAGAATATGGCCCTATAACAAATCTGAAAATGTAATTGAAATGGTATGTGCGTGGACTTTTCATACTCCCAAGAAACAAAGATCTTGGAGCCAAAGCATCATAAGCACCAAGTCTACATAAATCCATGATATGACACAAGGCTGCTTGGAGAAACATGAATACTAATAACTAATGGCAAGCAGATATGTGGTCTAGCCACAGCTAACACCCAGAAATCATAGTTATTCACTCTGACAATTTGATTCATAGCATTTTCATGGAACAAATATCTGATAGCCAATTAATCTAAGAGATCGTGTCAGAATCTACAAAAGGCACCTCATAAGTTCACATGCTAAGAGACAAAAATGTTAAACTTTAAACAATACTAAAGGCGAACAATTGCAATTGGACTTCATTGCTTGTTAGTGGTATACTAGATCAACCAGTATCTATAATTTTAGAGGTCTTTCAGAAATAAGCAAGTAACAATAATAAAGAGAAATAACAAATCTGGACTGGAAAATGGGAGTCAGAGATGGTAATTCAGAGAAATTCATTAATCACCAGGGACAAAATTAGGATTTTCACACTGGCCCAAACCAATTGCTTTTAGGCTGACGGATTTCCTTCATTATTCGTACCCCACTCTTCATCAGCCTCGTTACCATTAACGAGTACTGCACCGTCTGTAGAGTCAGCATCCACCACAAGAACCTCTTCTTGGCCCTCATCTTCTCCATTCTGTTTCCCAACCTGGAAAAAGAGAAGAAAGAAACAAACACAAGCAACAGTGTCAATTAAAATAATCCAACCAAAAGAAAATTTTACAGGTTTGGTTAATTTAAAGGAAAGGGGAAGATAAATCTATATTAATATTTAACACATCTACAGTTTTGAAGATCAGACTTATTCGCTCCTATAACCGGCAAACAACTCCAATAGAGGATGAATACCTCTTTGAGGGTGTCTCTAAATGTATAATGGTGGCAACTCAAAAAGATACATTGTTAACAATCACCACCCTCAGTCCAAAGCTAATATCAGGCAAATGCACAAACTTGCTAGAGCTGCATCCTTGAACACATATTTTGAGGGAAAGAGATTCAAAAATCTAAATGCAGAGCATACCTCATGATCCGCACTTCCATTTTCAAGTGGTTCCTCTTCGTCCACTTGCATGTTTCTGAAAGCCTCCACGAGGTTGACATTTGATCTATCGGCATAATTTACATATTCCCTTGCCGGAGGATAAGTACCCCTACAGAGCAATTAAACAAGTAAAATTCATAAATGCACATTTTCTAGTCGTATACACAGCTCATATTCAGGCATTGGCCCATAAAATATGATAGGGCATCAACTGAAAATGCTTCAAAAACTTCGCATGAAATACACAAGTGTTGGCTATGTAGCCCACCAACATGTATAGATGAACAAATGAAATATGAACATGGAAAAAATACCAGGAAACAAAAAGACAGATTATGCCAACAGTAGTAAGACTGAGAGAATAGGAAAAGACATTAGAAAGAGGCATGTAATGGAACCTGGTCTCTGCAACTTTTGATTCAACGGCAAGAGCAACTTGCCAGTCCTCGAACAAATTAGGATACTCTTCAGGATCAGCCAAAGATTCTGCAGCTTTCTGATTAACCTGTAAGTGACATTAAACAACAGAACCTTGTCAAACAATGATGCAGATTTCATTTCTTTATTTTGCAATGAAAACTTAATGCTAATTATTGAAGGCACTCTTATTTTATAATTGATTCCTGATGGGCCAAAAATCTTACTACAGAGGTTTAATAATACTTCTTCATGGAAGAGACAGTAGCATGCACTACATGCACAAAGCATTCCTAATTGGAAGAAGGCGGAACTGTTGGAGACAAAATATAACATTTGGACCTACAAAGCACAGATGCTTCTATAAGGGGGATATATCGGTATCTTATCTGCAATACTCCTTGGATACCGGCAGATAATATCCATGATTGGAAATTAAATTCAAACATGTCCTTGTTACTTCCATACTCTCCGGCCACATATCTGATACTTCTTACATTTTAGAACACATTTATAGCAAAGTATTGAACATTTATGGTAACTTTTAGAGCACCATAGTATAATTGTTAGGGAAAGCATAATAACGCTTACAAATAGTTAGAACTTTTTCAAAAAAGAAGAATTGAGATATAACTCTCGGCTTTGCTATTACAATATTTATAAATGCTAGAAGTAATATATATAACATGATAAACTATAAGTAGTTAATTTTATGCATAGATACATATATATGTAGCAGAAATGAGAATAACAAATAAGTTAAAAGGACAATTCTATAGAGCTGTTATTAGACTAACTATTCTATACGGAGTAGAATGTTGGGGTTTAAAAAAGAAACAATAACGCCCTTATTTAGCGGAAATGAAAATACTAAGACGGATGGTCGGAATGACACAGGGTTACAAATGACAGTGTTAAGAGAAAAATTAGGAGTTGCACCCATTAGAGAGAAAATAATAGAGAGCAGGCTTAGATGTTAATGAAAACATACAAGAAAGACCTATAGATGTGCCAATAAGAAAAGGAAGGTTAGTTCTCATAGAAGGTAAGAGATGGAGAGGACGACCAAACTTAACATGGTATGAAATTATTAGAAATGATTTTTAAAAGTTCAATATAATAGGTGAAATGACGTGCAATAGAAACGACCAGAAAAAGAGAATTCTTGTGACTGACCCCATTCATATTGGAATAAGGCAAGAATGATGATGATGATGATACATACATATTTTAATTTTTATACATAGTAGTAATACAATATATATACACATATAGATCGCAGTGTCCTTGTCGTACCCATATCCTAGTTTTTAAAATTAGTGATATCATGTTTGTATCATGTCATGCCCGTATTCATGCTTCATAGGTAAGATTCTAACCTAATCCTCCCTTAGGTAGGAGGGATGGAAAAATGTATGGAAGTGATATGGGATGGATGAGGCATCCCTTGGGAAGATATAATGTTCATCACTCATTTTGATTGGTTGGATGGAAAGAAAGGAAATAAATCCTACTATTATTTATTTATTTTACTAATATACCCTTGAATATATCAATTAATACATTAAAACGTGGGTAAAGACATCTTTTCAAATTTATCTAACAAAATATCCATCTCTTCTTCCTCCCACTTTTGGATGGAAGCAAGATGATGGGCCCAAACGGATGCCTCATCCCTCCCCCCCTCCCTCTTCCTCTCCCTTCTACCAAACAATGGAAGGTTGTTCCATCCCTCCTCCCCCTTCCTTCCCTCCTACCAAATGTCGCATAAATGTTGGACATTTTCCACAACAATATTACATTGAAAGGAATGAAACAAAATTTTAGGTTCCCATTGTATTCATGAAAAATGAGTGAATCAAAGATGTTGGGTTGAGGTACTTATCATTGTAATTGTGTGATTGATGAATGTAACCTGGACAACTAGCTCATGTTCCTAAAAGACTATGAGCTGTTAGATGAACTCTGAAAACTACGAGGTACCTCTCCTTGATAGACTTCATTGTCATAATTTTTAATTTATTTTAAAATTCTTTCTATTTTTCTTTTATTTTTTAACATAAATTATAAATTGTTTAATAATGGTCCCTCCCATGTAGTTTCCCTAACAGAAAACAGAGCCTAAATCAAATGAATATAGAACTTAGTCAACTTCAGTCTGTTTCTCTATATGATTAGGCTGACTCAAGTTGGGAATTAGTGAAATCAATAACTGGCACAAAGCTTCATGGGCCGACCCCATCTATATCAGATAACGGCAAGGATGATGATGATGATGAATAACTGGCACAAAGCAAGGTAAATGACAGGCAACCTTATTGAGGTCCTTTCGCCAAGTTGCAACTATCTCAGAAACCTTGCTTGGAAGATAAGACCTTGCCATCAAAGCCGCCTCAGGTATTCGATTGCTGCAAAAAGATAAAATAAAAATATAAATAGAAAAAAAAAAATCCCAATTGTACAACTGTAATTCCAGGAATCTGAGTGATTAATAATAGTAATTACCTATCAACTAACAGCTGCAAGCACTCCTCCACTTTGCCCAACATGAATAGACAAAGGAATGCCACATTGTTTTTTCCATGTTCTTTAGCAAGAGATGCAAGTTCAGATATTCCTTCTGCATCTCCTAACGAAGAATAAAGCAGCAACAAACCACTAAGATCCATTGCATTCTTTAAACATTCCTCGGCCATCTCTAACTGCAATCCATCAACAGATAGTGAGAAATGGAAGAACAAAACCTTGCAACTGACAGGACACTAGTCACAGAACCAAAATTTAGGATGGAACGCGTGACAAAAGAGAATCATAATTTTACCCCCACTGAAGCATCTCACAGAATTAAGACGCCATTCAAATCACTTAAAAAGTTTATTTTCTCTTCATATACAATAACCAAGATGTTTCAAGCCATCAGGTTCCCAAAACTCAAGCAAACGAAATTTTTATTGATCAAGATAAGGTTGCCTTTATCCTAATCAGAGAAGTTGCAGATGTTTCGGGGGGGGGGGGGGGGGGGGGGGGGGGGGGGGGTGGGAAGGCAAAAATCTCATGTTCTTTGGTCATCACGTTGTACGACAATATGTATAGATCTTTCCAGCAGGAAAAAAAAAAGACCAAATAAGATAAAAATGAAAAATACCATTCCAGTAGACATAGCTAATTCACCCAACTGCTTCCATTTGGACTCGCTCTGCGCTCCGGTGGCAATTTCCTGTAACAGAGAATAAATTTGTTATCAGGAGGGTGAACAGTGTTGCAAGGTGCATATAATTCTTCAAACGTTGAGAAAAGGATGCTCAAATGCACTAGTGAAAGCACTCTAACTGTGAGTTACTACCCTCGCTGAAGTAAATCAACAGGATCTACCTTTGCAATGTCTAATTTACCCAGCTGTATGGCTAGCTCAAATCTGTAGTCAGGGTCTGTAGCTACTTCCAGCGCATCCTCTATCATTCCTCGCGATTCCAAGAAATGAGCCACACTGACAATAAAATTATATCTTCCCATTAGAATCTGAAGCATGCTTCAGAATCCGAATTTTGCATCTTAAATATACCAAGTGAAGCAGAAAAATTAAAAGGAAAAAAAAGGGTAAAGAATAGATTATGATTGTCGGGGCAGATTCCTACTAAAGGAAGCACTTGTTGCTTGAACATGTGTCAACCTGCAACTTGAAATCATGGCTATATCTGGTCTGCATCATTAAGCATGTGTGAATAATAACTACAAATACAGAGAGAGAGAGAGGAGGGGGGAAGCAGCTGCCTTTTGCCAAAAACTGCAGCTTATAGCTGTAAATGACAAACTATGTGCATGCGAATAATAACACTGGAATGCACAAGTCTCAGCAAGTTTCAATTCTACAAGATTACTAATACACAAAAATGCACGCGCGTGCACAGAGATTTACAAAAACAAGTGGAAAAAATAGATCTGCTACTTGTGGCCCGAAATCAGAGCTTATACTTAAATCCCTGATCACCATTATGGTCAAATCCCTAATCAAAGTTAAAGTCCCAGTCGCCTTTCACATAAAAACCATCATCAAGGCCCAAATCCCTCTTAAAACTTGAATGAAGTAAAAGAGGCTGTCTGGTTTTCAATTGGCCAAATATTCACTAAAATTCCTAAATGCACCACCTTTTTTATAGTATTAAACGATTGCATTTGTAGTGCAAATTACTCTTTCCTTACAATTTGTGCAAGTAAATAGCAAATAGCACAGCAAAAGAGTTCACAAATCATTTTATTTTTGGGGCTTGCAGTTCAACAGTTGACACCCAGCACCATGTCAACCCTTGACAGCCTCCCTTGTGTCTAGACTGTCTACAAATTAAAGAAGAATAGAATGCTATTGCTATTTCTAGGACATAAAAATTATCTGAAGGTAAAGGCACCCATCAAGTATTACAAGAAACTTACTCAATATATTGCTGATCCACTATTATTGTCATGAAAATTTTCTAAAATATACACCATGAACAATAATAATAACAACAACAATATCAGCAGCAGCAGCAATCTTGCAAGAAACTATGCTTAAGAACCAAAGCAAAAAAACCCCATTGTTTGAATTATGTGTATTTGTGTTAAAAACTTCAGGACAGTTACAGAAGCAAGCATTGTGGCATCAATAGCAAGAAGTAATTACTATAGAGAGAGAGAGAGAGAGAGAGAGAGAGAAATAGTTATGTACATTATAAAAAATGACAAGAAGGAAAATATATACATATTGCTGTTGTTAAATTGCCAAATTATGCCACTAGGAGATATTCCAATGGCCCATTGCATAAATGAAGTTAGTTAGTTTCCAAAACATCTAAATGCAGATAAACTTTTCACGTTTTTCCAAAACCTATGTTAAAGAGACTATTTACCACAAATTGAAAATGGCCAAATGTATACCTATTATGGTGCTCCTTAGGAATAGAAGGTAAAACCTCATTAGCCCGTTCCAGGTCACCACGCATCACTAGAGTCTTGTACTCAATCAAGCTGAGAAGTAAGGTGTATCCAATAACGCTGCACAGAAAAGGACAAGTGAACTAGAGGTTAATAATGAAGATCAGAGCACTCGCTCCTTCCAAGAGAGCAACTAAAAGGCCACTCACTTGAATTCTTTGTCAATGAGGTACACCCTACTTTGATTAGCTAGATATCCAAGCAAGTACATAGGCCGGTCCAAGTGAAACATCGTGGTTACCTGGAATCATCGCATTGAATATGAACACCGCTTCCTGACATCCTTGAAATAAATAATATCTGGAAGTGTAGCAAAAACAAGAGTGAACCAGACACCATACCTCACCACCAACACAGTAATTAAGCCGCCAGGAGGAATTGTTGTAAATGAAACAATCCCCCACCCATATTCCAGTCCTGACTCGTTCATTTATTTCATAAAGAAGCTCAAAGGCATCTTCAACGCCTTGCTCATCTACGGGTCTTCCACTATCTAAATGTGTGGAAACTACATCCCGCTGCAACATTAAAAGCAAAGTTCAATTTTATAATATATTGCATCAACCACATTTTCTCAAACTGTCCCAAATTTATGAAGGAAAAAAAAGTGCATCTCCTGTAATGCATGTTGCAAATTTATGACAATTATAATAGATGATGATCCTTACATTGTACTTTAGTATGTAGAATGATGCATCACTAGCAATTGCCACTAAATCACCACTATCAGCCCAGTAGAGATTCTGAAAAAAAAAAAAAAAAAAAGCAGAGAGAGAAAAACAAAAAACAAAAATTAAAAGAAATTTCTGCAGTGTAGCTGTAAACAGTAATATTGTAATCAGTAGAGTAATTTTGAGGTATCTTATTGCTTACTTTGACAGTGACATCGATCCGTCGTATCAGCCTGCACTCAGCCCAATCATAAAAACAAATAAAATCATTTGAGCACATCGCCAATAAAGTTCCCCCATATATATGCTCAGCAGAAAATGTCGGTCGCATACTCCTCTTTTCCTGAAAGTTGTAACCTTTATTAAACTTCATTAATTATCAAAACAGAAATAAATTAAATTTCACTAAAAAGTTGAATCCTCGCCACAACCACAAGAACCAGATGAGATGTCCAGGAAACCGCTTCAAGATGTGAAAGTTCACGAGTTTAAAATATGCCCCAAGGTTTTATCCCAGTTACCCAATGCATTTGAAATGGGGGGACTGTACACATCTGGGAGAATTTGTCGGGTACGAGAGAGGCCAAAATACCTCTAATTAGCCCAAAAAAACTCGCTACATATTTAGGGATTTTTTAAATAAAAAAAATGGCAGAAAATTAGAACCGAGACTTGACCAGATAAAAGACAAATTTTGTGCATTGACCTTGCAGTAAGTATTTTCTTCTTTCTTTCTTTTTTTTTTCCACTCACTCCAGCACAAATAGTGGGGGAGTAAAAGAAATAAAAACGGGGAGGGAAGAGAGGGCGACTGTACACATCTGGGAGAATTTGTCGGGCACTAAAGAGACCCCCCAAATACCTCTAATTAGCTAAAAAAAACTCGCTACATATTTAGGGATTTTTTAAATAAAAAAATGGCAGAAAATTAGAACCAAGACTTGACCAGATAAAAGACAAATTATGTGCATTAACCTTGCAGCAAGTATTTTCTACTTTTTCACTCACTCTGGCACAAATAGTGGGGGAAGAAAAGAAATAAAAATGGGGAGGGAAGAGAGAGAGAGAAAGAGGGAGGAGGGGGGGGGGGGGGGGGGGCTGTGGGTTTCCAGGCAGAAGTGAGATTAAATTGGCTTCTATTAGATTCCCCTACAGAATTCAAACAGTAAAAGAAATATACTAAAAAATACAAACCTGGAAACTTTTACTAAATATCTTAATCTTTGACGTACTTTCTCTAACAGCATATTCCCCATCTGATGACCAGACAAATTCCAATGCTGAACCAAATGACCTATTTCTCCATGCCAAAGCTGTATATATGATGTATTCACCATCTCCACATACAACAACAAACCTCCCATTTGGATTATGCTTTAAACTCTGAAAACAAAATTCACAAATGATTGCCAATCAAAACATGTCAAACTACCACTTATTTATTCCACATCATTAGGAGTAACAGTTTCAAGGAGAAAGATATACCAATAATCAAAATAAAGACATTCCAGAGTAAGCTCCCCATTAGTTTCAGTCAAGGGTGCTATGAGGAGCAATATGGTATAGACATAAACTTTGGCATGGTTTGCACAAAGTGGTTGCCAACAGACTAGAACATGTGTTCTCACCCTTGACAGACTGAGCTTTTACTACTGCACCAAGTAATAACCCCTATAATAATTATTATAATATTTTATAACTGAGATATAGAATACAATAGCCAGCAGGCAACAGAAGATTTTTAATAATACAAATATACAACTGTCAGGGAAGCTACGCTAAAATTTATAAAAAGAAAATAAGCTAAAAAAAAATAAGAATGTTAATATCAATAAGTGACAACAAGAGAGGATGTATTAAGCAATGACTGCATTTGTTAAGAGTCGGACACCATTTGAGGATAAGTTGGGGAAATGCTGTCAAAAACAGATTCATCATCAGGTCTTGATCAACTAAGACCATGCCTTTTAATAAATACATAGCGAGTTAATCATCCAAGGACAAATGCCATTGCATGAAAATAATAAATGTCATTGAAGTTAATCTAAGGACAAATGCCTTTTAATAATTCGAACCCAAATAAGGAAACCCATCATCATCCTTGCCTTTATCCCCATGTGGATGGCAGCGGCCACGAGTTCTCTTTTCCCACTTTTGTATAATACAAGTCATTTCTCCTATTATATTTAATTTCTTAAAGTCATTTCTAATAATATTTGGTAGGCTTCTTTGTCTCTTACATTCTTTAGAAAGTAATAGTCCATTTTTCTTACTAATGCATTTCATTGTCTGTACCACCAAAGTCCTCTTTTTCTTATTTTATAACAAACTGGCTCAACTCCAAATTTTTCCCTCATGCGTAGATTATTAACTCTATCTCTTCTAGTCACTCTTACCATCCATTTCAACATTCTCATTTTAGCTACATGAATTAGTTTTCTTTTTTTTATTCTTCTTAATGTCTAGGGCTTTAATCCATATGAAATAGCTAGTCTAATGACCAACCTAAAGATTTTTTTTTTCTTATTTGTGTTATGCACTTCTTTTATCACATAAGACAGCGATAGCCTGCCTCCATGTTGTCCAACCCATTCCAATATTACTACTTACATCAACATCTATCTTCCCATCCTTTTGTATTATTAATCCTAAATAATGAAAATGTTCTATAATCTTTGTTCTTGATTTATTATTGTAATGTTGTCATCCATTGAAATTTTACTAAATTTATATTCCATATATTCTGTATCAGTCATACCAATATTTAAAAATTAAACTCTAGTGCATTTCTCTATTTTTCTACTTTTATTGCTAAGGAAGTATCTAATAGCAATATGTCAACGGCAAACAACACAACGGGATGTACCTCTATAAGCCTTTTGTTATTTCATCTAACACTATTGTGAATATATATGGGCTTTAGCACTAGCCTTAGTATAATCCCACTTATATAGGAAAATCACTAGTATCTCCATATATGGTACAAACTCTATGTTGTATCCCTATATCTCGAATGATTTACAGTATTATATTAATTTGTTTTCCTTGGCCCACCAAATTCTCTCTCCTCACATTCAATCATATTTCTTAATGTCTATAAAAACCATGTGCAAATTTTTTGTATATTTCTACAAGCTTCTATCAAATGCTTTACCAAGCAAATGACCTCCCTTTTGAATTTCCATGACATAGTCCAAATTAATTATGGGACAATCTGGATTCCTTCCAAATAAGGAAACTACATGGCAGAGAAGGCACTACCAAAAAAACAAATTAAGGATAACTCACTTGTGGATAAAGATCACAGGTCCCCAACTCTTTAACTGCCAAAGGCAATCTTTCTCCATCATTAACCTGAAAGAAAAAGAAACATAGATGATAAATGTCAATTCAAACAAGAAAGATCTTATATTTTAATACCATAGCAATCCAACAAAGATGAGAATTCAAAGAAATCAAACCTCATAATCTGCTCCCACACTCTTAATATTAACAGTCTGAATTTCATTATGCTTAGCCCATATAATTTTTCCGCTACTGTCCATACTAGCTACGGGTTCTTCTCTTCCAACTTTTACCATAATGGTTCCTTCATCATAACCAATGACAATCCTATACAGAGAATATAATGGCCAGAAAATGAAGTTACGGTCATAGGGGAAAAAGAAGAAGTGTTAAACCCACTCTCAAGAAAGATTGAACAACTTCAGCAAGTGTAGCTTATATTTTATGCCCAAATACTTCTAAAAAATCAAATATTTCAACTCAACTAAGGCTTATTTCAACCATCAATAATATTTTTAAATTTTATATACATTTTAAATAAATATAATATATACCAATTAGTTTATATACATTTTTTAATTATTAATAATTTGTGTGACCATCTACATTCTTACTTTTTTTATATATTTTTAATGAGTAATCAATCACACATATACGATAGACATTTCACTTTAGTAAGTGTGCCCATTCATATTCTTATTTCTTTATATACAATTTTATGATTATTAATCACATATTACTTTATATGAATTCTCTTCTCTACGTTTTTCTCTCACACACATACATATATAGATGTGTCATGTATATTTATATGTTTTTGATATCATGTTTTAATTCCATACTTTATTTAAGATAATAATTTTAATTTACTTTTTTCTACTTTCAATTTTGGATGATTTAAAATCTTTTTTAATTGTGTTTTATGTGATTAAAAAATGCTGCTTATTTCCTTTTGCATGCTTAAGGAGACCACTGGGATTTTGAGCCACTTAAATAAGGTCATGAAATCAATGAGTGAGACGAACATATCTCTAAAACTCCAAACACACACATGCACACACAAGGAATAAAAACCAACTTACCGGCGAGAACCTTTCATATATCCAACAGCCCAAACTCTTTCAAGCCCATAATTCAATGTGTTCTCAAGTCTGTAAACCAAAGCAAAAGGTAGAGAGATCATGGAAATCAAGAAACATTAGAAACTACAAAGATTCAATTCATGATTACCACGATTGGGTCCATTTTTCCTGATTATTTGTTACTTTGAGAAATAAATAAATATAAAACAAAATAAGGAGAATGTACAATATAAAGACAACTGAGAATACACACATAAAGCAGGCTCAAGAGTTTAATTCTGCCATACTGTTTCAAAAAATATATATATATTTCCAAACGTTTGAGTCAATTGGCCCTGTTAAATACAAATTTCAGCTTTAAAAACAAGGTCCAAAGAATTTCAACTTTCCAATGCTTTGCTCACAGAGATCAAAATTGACATTGCAATTGGAATTTTTAACCTTGACCTTGATCAAGCTGGATTGGGTAAACAGCACTTGGTGTCTTGGTGACATAATTACAAGGTACTTGCATACAATCTTATCATAAAACTAGTAACATTAATTAATGACAAAAATAAAAACAAAGCCATGTACGCAATGCAATAACTTTTATAGCATTAATGGTATCAATTACCATGAAAAAAAATTTTCTGCATAATTTATATTCCTTTTTCATGTACCCCAGGGGTACTGACCTATGTTACCCGGACTCGGGTATGGGTGTGTCTAAGGGTCAGATTCGTCTATCTATCAAATTATAAGACACGGGGACACGGATTAAAAGTGTCCAAAAATCAGACACGGATACTTGGACACAGCACACAAAAATAAATACTGTGAATTATCTATTACATTCTTATGTTATTTTCTTTTGCATTATACTGATTACAAAAATTTCCATACTTTTCTAACTTAAAAGAGGAAAAAGAAAAATAAACTTGTGATTCTTTCATATCTAGATGCATAAGTATTCTTTTTTAATTCTAGATGGTTAATTCTATTATTTACTGTAATTAAAAACTAGAAGTCCAAAATATATATATATATATTCGTTAATATTTTTTTGGAGTATTTAAAAGAAATTAAAGAGACTGAGAAGTTGAAGGGATATATAATAAATGGGAGCATGTTTTCCAATTAAAGCAGAGCACTTCAGTTACAAGGCTCAAGGTAATGGTTCCAGTAAAGTGGACCAAAGTATGTGGTAGACAGCTCATAAATAATCTGAACGTGGGAGAATCACAATCATCTAAAAATTTGATCAAGCCATGTGTTATAAATCACCAGAGCACGTGAAAACCACTCTCTGGTCAATAAATGATTCCAGTAAAGTGGACCCAGCTAAGTGGGAAACAGCTCATAAATAATGTCGACATGGCAAAATCATAGCCATCTAAAACTTTGATCAAGTTATAAATCGGCAGAGCACAAGGAAATCAACTCTTTGATCAGTAAAAAGTCTTAGCAAGCCAGCGCGTAAAAATCTAAACATCTTCAACCTTAAAAAATCTCCATTTTCGAACCAGCTTGAGCTTTTTACAGTTGGCCAACGGAGGAAAACCAGCTGAGCTTTTTATAGTCGGCCAACAGAGGAAAAAAAGACAGAAACCTAAAAAAATTCTTGGCTCGTAGCCGTGTCCAGTAGATCGTAGTGAGTGTCTGACGCTTATCCCGTGTCCGTGTCGGCGTCGTGTCGTGTCGACACGGACACCTTGGCCTTCCATGACGAGTCCAGGTAACATAGGTACTGACTATGTTGTACGGGCCAATGGTAAGTAACTATTTCCTATTATCAAGAGAAATAGTGAGTATTCATTGGCCGGGGTACTAAATAGTCAGTACTCCCGGGGTACCCAATATTTTTCCCTAATTTACATCCATCATAAGAATAATGCATGAATCTAGGGGATGTATGTGATATTGGAGACTTTTATATTTCAGACTTATATTTCCTGCAAAACTTCTAACGGGAATACTACAACAGGATGAAATAGCACCATGAGAGGATGAGTGAAAAGGGGATAATAACACATCCTCAACAAAAGTATTCAACTTTTTAATTTAAATAACTATAATGTTGGGAGACTTGAGAAGGATGTTTGGACTTTCAATAGAACAAATAGAGTCTAAGGCAAAAAGGATAACAGGAGGCTCAGAATCACATCCTTATACAAATGATTCTACCATTTTATTTTTCATACTACACATACTATGGCCCTGTTAGGCAAATGCTTTTGTTGTGTGTTTCGTGTTGCGGCTGGTATACTGCAGCCAAGCAAAACACCACAAAATGTATGGTAACCGGTTGGGGCCATTTGAACAGTACCTGATATGTTTCCAAATTGGTGTTTCCTAATGTTTTGGCACTGTATCGAGCTTTTTTAACTAGCCATCTTGTCACTCAATCGTGCAACACTTTGACATTGCCAAACATGTTTTCATTATTTTGCTTCCGAAATCTTGATGTTTTCATTATTTTGCTTCCGAAATCTTGCAACAAATTTTACGTTACCAAACACACTTCCAATCACAAATGGACACACACCACAACAAAAACATTGTTTGTGTTTCGGATGAAATGGTAAACTCAAAACAGCAATGGTTCCCAAACGAGCCCTATGTGATTCAATATTGAGCTTTACCTTCAAAAAGTGAATACATATGAAAGTACAGCTGTTAATTATTTATCTCATGCCACATCAGACAAGTTCTTGTCACATTTGAATGCTTCAAAAAAGAGTTGGGAAAATCTATGTCATGCAAACTTGGTATTTATGAAATTTTGACCATAAAACTTACCTATATGTGGTTGCATGCCATATACGAACAGTACCGTCCTCAGAACCTGTTATTATTATGGGAAGTTCAGGATGGAAACACACGGCGGAAACATTGTGTGTGTGGCCCTCTAGCGTCTGCACACAACTTTTGGTTTGATAGTCCCACACCTGTTTCACAGGATTTAGCCATCAATATTTCTAGATTATACAATAATATGCAAACTCAACAAGGAAAAGAGAAAGGAAAGTAGGTGGCAAACCTTAGCAGTGTGATCATCAGAACCAGTGATCAGATAAGGTTTATCACCACCTGTGAAGTAATCAACACAGTTTACCCCTTTCAAATGAGCATCCAATGTAAAATTTGGGTCAGGAGAGCCAAGATTCCAAATCTGGAAGAAGAGAAGTTGACAGCTTATGCACATCATTTATAGCTAATGAAAATTGTTATTCACAACAATTAAAAATAAGCAATCCAATTCATACCTTTATAGTGCGATCAAGAGATGCACTTGCAAATGTATTTGTGTCTTTTGGATTAAACGTCACTTGCATCACATAATGGGAATGACCCTCGAAAATTTGAGTACACACCCAACCCTTCTCCCAGTCCCAAAGCTTAATAAGCATGTCATCAGAAGATGATAGAACATATGGAAGAGTAGGATGAACAGCCACACACCTAATATAATCCGTGTGCGCTTCAAATACTTTAACCTTATCCATTGTATTATAATTGTAAACACGAATATACATGTCATCGGCACCAGCAACAACCCATTGTTTGCGTGCTATAAACTTTGCGGATCTAACTGCAGGCACATATAATAGTTGTTAGAGCACAAAAGAAAATTTTCATCAACATGAGTTAACAAAAGAAAAAATGTTAATTGTGTACCTGGTAACTCGGTAACCTCAAACGACTTTGCCATAGTCTGCAGTAGTAAAAATGAGGTTTAAGTTAGCACTGTGATAGTACTAAGGACCGGAACTCGAGGCTCTGATAGAGAGTCGCATAAGGTCCACTGATCTAAGGCCTAGAGGGAAGGTGAATAGGTCTTGTAGAACTACTTAACTGTTTTAATTAATTTTCAAATTAAAAACAGAATTAACTGAAATATAATCACAGTAAGTTAACGGTCAATAAAAATCATCTGCCATCCATGGAAATTTAAAGCAATAAACAGTAGACACCATATTTTTACGTGGAAAATCCTAAAAAAGGAAAAGCCATAAGATTAGTCCAGGCAAACCAATCCATTATCGAAAAAGAAGGATTACAATCTAGGTTAACAGACTCTACCCCAAGAATCCCCTAGTTGTCTCTTTGACACAGAAGACTCCAAACTTTTCCACCAAAAAGTCTCCAAACAGCTCTTCCGCTTGTCAACAACGTTCACTAATGCTTCTCTAGTGAATCCAATCTTGACCACTAGTCATCCAGCCGTCAATCTGACTGTGGATTGAACAAAAGTGTTGAACTAGTCTTGAAGTACTCAACAACAGTTGTCAACACATATGAACATACTCACCAACTAATGCAGATGATGAATGTGAAAAAAAATTTGCACTCACAAAAATCTGCTCTCAATAATTACTCTCTATGTGTATGAGATGTGTATAGGTCTGTCCTAGTATTAGATATATATATATATAGGCAACCAAGTAGTAGTGCGAGAATAGGTTTTTTGTAGAGTTTAAAATCAAGTTGGAAACTGCCTTTCTGAAGGGCTCAATCGATCGAAATAGATGTCGATTGATTGACATCACTCCAGAAGCCTTTGATAGATGCCTTGATCCATCGAATTCTTCTGTAGGCTTTAACTTTTAACTTAGAAAATTGTCAATACGGAAGTTTCCAAGACATAATTCATGCAAGTTTAAATCATTTTAGGGAATCAAAATAAGATTGAACTTGAAAATTTAGATATCCTACATATGTGATGCATGAATCCTAGTTGGTGAGTGCATTAGTGTATCAAATTACATTCTTACCCTAGTAGATGAAGTTTACCAAAATACCCTTGGATATAGCATAAATTCCATCTTCGATCTTAGGAGGTATTTAACTAACACTAACTTTTGAACAATTTCTAAACTAAGCTAAAAAATTAAAACAAAAGTACAGACTCAAGTTTTGATCGACGAAATTTACCGACCTAAGTCCTATTGATCTATAACACACTGAATTCTTAAAAAAATACTATCAAGGTGATAAAATAGTAAACAAAATTAAATTCCAAAAAGGTTGTAACTTTAACATTCCTTACAAGTCTTGTTTCTTAGGCTTCAAATTATCGATAATACACCAATTGCACCAACAACTATTAAGGCCATGAAAGTGACATTTCAGAAAGAGGCTCAAAGAAAACAGTATGGAAGCAATAGTTCGATCTAGAAGGAAAGACTCAGCCCTCAGGACCTTCAAACAACTTATATACCTCATAGGGTTCTTATCATGGCCTAACTAAAATAGGGAAATTGACATGTTTCAAAAACTGCAATCGTGCCATAAAACTCAAATTAAAGCTAATGTATTTCATGATAGTGCAACTGAAGTCAAGAGACAGCAAGTTAAAATTTTCCAAGGTTGGCTTTGTTCATTGGGAAGAGTTCGTATGTTGCTCTATGAAGTTGATTATATACAAAATGTGTCAATTGTATTCAGAAAGCTATTCATAAGATACAATACCAGATTCAGAAACACTAGATAACATTGCCTAGAAAGGCATTCCTTTTAATGTCCATTCTGCACTTTAAAATCTTGGCATGTTAGGCTCACTTATTTCAACGACGAGATTAGTATAAATTTCAAATAAACTATCGGTCCATGCTTAAAAAGAAAATTTAAACCATCCTAAGGATACAACAAAACCCATATTATCATCAAGCAATGCGGCCATTCAATCTCCAGAATGATCATATGCTGAAAAATTCACCCAATTTTCTTGTAAAACTATAGAATGTATTGTATAACTTTAAACTAAACACAAGATTTAAAGCAGTAAATCCCAGTTGTCCCACTTTCTAATGTTTCTTGAGAGTCAGTTGAAGCCGCACGCATGTAAAGCTCTATTTTGCAGTAAAACATCACAATTCTTGTGTTGTTGAAGTTCTAACGAATTACAGTTCTCAAGGGAACTATAATGTCCCAAGACTCAACATAAAAATCAATGTTATTTCAAAGTTTATATTATATTTTAGTTTGAGCCAATAATAGAACAAACCTTAGAAGAGATTCAATATAGTCTTTGGCATTCTAAAATGACCAATCTAAAGGCTTCATTCACTTCACTTTATGTAGGAACATAGCAAAAAAAGGATAAAAAATATTAATAGAGTTAGGAGTTAATTCTATATGCAAAATAACTTGGGAAGGACCATAGAAAATTAGAAAGATTTATCATATTATATCAAAATATTAGTTAGAAAGATTTATCATATTATATCAAGTGGCGAAGCCACATGGGGGTCCAGTTGGGCCAACTGCGCCACTGCATGTATCCCTTTTTGTTTCATGTGATAAGCCAAAAACTGTCCAAGAACAAAAGCTCTTGAAGAGCACAGTAAATTTGATAGTCATCTTCATTTTCTTGCTACTGCAGCATACTGCCTCTATCAATTTTTTGTAATGATTTTGCGATAATTGGCCTCTAGTAACACAGAATACTTTGACAACTTAAAACCCTAATTTGATAAGCTCCAGCAAGTTTTCTCACATATCACAAACTCGTACCCTGATGTCATATTGTGTCAACACAAATACCTTAGGGTAAATAGCGACTCTAGGTAACATATGTTATTAAAATAATGTTAGAATTTAGAAGAACAGAGTATCCATTAAAGAATGATAACAAGAATTTAATATATAACAGAATAAGTCTTCCAACAAATCACAATAGTTCATAGATGTAATAGTGTATGAATTAACAGAATTCAGCAGACTATGCCATGGATGAACTTTGAGAATCTTTTCAAAGTGGGTGCTGCGTACTGCCTCCCAATGTGTGGTCAGCACTTCTTTATCCATGGGAAAAGTATATAATATTCCACAACAAATAAAACGTAATCTCTCAGTTCCAAAATGTGTTCCGTTTGAATATTTCAACTTTTTAAAGGATCATGATGTCCCTGTCTGAACTTCCAAAACCAACCCTCCTTACATTTTTAATTTAGAAAAAATTTCAAAAGCTAAGGATAATTTAGAAAGTTCTAATTTTTTGCCATTGATTTTTCAAAAGGAACACTTATTTTGGACATCCCTAAAAGGAAAGAAAGAACAGGCCGAAATATTATGGAAATAGATCACTTCTACCCCATAGCTAGCTAGCAGCACCTTTGACTAACAATACCTAAAACAAAAGCAACTGCGAAAGAGATTTGTTCAAGTAAAAGCATGAGTTCTGGTAAACCCCTGCTAGTAAAGGGCAAGTAGCATCTTGACCGGATAGGTTAGTAGAGGTGGGAAGTAAGGGGTTGCGATTTACAAAATTTAGAAATAATTGACATGAGAGGATTAAGTAACGAAACACCTGGAATATAATGGAAAAAGACGTCATTATGATTTAGACCAAAAAACTAGAAATAACTGGCATCATCATCATCACCCTTGCCTTAATCCCATATGAATGGGGTCGGCCACATGAATTCTCTCTCCAAACTTTTCTATTACAAGCCATTTCACCTACAATATTTAATTTTTTAAAATCATTTTTAATAATCTCATCCCATGGTATTTTTTGTCGCTCTCTCCATCTGTTACCTTCTATTACAACCATAGTTGTCAAAGGCATGCCTCAGGCTCAAGGCTCTTCAAGGGGCAATAGTTGCGCCTAGGCCAAGGTTAGTTTAGGCTCCTTCAATAAGGTGCTCGCCTTTGCATCTGAGGCACTAGGAGCAAGTCGCACCTCAGGTGCACCTAATATAAAACACTTATTTTCTCCCCCTACTTGTTAGCATGTGGTGTATTTTTGTTTACAATGGACTCTAACCATATAATACAGTCCCTAACGGTAAAAGAAATTAAAAGGGTTGATCGATAGATTTGATAAAATCAGTCAATTTAGGCATTTCTGAAAGTCAATACACAGTGGGACGACAAGCTACGATTTGGCTTCTGGACGTTGAGCTCTTCTCTGGCAACTTCTTCTTCTTCTCTGTTCTTTTTTGTTTTCTGTTTCTTTTTTTTCCTCCTTATTCCTCTGTTTTTTATATAATCTGTTCACTTTTTATTTTCCTTTTATGGTCTTTCAGTTCTTTTCTCTCTCTTTATTTTCTTCTTTTTACTTTTTATTTTTTTATGAGCTTTTAATTTGTTTATGTTTTGTAGTTTGTTTCTCTAATGCATGTAATAGTTGCTAAAGCATATTATCACAAAAAACACTAGAAATCCTGAAATTCGAATTGGCATTCTCATTTTGCGGTTTGATATTCTCATGTTTTTGGCTAAATTCAGTAGCTTGAGGCTGATGAGCAACTGTTGTTGTTGGTTTTGTATTATTGGTTACAATTTTTTTTTCAACTTGCGCCTTCGCTTCAAGCCTGCGCCTCGCTTCAAGCCTGCGTCTCGCCTCAGGCTCCAGGAAGCCTTAGCGCCTTTGTGCGCCTTGAGCTTTTAACAACTATGATTACAACTAGTCTTCCTCGTTCAACTGACACATCTCTAGGTCTCCAATGTACGTGTCCATACCATCTAAATATACTGTCTCGGATTTTCTCACCAATCGGTGCTACCCCTAATTTTTCACTCACTTTCATTAGTGACTCTATCTCTTTTAGTCACTCCACTCATCCATCTTAATATGGATTAAGTAACGGAAAAACTCATGCATCTTAATATGGATTAAGTAACGGAACAACTGGAGATCTTATGGAAACAGATCACTTCATTGTGAATTACAAAAAGAATAGAAGGTAGACATATAGACTGAAGAATTAATACAAAAGATGCTAAAGTATAAGGATACAATTAATCACTTTATCTACAATTTATTCATTTATCATTGGTGGGGCTGACTCCCTTTTCTATAATCAATCAATTGCATAATTTGACCATCAAATTCTATAAAAATTAAATGTATGATCATGTTTCTACAAGACTGTGAGATGAATACAGAACAATATGACTAACCATACTGTTACTCATCCTCACTCCATAGAAATAATTAAATGAAAGATTAAAACAAAAATTAAAAAGCATGCACAAAAACAAGTCACCAAAATATGAATTATACTGACATTGAAAGACATAACAAAGTACAAAATAAAATTCAGTTTTACAGGAACTAACACTTCGTTAAGTCATAACCCACCTGAGACTGGTAGTTCCAGATACATACAGTGCCCGAATACAAACTTGCCAGAATCCTGCAGGAAAAAGTGCCATGCATCATACTGTCATAGATAAGCCAAAAAACCAAAAACACTTGCACAAACAATAAACTTTCCTATTGCTTAAAATCTTATTTATTTAAAAACAAAACAAATGCTATATTTAGTTGCTGAGAAAAAAGTTTATCATTACTTGGGGGACAAGAAGATAAGACTCACAGTATGTTTTATCAATTAACAAAGAAAAAAAAGAAGATGAATGCAAGTTCAAATAGAACGTATAGACGTAAACGAATTGGACAAGTGAAATAAAAATTACCATGGTTCGGTCGGATGCAGATCCACAGATTTTACTCTTTCTGATCTTTGAGCAAGTTTCCTCTGATCCAGTAATAATTTTTGTCAGTATATCTCTAACATTTCGAAATTTACACAGAGAATGAAGATCTATTCTACAAATGAAATTCCTTTACTTCCGCTATGAGAAAAACAAAAAAAAGAATTCAAAGTTCATGAATATTTTAGTACCTTTATTTCGAGTCTCAGAGGCTGTGGCATAACAATCACCCAATCAAAAGAAAAAATAAATAAATTAGTTAGTAATAAAAATGTAAAATTTCAAAGGATTTTGAGTCTAGGATTCAATTCGATACACTAAGAACCATTCAAGTATATGAGAATCGAAGAAATTAACAGTAGATCTAATACATGTTGAAACGTTAAAGCATTAGAATAGAAAAACAACTGATAAACTCACCATGTTTGCAGATGAAATCAGAGAATGAAACCCTAAAGATGAAGGTGTGAGATCACAGTGAATGAAGCGAAGAGTCAGTTACAGCGATCTTCGTTGGAATTGCTAGCCAACTGGAGTGAGAGATAACATGAGCCAAGTTAGAGAGAGAGAGAGGTTTTACGCTGCAAATGAAGCGGGTCGCGAGAAGAAGAGAATATATGTATGTAATCAAGAGAATATTTATGGCTTATTTTTACGAACCCACAACTGCTCAGTGCTCAACACACATGCTATGATTCACGACAAGGGTCCAAAACTCGTTGATGAATGAATCTCATGTGTTCAGAAAGACATGTTGATTTGTATTTAAAATCTTCAACCTGAAGCCCGAGCCCAACCAAACGTAACTGGAATTCAGCGAATTCAAGCCCAAATTGATTAATCTTTACCAACTTCAGCCCAAGTCCTAGCTATATTCGAGTTGGGCTGAGCTAGTGTTCAAGTTAGGCCAAACCGGGTTGTAGTTCTTATACTTTAATTTGGACTTGAGTTAACTATCAACTTTCACAGCCTGGCTGACATTGTACCACTACCAGTTATCAAAAGAGTGTTTATAGTGTGTGTTTTGATTTGTTCAGAAACAGCTCGTCTCAACTCCACAAAAACTAGGTTGGACTCCAACACTAGTTTATCAAACAACTATCAATTTGGCTCATTATTTTCCTAAATGCGTTTATGAACAAACTTGTTAACCAACTCAATTTAAGCTCGTGAATTTTTTTTAACTTTATAATATATAGACTTGATCCACAAAATAAAGGCCCATTAAATCATTTAAAGGCATTTTTCACATTTTTAATAATAGATACACATGCTTGTACCAAGACATTTAAGATTATTATTATTATTATTATTATTTTATCGAAAACAGGGGAATAAGATTAAAAGGAAGCAAGAAATACAACCAAAAGAACTACAATTCCATCCAAAGCAAGATCTAGCCAAGAAGGGCTAAATAGACTAGACAGATGAACTCTCTTATGCTGGAGAGCCCATTGAACCACAACATGGGCAACACCATTAGCCAAACGAGGAACCCAGCCTAATGAGACTGAGACCTACTGCAAATCTCTCACACCAGCATTTGATATCTTCTATCACTGTCCCTATGCCTGGAAAGGTGGACTTTGGAGAAAAGATTGTCCGGCAATCTTCTTCTGCAATAAACAGTCGTGAGACCCCATTTCTAGAGACAATGCAATCCATGCCGAAGCATCATTCACTGCTTCTGCCATTTCGGAACTGAAAACATTTTGATATGCCAAAGTCGTCGTGGTCGTTATTCTTGTCTTAATTTTATATTAATAAAGTCGGCTACATAAATTTTCTTCAATTAAGTGAAAAATTATCAAAAATAAAAACAAAAAATTACAGAAGTTTTATATTGACACTACCACCTCTTTTTCACATCCGGGTATGGACAATGAAAGAATATATCAAGGCAAAATAATTAAATAGTACATATAATTTTTTCTTAATTTTATGTCTTTAGCTAGAAAGTCTTCGACTATTTATATTTTGAAGTAGGAGTTTTCATTCTTTCAATAAAAAACCTTGTTTAATCCATTAATTAGCACCAAAAAAACACACAAATAAAATCACAAAAACAAAAGAGAGGAGCCAAATTGATTATAAAGAACCAAACATCAAAGTAATATTATTTTATTTTAATATATATAAGACTCTAACATAATAAGTAGTAAATTAACTTCAATCCAATTAGAAAACTAAACACAACCCGTTATGCCAAGTACAAGAGATATAAGCCAACAACTGTGACCTGCAATAAATTTTCACTACCTTTTATGAGTTAACTAACGTAACATGCACCAAATTACACTTTTTTGATATTTTAGTTTACTAGCCAGCCTTGACCTTATGTGACTCTAGTCTTAATTATCCCACAGTCCTTAATCACCTCACAAAGTGAATTATAGGAGGACCCGTCTTTCTTCAAAGCTTTCTCTGCACTGTATTTTAGTTCTTTCACTCTCTCTCTCATGATCTTCCCTTCCTTGCACTCCATCACTGTCCTTACCATCCTCTCTATCTCCTCCCTCCCCACCACCTCCTTTGTTGGCAGCACCCTCGGCCGGACCGCCACGCCGAGCTCCTCCGTCAGCATGGAAGCATTCAATCTCTGCTCAGCATAAAGTGGCCATGCAATCATAGGCACCCCATGCACTATGCTCTCCAAACTTGAATTCCAACCACAGTGTGTTAGAAACCCTCCTAGTGATGGATGGCTCAGGATCTCCACTTGTGGGGCCCATTGTGGGACCACAACTCCCACATCGTGGGTCCTCATCAAGAACCCATCTGGCAGGTAGCCGGGGGTGTCATCAGGAGTACTGTTCCTTGATGTGAAAAATGATGCATCCGTACTATCCTCAATGGGTGGGCGCACTACCCAAACAAACCTCTGTCGGCTCAGCTCCAAACCCCAAGCCAGCTCAGTCATTTGCTCAGCCGACATCGTCCCGCCACTCCCAAACGAAACATATATCACTGACTCACTGGGTTGCATGTCGAGCCATTCCAACAGCTCGCTCCGCGAACCGGAACATTCGACCGGCCTCCTCAACGGCCCAACCGGATAAACCTGTACCTTAACAACCGACCGGAGGGTTTCATCTTCTCTTAAAGCTCTGAGCGTTGTACGCTCCAGATCATCCCACGTGTTCACCAAAATCCCATCGGACAGCGAGAACTCAATCCCCATCCGTACGTACTCATGATACATCTGATCATCCCGGTCCAGCATCGGGTCAACAACACCTTCAGGCTGGACCGGTCTGCAACCCGGAAGTCTCAGTGGTTCGCTCTGATCCACGTACTGACCCTTCACCTCCTTATCCAGTACGTGACAGTAAGAGGTGAGAGCGACGAACCATGCAGTGTTGGGGCTGTATACGTACTTGGGCATGTTGAACTGGTCGGCGATCTCAAAACATTCGGTTCCAAAGAGGTCGACGATGAGGGCGTCTGGCCGGCGGTTCATGGAGGAGATGGCGGACCGGATGACCGGTCGAGCCTCGCGCATCATTACTGCGAGCCGGGTGACGACGGTGGCGGCAGGGTCGAGTAGGCTGGAGATGTCGACAGGAGGTAGGTGAATGATGCGGAGAGATTTCAGGGCGGTGGGGAGGTGGAGAAGCTGAGAGTGTGGTGGTGATGATGAATGGGTTGTGACATCGAGGATTGTGACATTGACATCATGGTGGGTGACGAGGCGTTCGCCTAGCATGAGGCAGGGGATGAAGTGGCCCATACCGGGGCTCGACAGTATAGTAAAATGGAGCTTTGGGCTGTCCATGGGTGCAACTTAGAGAGAGATATATGAATGTAGAGACGGAATGACTCCTTTTGTAAGAAGCTATGTATAGATACATATACTGATATAGTATAGTAGTTTAAGGTTAAATGATGAAGTATAATTTTGCTACTAGGAGGGGGTTCATGCCTCTTGGCATGAACTCTCCTCAAAATAAATATTTTTTAATACAAGAAAAATGAAAAAAAATTATTATAGCTCAAAATATTATGTAAAATTTTGATTATTTCCTGTAAAATTAATTTATGATATTTTAAACTTTTTTTTATTAAGAAGATTTTAGTATTAGTTGGTGATATTTTTTTTTTGTATTCTTTTGACATGATTACATATAGGGGTGGGGATTAGACTTGGGTGGGTTGGGTTGGGCACGCGAAGGGCCAAATTTATAAAAATTTATTGCGTCTCAACTCGCTGGACATCACACAGAATTTATGAGTTTTTTGAGTTTATTAGATTATTCAAATTTTTAATAACCTATTAATAGATAAACATAAAAAAAAAAACTAAAATTTATAGCTACATACCCTTCATGAAAAAAAAACCTGGAAAGAACTCAAAATTTAATAAACTAGTATTGTATTTTGGGTTCCTAGAGTTAAGAAAACCTTAACCCATATTCCGTCCAAAATAAATTGGAATTCTAAAGTTTAAACTTAGTCTCATGGTTCCAAGTACCTTGCCCAAGGCAAAACTCGAGTTAGGCCCATCAAATTTCCACCCTTAATTACATATTGTGAAAAAATAGAAATTTGGAAGATCCATTTTTGTAACATCAAATTTGTGCCCCCGCAAATTAACAATTTCTACAGTGTTTTTAGATAAATTCGAAATTGTTAAATCACTTTGAAAGGGGTTCAGATACCACTAGGGGTGGCAAATTGGGTGTCAACCCGCCAACCCGCCCATATCCGCCCAGTTAAAAATGGATATGGGTGACTTATTTTCTTATACGGGTTGGATAAATATAAACCAATTAATTAGCGGGTTAGATGTCAACCCATCTTCCACCCATAAAACAAAATGTGAATTAAAGCTTCTCTCTTCTATCCAACCTCTCTCTCTTTGATCTCACTTCTCTCTCTCTCTCTCCTTTCTCTCTCTTCGATCCCACCTCTCTCTCTCTTCCCCTTTCTCTCTCTATACTTGGACAATATTTTTTTTTTTTTTAAAATAATATTTTTCCTTTTAGTAATTATTGTTGGATTTTACCATTGTAATTTCTTAATTAAAAATAAGAAGAATATATAATTTAGACACAAACTTTATAGTGCAACAACAAGTTTCATTGGAGCATTGTCTATATATATATATATATATATATATATTCATCATTCTTTAGATTTTTTTTATTAATTTCAAAAAAAAATTGACTCATCGAAAGGTCACATATTTATTTTTCTCAACGGTATTTTTATTTTTATTGATTCGTTCCAAAAAACTCAGACTCATCCAAAAGTCACATTCTCTCCCCCTATGCACAGAGTTCATTTTGTATTAAAAAAACAAGAATAATTGAATTTTCAAAAGTCACCTTTCTCTATCTACAGAGTCCATTTTTGTGTTTGAGTACCTTTCTCAATGTTTTAATTTTAATTATATTCCATGTGTTTCTGTGATTTGGTAGGTCATTTTTAAAATTGCCCAATTATGAAAATATAATTGAGTTAGTGTTGAAGACCTTTCTCAATTGAAATACTTATTATAATTGTTTGCTTATGTTTTGGTGTTTTTTAAAGAAAATTTATGCTGACTAAGTTACTCGAGACTCTATATTTTTTTTTCTCTTTTGCTATAGATTCATAAATGTAATCAAACACTAGATTGCAATTAAATTTTTATATTCTTTTACGCAATCAGCTCTTGGATAAAAAAAAATTGCTAACACCCAAAAATAAACAAATCATATAAATAATATCAGTATGATTAGCAAATTATAGTTTTTTTGTTTGGTTATAGACATTGTGCATTTCATTTTTGTGTTTGACGCCTACCTACTGTCGTGTCTAGTCGGGTCAAAGATGGATTGACGGGTTGACCCGACTCATATTCAACCCGCCCATATTTAACCCGTAACAAACGGGTTGAATATGGGTCACAACCTATATTCAACCCGCCCATATTTGACCCGGCCCAAACCCGCCCAATTTGCCACCCCTAGATACCACTAAATGACAAACCTTCATATGCTTGCACCGCAGCTCTAAAATTTTCAGTTGTTAAAAATATCTCTTAATTTTGTCTGTTGTCTTTTACTCTTCAAATTTCTTTGATTCTCTAAGATTTTCAATTGTTAAAAATATCTCTTTTTTTTTTTTTGTTCTCTTTTACTCTTCAAATTCCATTTGATTGTCTTAAAAAAAAAAAAAAGTTAGATTCCCTTTCTTCAATCAAATCATAATTTTTTTCCTACGAAGTTCTCTTTTTTTTTTTTTTTCACTTCTTAAAATTATTCTTTTTACACTTATGTATGATACATGTACTATAACCTTTCTTTTTTCTTTTCTTATTCTTCTTTCTTCTTTTGATTAAAATTTATTACTTTAATTTTATGAACTCAATGTATATTTTATATTTTTGAATTTTTCTTTATTGTAATTTTTGTGATTAATGACATACTATTTGAATCTTGATCAATGAACTACACTTCAGTTTTTCAATTACTGTCTTGTTGGACTGTTAGTTGTTGAAAAAATTTACTTTATCATGTTTAATATGTCTCACTTTGAAATAGATTTCTGACTTCATTATTGTTTTTATTGAGACTACCATGCATCGGAAAATCTATTGAAAATAAGTAAATTAATGAAAAGTAGAGGACGCAGAGAACTAAAGAACAAGACTGGGAGCACAATAGCATGTAAAAAATAGCTTTCTAGAAAAATAAATTAATTGAATTTGAACTGAAGAACAAAAATTGAAAAGTAAATAGAAAATTCAATGATTTAATAATGAATATTAATAGTGACAAGTTTGACTAAAAATACCTTGCAATTATTTCAATAGAAGATACAACGAAGAGTAAAGATCTTGAGAAAAATTGTCTTCTTGTTTTTTTGGAGCCCAGTGATGCTCATGAAAGACAGCATTGTCTTCTAATGGGACTTTAAGGCAATGCCCATGAGATTATTTTTTGATTACAAATATTGTTTGATTACGACTGTCTAGCCTTCTTGTTCTTCGGACTTGGTCCATGAGATTATTCTTCGATTACGATTATTGTTTGATTACGACTGTCTACCCTTCTTGTTCTTCGGACTTGGTGCATGAGATTATTCTTCGATTACGATTATTGTTTGATTACAACTGTCCGGCCTTCTTGTTCTTCGGACTTGGTCCGTGAGATTATTCTTCGATTACGATTATTGTTTGATTACGACTGTCTGGCCTTCTTGTTCTTCAGACTTGGTCCGTGAGATTATTGTTATATTAGGGCGGTTAAGTTTAGAATAAGGTTATTAAGCAATAAGAAAATTTACCATGAAACCGACAGTCTTAATGAGACTTTCTCTAGTGGGGCCGTGGGGTTTTGGGCATTGCCTCAATGGCCCATATAGTTGAGCCGCTCCTGTATGCCGCTTAGGTTATTTTAGGCAGAACTGAGAACAATTTTTTATTTTAAAAAAATATTGAAATACAGAAACTAATATTTTAAAAACTTGAAAAATGATTTGATTTACTTGTATATGCCTACAAGTGTAGGGCTGAGTTAGAGACAGATTAAAGTGTGTAGGGAGAGAAGGTAAATGATAATAATGGCGATAGCGGATTGATGTTATGGAATACTCATTCTAATTATTTTTTTATTTGGTATAAATTTTAAGTAAGAATGTCATTTTCTTAAAATAAAAATTCATTTTCAAAAATAAAAATTTATTACATAGTTAAACTTATAAAATTAACATTCTATTCTCATTAAAATTAAAAAAAATTATATTACCAAAATACCTTTCACTTTCACTACCACACCGGCTTTACCACCACCACTACCACTGGCTCCATCACCACCGAAATTAGAAACATCATTTTAGTATTTTTATTGTGTTTCGACTATTGTAGCGTGTAATATAAAAAATAAAATTAAAAAAACTTAAAACAAATTTTTATTACAAAATATGTTTTCAATGACTATTCAAAACACATGTAACAAAAATAATTTTTTTTTAAGATAGACAAAATCAAAAACGCAAACACATGTCAAACACATCCTATTGAACATAAGTATTTTTAAGTTTTTAATTTTGATTTGTGACCATGACATGACGTCCACGGTCCACCGCAAAGAATAACTTTGTTTTTTAAAATTTTGTTTCAAGTGATCCTTCAGGATTAAGACTTAAGAGACGACTTCATTTGGATTTGGATTGGGTACTTGTCACGTCTCTGTTGATCTCAATCCTTTTACTAAAATCATCCAAGGACATTTTAGTTGCATATTTAATAATGCCATGATAATCATGTTAATTTAATATAATATGTTGAAAGGCTTGAGTTTGGTGATAGAAATTCATGTGGAGTTTTGATTAAGTAGTCCGTATTCGATATGGCATGGCGTGGATGATCTCTTCTCATTGAAAGAGAGATTCAGAGCTGGAGTTTTGCGAGGGAGTGTTTGCTTGAATTCCTAAGGCAAAAAAATATTTATTTAATATGAAATTTTCTATTAGTTAGATTTAAAATTATTTTATAAAGAAAAATCATTTTCATTTTGAAATTATTGCTCCACCCTTTGAAACAATACTTTTGAAACTCTGTCATTGTTAGGGATGGCAATGGGGCGGGTATACAGAAACCCTACCGCATCCCATTAAGGTCTTTAACGGCGCAAGGGCGAGTATATCGAAATCCTATCTCGCTCTGTTAAAGAAATACTTAATCCATCTTCCATTAAGAATTTTGACGGATTTGTGGTAAGCATACCACCACCGCCTTGTTTAAAGAGAGAGAAATGAATAACAGAATCTTTAAAATCCTTGGCTTTATTTACTGTGAATTCAATGTTTGGACTAAATGTATCCAAACTAGGGGTGGCAAAATGGGTGATAACCCGTCAACCCGCCCAAATCCGCCCACTAATAAATGAATTTGGGTGACCTGTTTATCTATACGGGTCATAAATGGGTTGGATAATAATTCACCCATTAATTCAAGGATTATGTGGATTGAATGTGGGTACCCATATCCAACCTATATTCAACCCATATTCCACTCATTATTATATAAAAGACTCAGATATATAAATGTTATCTCATTTCATACAGTCTTATACTGCCTCACACTTTCTCTCTCTAAATTATCTCTCCTTCTCTCTCCTTTATGCATACCGCCCCACCCTTTCTCTATCTAAAATTTCTCTCTCTAAATTATCACTCTCTCTCTCTCTAAATTATCGCTCTCTGTGTGTGCTCTCTCTCATGATCCCTCTCTTTATCTTCGCCTCTCTAAATTCTCTATATATAACAATTCATATGACTTATATCAAATTCTCCAAGACTACAAAAAATAAAAAAAATTAATGCAATGGCAATATCAAGAATACTTAATCCACGTAGCTATTCATAATCTAAATATCTTAATTTTGACTATTTAGAACTTCAAAAATTGAGAATTATAAGTGATTACATGCATTTATTGATATTAGTTTGCTAATCCCTAAAAGAAAATCCAACTATGCTCGAGCTTATATATATATGCCTTTACCAGCAAATTATGGCAGCACTGGCACCAGGCAATTGGTTTGCTATAGATTCATGAATCTTATTAAACACTAGATTGCAATTAAATTCTTATATTCTTCTATGCAATCAGCTCTTGGATAAAAAAAAAAAAAAAAATTGTTGATACCCAAAAATAAACAAACCATATAAATCATATCAGTATGATTAGCAAATTATTATACCATATTTGCTAATCATAGTTTTTTTGTTTGGTTATAGGCCTTGTGTATTTTTGTCTTTACATGGTTATTATTATATTTTTTTGGGTAAAAATTAACAAGATTATGTTGTATCCACTCTTTATACATCTTTCAATGTCTATTCGTAAAGAGGACAAATTTATAATTTTTTTCTCCAAAAAGACAAGAAAATGGGTATGGGTCGGGTCTTTTATACGGGTCAGGTCTATAAATGGGTCGGACCCATATTTGGGTCCGGATAATTTTTGATATCTTAAAATTCGCACAAAAATAAAAAATAAAAAGTCGTCTTTAAAAAAGCAAATAAAAATTTATTAACCCGATCATTTATGAAAATGTGTCGAGCTCTGTAAACAAGTTGAGTATTATAAACGGGTCAGATTTGACAAGTCTTTCATACGGGTCAGATTTGACCCAATTTAACTAATTTGTGTCACAAGTTTATTTATTATATTATTTATTAAATTTTTTAAAGCATAATTAATGAATTTCAAAAGAGTAAGGGTGTCCAAGTTTAACAAAGTTGGTCACAAATTTTTAATCGGGTCTGGTTTAACCCATTTGTTCAGATCGGGTCGACCCGTTTTATCTGGACCTAGGGTGGTTTGACTAATCTGGATTAAGTTAGCCCATTTATTTGGATTGGTCGACCAATCCGGTTGGGTTAGATCAAATATGAGTTGGCGGGTTGACCCGACTCATATTTGAACCGCCCATATTTAACCCGTTACAAATGGGTTGAATATGGATCAAAACCCATATTTGACCCGCCCATATTCAACCCGGTCCAAACTCACCCATTTTACCACGTCTAGCTACTGTCGTATCTAGTCGGGTCAAATATAGGTTAATGGGTTAATCCGATCCATATTCAACCTGCCTATATTTGACCCATTACAAACTGGTTGAATATGGGTCACAACCCATATTCAACCCCCTAATACTTAATTCAAACAATGATGCAGCACTCCTATAGTCAAAACCCCAATATATAAGACCAAAAAAAATGACACAAACATACATACATATGTAGATGGAGATAGAAATAGTTATCGTCTTCAAGAAAAATTTTATTGTAAATCTATTATATACACAAAATAGAGTGAGAAAAGTATAGAGTTCTCTTTTAGCTATAAGATAAAGAAATGAATATAGCAGAACAAGATAAAGAGAAAGAGATAGTACCTTTACGACTTCTTAATTCTCTCTAACTCTCTTTCTCGTTTTATTGTCCAGTTAGACCTAAAGATGAAATTTGAAAATTATTTTTTACTAAAGAGAATAAACTCTAATGGCTACCCGCTAGTATACTATATTTATATAAGTAATAGAATAATAAAAGAAATGACATACTGCATATAATTATTTTACTATTTATATATGTGTGTGTATGAGACGGAGCGGGGCGGGTATTAGGCGAGTTTTTTAAGAAAAAATTATACTCGTTCTTACTTCTATTAGGGGCATATCAAATTCCCTCCACTAAGAGCAGGAGAAATTGCCAACCCTAATCATTATTCTTTGGAAAATAACCAAAAGGTAAATTCAAGCGAAACATATGTCTTCTAGTTATAAATTAATCGGAGGATAATAAAATAAAATGGAGCCGAATCCACATTTTAGGCCAACTGTAGTAACCTTTGTGGACGGGTGTGAGTGGGCGGGTGCGAAGATAGACACTGGGCTGAGCTACCACACTGACAGGATACAGGGTGCTCAATCCCACATCGCTTGGGTGTGAAAAAGGGGATGTGCTTATATGTAATATGTTCTCTTCAAATGGTATGAGGTCTTTTGGGGTAAAACCCAAGAGCAAAATCATGTGGGCTCAGGCCCAAAGCGGACAATATCATACCATGTGTTGGAGCGGGGTATTACAGTTGGTATCAGAGCCTGAACCAAGCCGGAAGTGTGCCGACGAGGACGTCGGGTCTCGTAGGGGGGTGGATTGTAGTAACCCTTGTGGACGGGTGTGAGTGGGCGGGTGCGAAGACAAACACTGGGCTGAGCTACCACACTGACAGGGTACAGGGTGCTCAATCCCACATCGCCTGGGTGTGAAAAAGGGGATGTGCTTATATGTAGTATGTTCTCTTCAAATGGTATGAGGCCTTTTGGGGTAAAACCCAAGAGCAAAATCGTGCGGGCTCAGGCCCAAAGCGGACAATATCATACCATGTGTTGGAGCGGGGTATTACACCAATAATATGCACAGAGAGATCAATGGTTCTAGTATCACACAATTGAAGTCATTTGCACTCATTAGCCCACTGTTTTTGCTACCTATTTTTCTTACGTGTCAGATACAACATGCTGCAAATTAACCAAACTGTCCATAAATGAATCACAATAAACTTGTTTAAAGTTGACTTGAGATCGTTGATTATAACTATACGTAAACGGGCGAAATTCGAACTTGAGTTTGGACTCTTTCAATACAAATTAACCAAATCTTAATGTTTTGGATGAATATTTGTTATTTATAAATTCTGCTTTATTCATCATTATCTTTTATTTGTCAGTATACTGAATGAGCTCCTAGAATTAGGGATGACAATTTTGCAGGCCCCACCGAATTTTCGTCCCGTCCCGCCCCATTTGGGACGGATATGAGAACCATTTTTATGTCGTCGGGACAGGTATGAGAATGAAATGTGAACCCATCGCGGATACGGGGTAGGTTCGGCCTGTGATAGAAACCCACTCTGTATCGACCCCGCCAATCCACTTGTTATATAATTATAATTTATATTTTATATCCGTACTTTCTTAACTTTTAAATATAAGTATATAAGTTATTTATATTATTCATTTTCAGGTTTTGATTGGTTCTTGAATTAGAATCTCGAGTAAGAAAATGGTGATTGAAAATCAAAGTGTGATTCTCGAGTAATTTTGATTTTGAGAATTCTGAATGTAAGCTTTTTTTAAACTTCATATGGTGAAATTTTTTTTGTTTAATTTAGATGTATTAAACCTTCTTTAATTGTTAAATCAAACTTGTTACTGGGACTTTTTGATTGTGGAATGTAAACATGTAATCTCTGGTTTGGACTATTTATTCTGAATTTAATTGTTGGATCATACTAACAAGCTTGTAATATTTTGAATTTAAAAACGTTAGATCAAATTTGTTGTTGGACTTCTAATATATGTAATGAGAATTTAATTGTTGGATCAAAATACCAGGATTGTAATATTTTGAATTTAAAAAAGTATTTGATATGGAACAAATTTGTGGAAACCCGCTCCACTCCGCCGGTCCAGCCCAAACCCGCGATGAGTTTGGTAATGCTATTAAAGACAACGGGGCGGGAACGAGTTTAGGCAAACCCGCCCCAAACCCGTCTCGTTGTCATCCCTACCTAGAATAGAATTTTAGGTGTTAAAAAAGAAAAAAGTAATTTTTTTTCTTTTTTGGTTCAATGAATGAAATATTGATAAAATTGATTTTTCTATTTACTTGAAAATTTGCAATGGAGAAAGTATGATGAAATAAAATAGGTTTGATTCATGTGTGAGTTCCTAACATAGTTTCGATTCATAGTTTTACGAAGCCAAAGTTAAATTGGGAATTACATTATTTTAGTTAGATTTAGAATTATTTTATAGAGGAAAATCATTTTCATTTCAAAATTATTGTTCCTCCCTCCCTATCATTGTTTTTTTTATTTTATAAAATAAGCAAAAGATCAATTAAAGCAAAGCGTATCTCTCTTCTAGCTATAAATTAATACGAGGATAATAAAATAAAATGGAGCCGAATTCACATTTTAGGCCAACAATATGCATTTAGAGAATTAATCATTGTTTTTGATATCACACCATTAAAGTCATTTGTACTCACTGACCCACTATTTTTGCTACCTCTTCTTTTTTTTGGGTGTCAAATACAACAAGTTGCAAATTATCTTAGCTGCTCGTGAATAATTTAGGATAAACTTAATTAAAGTTTGACTTGAACTCGTTTATTATAATTATAAGTAAACAAATCAAAGTCGAACTTAAACTCTTTCAATACAAATTAACCAAAAAATAATGTTTTGGATGAATTTTTGTTATTCATAAATTCTGATCCATTTATCATTATACCCTAGTTGTCAGAATTAGATCCTAGAATGGAATTCTAGGTATTAAAAGAAAGAAAAGGTGGAATATTTTTTTTTCTTTGGTTCGATGAATGGAATGTTGATAAAATCCATTTTTCTATTTACTTGAAAATTTTGCAACGGAGAAAGTACGATGAGATAACATAAGTTTGATTCATGTGAGATCTTAAATAAAGCATGTGGGATGTGTGTATGTATGTATGTACATACATAGATATAAAAGAGTTCATGTCAAGAAATTTGGAGGAGAGAGATGGTAAGCGGAGATTTAACTGTAGTATTTTTCACAAGGAACCTATTGAGAGAGAGTTAAGAATCATTTTATGCTTTTGACTTCAAGTGTGTATATAATAATGCAGGGCGGTTAAGGAAGCAATTATACAGGGGCTTCAAATTTCTCATGATCATCATCTGCATGTGCCTTCGACTTCAAGTGTATATAATGCATGTGGCATTGGCATATAGAGTAATTGAGAAAATCTTGAAAAAGTTGTGTATGAGTTGGTTAAGCTTGATGAGTTTGAAAAAAGTTTGGTAGAAATGATTAATAAATGTGATCTTGAAAGAGATGGAGTTTTGAGTAGAGAGGTGGTGAGAGTAGAAGAGAATGAGCGAGTGAGTGAGATTAGGAGAGAGTTGTGTCTTAGCAAAGCCCAAGCTAGTTGGGCTAACTCTTTATAGGCAAGCTTTAGTGAGTTTAATTAACAAACTCTTCAATGGCTCATGGTGTGCAAAAAGGACTCTCACCCAGAGGCCAAACCTCTTGTGCTCACACAACAGAATAATCAGTGCATGAAAGAAGAAATTTAATCCATCTTCCTTCAACAAAAAAACATGTGCAGTGTAGTTCAAATGAAAGCTAGCCCATGTGGTATTAAGCTATTTGTTACTCTAACCCATGAGCTAGTTAAACGCCTACAATTAGTGAATATTGATGTGCGCAAAGGAAAGAATAAGCAAACCTTGCTTGTGCGTTGAACATCTCTTGAATATCATGAAATTAAGAGGAATTGTGGTTTTTAATATGTGGAATTCTTCTGGAAATGTTGAAGACAAAGTCAAGTGGACTCTGTCTTCTTCTGGCTTTACTTGTAAACGAGCTTGGAATTAATACTCTAAAACCCAACCTTTCTATCAAGTCATGCCAAGGTTAATTTTATTCTCTGTTTTAGATCCTAATTAATGGTCAACAAATAGATATATAGAATGCTTTTTATTTATTTATTATTATTTTTTTTTTTGGATGATGAGAAACTGTTCCAAGGAAGTGCCGTTCAAACTTATGGCTACATATTCACAATTGCCTGCAAAATACTGATATTGCTTAAATGATGACTCAAACTTGAGATCTCAATATAGTAACCCTAAAATTCTGCAAACTACAGATATTTGCCTAAACCAAGACTCAAACTTCTAAAACCCTGTTATCGATATTATTAGTCTTTTGTATGTCCCAATTTTATATAATTGCGTGAAACTAAAATTGGATAATATATAGTACATATTTTATAATTTACTCTCAAAGTTCTTTTATCTCAAATTTTTTCATGGCTTTGAATTCTATTTTACTGGACTTCAATCTAAGAGGTTATATGTGACATCTCACATCACCTGCGTATGGTGAAGGGAATGTGTTTATATGTGGTGTGTGTTCTTCAATTGACATGAGACTTTTTAGGTAAAATTCAAAAACAAAATCGTACGGGCTCAAGTTCAAAGTGGACAATATCATATCACTTAGAATGGGTCGTGTGCCAAAGAGGATGTTGGGCCTCTAAGAGGGTGGATTGTGAAGACTTTAGTTGAGCCAACGAGGACCGTACAGGCTCAGGCCCAAACCCTGTGGTTAATTCAAATATATATTTGTACCAGATGATTATTATGATTACATCAACTTTTGTACATCTCGTACAATGGTCGGGTGAACCTAAATCCAACTCAAGCCCAACCCAATTTTCATAGGCTCGAGCAATAATTTCTACAATTTGAGATAGGTTTGGGCTCAAATCTTAACCAAAATTAATTAAGATTGGACTCGGGTTGAGATACAACAGCCCAAATCCGAGTTTCGGCTAACTTTTATATAATTATAATTTTAAATATGCTATACATAATTATCGTGATCCCCTTTTTCTTTTAGTTCTTTATATTCAAATCTTGATTTATTGTATAGTCATCAATATTTGAAGTCAGCTTATAAAACAACCTACAATCTTCTCTTAAAGAAGTTGAATCATCAGTCCCTCCTTGGAAGCCTCCATTTCTAACCAAAGCTCACTAAATCTGTGGGATAACATTCACATTTTTTATGAAAATGTTGTAAAACTGACCTTCCTGCTTTTAAAATCAGATGGCTTATCAAAGACTATTTGTCGTTATTGAGGTCTTAATGAATCTTTTGATCATTTTGTACACACAAATTTCGAGTCTGAAAATAAGATCAAAACATGTGGACAAATATATCAAATATATTAATTTCAAAAAATATGAACTACAAATCTCTGTAAATCTTTACAAAAGAAAGACAAATTCTTCTGATTCGATCTCCTTGGTGGTCCGGATTCAAGGGATGCTAGAGCTTGATCTTGAATTGGATTAAAACTTTGGTGAAGAACGACACATGGATGATGTGCTTGTTGTTCTTCTCCTTTAGGGTTTAGATGCTTTGGAGCTTTGGATTTTGAATGAAGAATCCTGCAGAGTTTAAGCTTTCTCTAAAGTGCTACTGGAGCTTGATCTTAAATCGGGTTGTTGAGAGTCCTCTTCAAGTGTTTGTTGTTGAAGAAAGTCGGTGAGAATTTCTGATCGAGGGCTGAAGAAGTTTGTCTTGAACAGTTTTCTTGATGATTCTTTGAATTTGTTGAATCGTGGAGGAAGAACGACACGACTTTGAATGTGCTTGTTGTTCTTTTTCTTTAAAGCTTTGAATGTTGGATGAACGTATGTCTTCAGAGTTTCAAGTGTTGATTGAAGGCAGAGTCTGGCAGAGCTTTAGTATTCTGTCAGAGTCTTCCCCCCTTCTCTTCACCCTCTACCTCTATTTATAGACTTCTTGGATGGGTAAATTTGTAACTTTTTTCTTCTGATAATTATCCTATAATTATCTTTGATGATAATTATATATATATATATATATATATATATATATTTAATTATCCATTTGACCCATTTTCAAGTGGGCTTGGACGTTTTTAAACAATTTGGATCAGCCCATGACCCATTTATTTGTGGTGGGTTTGGGTTTCAAATTTTCTGACTCATTGAGCCACATTCCAAAATGAGCTATTATGTAATTTTTTAATGTCTACAAATTGCCCCCATTTCAAATCTCGCGTTATATCGAGTTTATCACGTTTCTAAAGCGTGACTTGAATTATTTAATTTTTGCAAAAAAAAAATTTTCCTTACGAAAATTCAATTGCAAAGAGGATGTCTTCTTTGTCAATTTGAATTGGAGTCTTAAAAACCTTATTGCAAATAGGACTTTTTTCATTGTCCAAGCAAAATTGAAGACCTGAGGATCCTATTGCAAATAGAATCTTTTTTCCTTGTTCAAGCGAAATTGAATACTTGAGGATCCTATTGCAAATATAATTTTTTTTCCTTATCCAAACAGAATTGAAGACTTAAGGATCTTATTGCACATAGGATTTTTGAATTGAAGACTTGAGGATTCTATTCCAAATAGGATTTTTTTTCCTTGTCCAAGCGGAATTGAAGACTTGAGGATCTTATTGCAAATATAATTTTTTCGTTGCATAACTGATTGTTTTCCTCTTTCTCTATCACTATGTGCCGCCTTCTCTCTGTCTTCACATGAAGGTGTAATTGCCTAAAAAAAAAACAAAAATTTTCTTGTTACTTAAAGGTTTTGAACTTGATATCTCATGAAAAGTACTTCCAACACCACACCATCTCTCTTACAACACTCTATATGTTTTAGACCCTTGAGACAAAGCATAAATGTGACTGAACTTCGAAAAGAACTCTTTTTTTTCAGTAGAAACTTTGTCTTTCGTAATCGTTATTAACGATTTTTTTTTTTTGTCAAGATCAATTTCTACTTGTGGCCTTTGCTCGAGTTTTGTGTTGTCTCCAGAACAACGTACAGATCTATCGAACTCATCGAAGAAGATAACTTTACATGAGTTACTCAACTATTTTCGTGGCAAGTTTTAATTTTGTTTTCTTTGTCGATTCTTGCAGGTCAAATCGCTTCTTCCAGAATATAGAGTTTCAGACACCATTCATTAGTCCCTCCGGGGTCCCTTAGTGCCCTTCGGGGTCACTTTATTGTTCTTTCGGGGTCCCTTAATGCCCTTCAAGGTCACTTGGTTCCTTTGGAACACTTTATCATCCATTCGGGGTCCCTTATTGCCCTTTGGGGTCACTTTATTGTCCCTTTGGGGTCCCTTATTGCCCTTCAGGAGTCACTTTACTGTCCCTTTGGAATCATTTGGTTCCTTTGGAACACTTTATCGTCCCTTCGAGATCCCTTAGTCCCATTCGGGGTCACTTTATCGTCCCTTCGGGATCCATTAGTCCCATTCAGGGCCACTTTATCGTCCATTTGGGGTCACTTAATTCCTTTCGAACATTTTATCGTCCCTTCGGAGTCCCTTAGTGCCCTTAGAACACTTTTGTTAGTCCTTTTCGGACATATTTTTTAAGTTAAATTCTTCTCACATTTTTTTTCTTCTTGTCAGGTAAACAACCTTTGACTTTTGCCAATCATGATTTTCTTCAAAAGCTTGAAGGCAATCACCGTAACCATTTTAGAACGAGAGAACGATGTCATGGACAAAGGACCTATACTTGATGCAGGAACCCCACTGGTTGATCATTTTGCTCCACGGGCCAAATTAACATGGCTTGACGGGTGCTATCAAAATCTTCGTAGCAAGTCAGGTCACCACAGTGCGACAAATAACGTCAACATCTTGGCAGCAGGCCAAATCACTATAATATTGCAAACATCGTCAACATCTAAAAATTGGTGGCATGCTAAAAGAAATTTTTTTTTTTGTTGGGTTGACTGAACTTGGAATAATCCTCCAAGATACCTATGTACCCTGAATAGGGATTAAGTCATCACGTAGTTCAATTTTTTTTTGTAAAGATAATTTATACTCATATCAAGGAGTGATTATTTTTTTTTCATGCAGATAGTTTATACTTATGTCAATGAGTTTTTTTTTTAAACAGTTTATACTCGTGTCAAGGAGTTCTTGGTTTTTGTTTTTTTATGTAGACAGTTTATACTTGTGTCAATGAATGTTTTTTTTTTTTGGTAGACAGTTTCTACTCATGTCAAAGAGTTTTTTTTTTTTTGTAGACAGTTTATACTCTTGTCAGAGAGTGTCATTGACAATTTAAGCTCATATCGGGGAATATTTTAGCTTTGATTATTCTTCAACTCTGCAAGATTCAGAAGACAGACCAAACTTGCATTGAAAAGTGTGAACCAGCTCGGCGTCAATTTGAAATTTTTTTTCTTACTTTGTTTCTTCATTATACTTTTATTGGTTGAGTTTTCAAGACCTTAAAAGATATCAGCCTTATCTCACCCAAACTCAATCTTTTTAGGCGTGATCAAGACTTTTAGGATATGAGTGGTCGAGACACTCTTAGGCGACTCTCTCTTAGGTCACTCTTGATCGAGACACTCTTAGGTGACGAGAGGTTGGGAGTCTCTTAGGTGACTTTTTCCTTAGTCGAGTTGATCGAGAGTCTCTTACACGACTCTCTCCTTAGGCGACTTGGTCGAGAGTCTTTTAGGCCAAACTTTTAGGCAACTCTCTTTAGGCGAGTTGGTTGAAAGTCTCTTAGGCGAGTCTCTCTTTAGGCGACTCTCTCATGCTAGTTGGTCGAAAATCTCTTAGGCCATAATTGGTCTAGACTCTCTTAGGTCACCAGTGGTTGAAACTCTTAGGTCATGAGTAGCTGAAACCCTTAGATCATTTTTGAGTTGAAGACCCTAAAAAATTCATACCATCTAAATTAAGAATTTATTTTCATTTCTATAATTGAGAGTTCATATTCATGACCATAGACTTGTATAAGATCTAGACTTCGAAAATCATGACCACGAGTCATAATAATTTTGGTCATAATTTGGGTGTTAACCCTTCTTAGGAGGTCTTGGATGCTATTCGTATAAATAGCCAATCCTTACAGAATGGTGATTGTGCTCACCTGGTCAGTCGATCCTTCTCTTCGTGGCTCCCTCAAGCTGGGGCTCTCAAATGCAATGTGGATGCTACTTTCTCTCAAGACTCTTCTTCTGCAGGGGGTGGAGCAGTATTTCCAACCATTTTATGCTCTTAATGCCACAATGGTTGAAGCCCTTTGCCTTCAAGAAGTTGTGTTTTGGGCATTGCATTGCAATTTCCTTGATATATGCTTTGATTGTGTGTTTTGGGCATTGCACTGCAATTTCCTTGATGCATGGTTTAAGTGTGATTCCCTATTAGTCTACAAGGTAGTGGCTGAGATTGATAAAGGTCCTTTGGAGATTCAAGCTATTTGTTTGGATACTTAGCAGGCGTTCTATTGCTTCTTCTCCATCCAATTTAGCCATGTTAGAAGACATGGCAATGAAGTCGCCCATGAAATCGCCAAGTTGTTGAAGCATCATTTGGTCCAAGATTGGGATAAGGATCCACTCCAACCAAATCTCTTTCTTGAATTCCGTAGACCTTAATCATGCGGTTCAGATTCAGCTATTTCATTATCTTTTTGTTCAATTTTAACACTTACCAATTTAGTTGTAATAGAAATTTCAAAATTGAATTTAACAAGATGATAATGTGGCTGAACTAAATCACAGAATTGAGGTTTACAGAGTTCGGGAGAGAGATTTGACTGAAGAGAATCCTTAGATATCTTATAATGGTTTACCTTGATTGTAATCCCTATGTTGTCCCTCTTTGTTCTTGCCAGGTTAAAACAAAAAGGATGATGGGATATGAACTTTAAAATAAAAAAAAATTAATTTAAAGTTGATGGATTAGAATAAAATAAAATTTAAAGAAATTTCAAAGACAAAATATATTGGTTTGTTACTTCATTTAAAAAATTATAGAATTTTATGTAATTTGAAACTTATTCAAGTAAAATTGATAGTCTACACAACTTATTTCTCTTTTAATCTCCTTACCCACAAATAAAATTTTATTTCAAATCATTTCATTTCCTATTTTTTCTTTTTGAAATCTTATTCTTAAAAAGATTTGGTTCCAAATACAGAATTGAATGCAAGTCCATAAAATAAATATACGAATGAGTCACAATCTAAAGTTATTTCATCCTCATTATCACCCATACACCTTGCTAATTTTCCTTGATGCCAAACAAAATTCAGAAAAACTATTCCTTTCATGCATGGTAATTTACATTCTGTATCATTCCTAATACAGAACACTTCAAACTTAATCTGCCTCCTGCAAACCATCCAAAACAACGGATCCGACCAACAACCCAACAGCCCCGACTCCAAGCGCCCCCGCAACAGCGGCCTGCACAACCACAAGCCCAGCGGAGTCATCCGGAATCAAAACTATGGTCAAGACAGCTGCCACCAAAATGGGCAGCGCGGCTGAGGCCAAAGCCGATGGCGAGAAGCTAGCAGCCTTCTCAAGCAAGCTCAATAGCCCCAGCTCTTCTGCCTTGGAGAACACCCCCAACTTCTCGATGGATGAGAGAGTAAATCCCAGCCCCTCTGCCTTCGACAACAGACCCGCCTTCTCAACGTTACTGAGAACTTTTCTCTTCTCCAGCTTCTTGAACACGTCCACTTCCACCTCTTCACTTCCTTCGTAGAAAATTCCGGCTCCAAACCACTCCTTTTTCCAGTTATCATCTAACTTGTTCACCTGCATTGTTAGAAAATCATTTAACTCATTAACGGTTCATTTGAAACCCGTAAAAATTAGAGAATGAGAGACAAAAGTCCAAACAAGAAAATGACCATAGCCTATTCTTTCTATTTAAGTTTCAGCTTTCAATGTATAAAGATACTAGCATTGCACATTTAGGCTCCATTAGGATGAATGAACAATAAAATCCTCTTTCCTTCTAGACTAGCTGATATTAGCCAACTTATGAGCAACCTTATTGGATGTTCTGTTCTAAAGGAGAAGCTAAGTCCAGCCTTTGCATATATGCCTTATGTTCAGCAGCACACTTTTAACTTCAAAAGGCTCACTTACATCTCCATTAGCAGCTTTCAAAAATACCTGTGAGTCCCCTTAAAAAAAGAACCTCTGAAAACCCAAGGATAGCACCAACTTGACAGCTTTTCTTAGCACAATTGCTTCAGCTATGGTTGCATCAGCAGATGGGAATTGAGGCACAACAACAGTTATCAACAATTCTTTTTATTATTTATTTTTATTTTTATTTTTTACCGAACTATCAACAGTTCCCCCAAATGGTTTTTGATAAAAAAATCCCCAACTACCAGCTCTGGAATGTTGATGCAAAGAAGCATCAAAGGTCGAGTCCAATGCTGAGAAACACATGTCCTACCGAGACAGAATTTTTAAATTCCCATCCTCTTGCCTAGCAGGCAAAGATTTACCTCCATGGATGGCTTGTTCAAACAGTAAATTGGGCCACAGCTTTATCCACAATTAGCCTCAAGTCCTAAATTTCACCATTAAAGACCTGGGAATTTATTGCCAGCCGTATATACAAGGGAAATTACCAACAAATGAAGGAAGCAATACCCATTAAACTTTCTTTATCAATCTCATTCTTCCACTTGTTTTGTAGACTCAGCCACCATTCTGCTCAGCTGCATCTTGACATTGCATTTAACTCGAACCTTACAAAGGAGACAACTTTCACTCTACACAGGAAAAGGACACCTTAAAAAGAGATGCTCAATATATTACTCTTTCTCCCCACACCTTTGACAGACTGGGTCACAAGGTAGACCCTTCTTTTTTAACAATCCATAACTGCAATGCTACTACAACAACACTTCCAAATGAAGTGTTGTATCTTATCCTCCGTGTTACATCTCCAAACATACCTCCAAATTTTATTCCAGAACCCATCAGAACTGGATTCACCTAATGAATTTGAATTAATCTTCTCTTTCATCAAAGCAGCAGACACATGATAGGCAACTGTCACTGTGAACTTCCCAAGTCTACTCTGCCCCCAAACCTACTCATCATTACTGGCATTCACTTACAGAAATCTTAAGGATGTTTTTAGCATCAACATTCGAAAAATGATTTCTAATAAGGTCACCTTTCCAAATTCTTAACTAAGGGTCAATAAGATCAGCAACTTTATTTAAATTACTATTCTGAGTCTTCGGAGTTTGAATTTTGCAGCTGTCACAAGTAACCAATTGCGAACCCATATTCCAACACTCCTCCAATTTTTAATTCTCCATTGCAGTCCTCTTCCCAGGAGCTCTTTTGCAGCCAAAAATACTCCTCTATTCCTAATAAGGATTAGCCCCTATTTCAGCATCCAAAAAGGAACTACTTGGGAAATATCTAGCTTTAAATAGCTTATAAATACAAAGCTTCTCTTGCTACCTGAAATTTCCAACCTTGTTCATCCAAGGGTGCGGTTATAATCCTTGCCACCATGGATTTCAAATAACTCCTTCCACTCCATCTTGTTATTTGATATCCATCCATACAAGACTCTCTAATCATTTTTAAAACTTAAACCTAAATCACTTATTCTAAATTTATGCTATAATCCTTTAGATGATTGAACATAAATCCACTCATTTCAAATCCTCAAATCCAAATGGAGCCCTAATGAATTTCAGTTGTCTTCTGTTTTCAGTTAAAAATTGTTTCAGTTCGAAGATAATCAGCCTACTTTATATTTTTTCAATCGAGTTAAATGTGTTTGCTTTTCTAACAATTCAAGAGCTGAAAATTTTCTAAGAGAATGGTGGAAATTCATAAAACTCATTATCCGTTTGGTTCTCGAGAAAATTAAAGAAGAATTAGGGAATGGAAGACAATTAGACAAAAATAATGTTGCTCCATCTGGTGTACATTTATTTAGCAATCAAAGAGCATAAAATTACGAGAAAAGTAAAACAAGTTCGCATGTAAACCAAGTTGCATAGGCTTGACTGCAGAGAAAAATGTGGGAAATTTTAAAGAAATTGATATATTGAATCTCGAGTTTTTCATTATCGACTTCAATGAGTCTAAGAAAACTAGAGTTGATGTTTTCGTATTTTACAAACAGAATTTCCAACATTTTTCTCTGTTTTTTGCGTAACCAAAAAAAGGGTTTACTTCCAATTACATATAAAACAGAAAACTTATGATGAAATTCAATCTCTTTTCGTTTCTACTCAGTTCTCTAGACAACAACGCAGTGATAAATTATTCAAACTCTAATTGAGTTGAAATAGATGGAGAAATTGTGAATTACTACCTTCTTTTTGGGTGCCATGGCGAGAACTCTTGAGGCATTTTTGGCGGGAAAGAAGCGTCGAAATCGAGAGTTGGCGCGAAGGAAACTGTGTTCTGCATTGAGATAAGCTGCTGGAGAAGCCAATGCCATCGCCATTGATAAGGGAAGAGTTTTCAGATTTTCCAGAGATTTTTCTCTGCGAATTTCCCTTACATCCAAACACCTTTCTCGTAATCCTTGGGTCGATAATGTCGACCAATCAAATGTTGGTAGCCCTATCTCGCCAAATTGCTTATTTTTGTGTACATATGAAAGAGTTAAATTACGAATTTAACACTTTCTTTCTCATAGATGACTGAATAATCCCTGATTTTCGTGCTGCCACTGGGTAAACTTATTAGATTCTGATAAAAGTTTTCGACCATGGTGGGTTTTTTTAAGAGTACTTTATAATTAACCGCCGATTATATAATTCACCGTCAAAATATATGCAATTTCGTCTCATGTACACCAAATAATTATGAATTTTTTTTTTAAAATAGTTAGAAAAAAAAATGTTTTATTTTTATTTCTAAATTTAAAATTTCTAAACACCTAAAATCATTCTTCCTTTTAATTATGGCTCTTCATTATATAATTACCTAAGCAAAACTCCTCTCAGCTTCCTTTCGAATTTTATCAACAACCATTCCATTCGGTTTCATTTCGTCTTACATATAAATATTTTTCTAATTTTTAAAGTAGTTAAATTTATATTACTACTCTTTACCCTCTGTCCTTGGAATTTTGAATTTATGGCAAAACAATTAAATTATATATAATATGCATTAAATTTCTTATTCTTCTTCCTCCTTTTTTTTTCTTTTCAAATTAGTTAAATTTGTATTAATGCTCTTTGCCCTCTGTTTTTAAATTTTTGAATTTGTGGCAAGACAATGAAGTTATATATAATATGCATCTCTTTGTCCTCTATTTTTGGACCTCTGTTTTTGGAATACATGGAACAAAATTCACGAATGAGGCACTCTTGTAACATTTGACTTTTGATACAACTGTTAGAAGTTTTTGTTTTATAATAATTTTCATTTTAGACCTTATGCTTTTTGGAATTATCAGATGATCATTTTATTTTACAAGTTGATACCTATATATCTACCATGTTATTGCACCAAATTTCATCGAGAATTATAGGCAAACTTAATTAGTCTTTTGTTTGTTCAAATTAAAATATTTATTATATTAATAGTTTTAAAATTAGTCTTATGTTTGGAATGAAGTTAGGGCTAGTTTGGTACACTGGAATGAAATGAAGTGAGAATGGAATGAAGTCAGAAATGGAATGAGAATGAGAATAGAATGGAATGACCATTCTCATTCCAATGTTTGGCTACAGATAGAGAATAATGTAGGAATAAAATGGTATTACCTTTCAACATGTCATATTTTTCTGTATAAAATAGAATCAGTTTTAAAAATAGACATTTGGCCAATTTAATTTAATTATCATGTGAAAAAAAAAATTAATTACTCATTCAGTTAAAACTTTATAAATCAAGATATAATCCGTCTTTTTCTTCTAGTCAAGATTAATATAATCTTTTATACAAAAAAAATAATAATATTTTATTAAAAACTGAAAGTGATAAAAATTAATATATATATATATATATATATATATATATTTTAGAGTGAGTTGTAAAAGAGAAAAATGCATTAATGAAGAGAGAGATGATGATTTTAATAATAAGTGGGAATGGAATGGTCATTTCATGACTCAAGAAGTGAAATGGATTTGTTGAAATGAGCATTTCAAGGGAATGACTTGGAATGGTCATTCCATTTCTAATGTAGCATAACAAACGAGAGAAAGAGAATTAAAGGTGGAATGACCATTCCATTCCACTTTCATTCCTGCGTACCAAACTAGCCCTTAGAGAAAGAATAAATAAAATTAGAAAAAGAATACTTATTTAAATAATATTATAATTTTGGAGTTTGTGTTAGCAATGAAGTTAGAGAGTGAATAATGATACGATGGAATTTTAAATTAAGAAAGGAATAGGAGAATAAGGGGACTGTTTGGTGAATAAACTGCATATCTTTATTGAACTCATTCAGGTTATAGTCATACAACTAGTAGGGAAAACAACAATGCTAAAGAACAGGAAATGCTGAAGAATAGGAAAAAGAATAGCACCCACTATGCCACTCAAATCTTACTCAATAACAAACTCAACAAACAATGACTAAGCAAACAAATTAGACCAAGTCTTCTATCTTGCCACTACCCCTTCGTGGTCTGGTGCGTGCATAACATGCATGTAAAGTGACACATATCATTCCCCACCGCTTAAGGATCCTTGTCCACAAGGATAAAATCAGGATATGTGATTCGTGTGTGAGTGTGACTCAAAAAGTATATCAATTAAAATTTTCCACACTTCGCAATAGAACGAATTTCTTGCAGAATAGGGCTATCGAAAGGGGTATCATACCTCAGGGATTATGGTCTGATGAGTTGGAATCCGGAATTAATTCTAATTAAATTTATAATAAAAGAATTCTGATTTTTAAACTAAAATAATTAAAAAGAAAAATAAAATAAATCAAAGGTAAATAGATAGTGAAGATAATATGAGAGAAATCTAGGGTGTTTGACTTCACCACTAACTCCACAATCAATGGTCAATTGAATCAACTATAGGAGAATTACATCATGCATAAGTGGTATCGGTGACTACAAGCTCACCTTCATCCGTCAAGAATATAACATATGATTAAGGCTAAGCCATGGACTATCTTCGATTGGCATGGGCCATCTGCCTAACTACTCTAATCTAGGGTGCAATATAGTTCATTTTCTCTAAGCATAATCCATCAAAGCTCTTAATAATATATTCAGTGATTACCATTGTGTAATAATCGCTCTCATAATCACAGAAAATAAGAGAGATTGAGTTCAATAACAACAACTAAATATCTAAGATAAGATAAGAAATCATTAAGATTGAATTTACAAGACTTTTATTGCTCAATTCTATAATAAGAATCCTCTGAATTACACAATCTATGCATGTATATAAAGGTCCTCAATAATTAAAACAATCAAACCATTGATGCTTTGTTAGGGCTACATCAAAACCCTAGTGGATGAACTAGCCGCTCATGGTAGAAGAAGAAGCTTTAACTGTTGAGGAAGAAGGCATCATCTTCATGAATTATGCGTATGACTTCGTTCTCCAATAGATCTGCAAATATATTTCTGTTCTCTTCTCAGCCCTTTCAGACTCTCCAATCTCTCTGTTCTCCTCTGTAACTCTCTCAAACTCATCCTCTTATTCTTCACTTTATTCCCCAAGAGAATACACCAAAGTCCTAATCCAATTAGGAATAAACTAGGGTTTCCCGCAGCACTAATCAGGTGGGTTTTTTCTGCTGACTTCGGCCCAACTTTTGACCCACTAGAAGTCCGATTTACGAAATTTTCGTGAAATACAAAAGTGTTCAGAATCAAATTTTGTTCAACCCTAAGCAAAAATTATATCAATTTATAGCTTAGAAATAAGACTTCTGGTCCATTTTCCAAAACAGAATTAAGACTGTATTATGCACAGATTTGGGCTTCAGGCCCGAAACCTTCTTAAGCAGCTGTAATTCTCTTGGGCTGAATTGAGTTAAAATAAATGGTTGAATGATTCTCCTTGGTGTACGCTTCATCTAACCATCTTGGATGTCTTCTTTAAAAGCCCAAAAGCTTTATTTTAACTGAAATAATCATTAAGGCCCTGAAAATACAGAAAATACTAAAACAAAGTAAAATCATAAAATAATCTATCACTAAGAGAATAAAATACATAAGTTAGGAGGCTAGAATGCGTAACATTCAACGCCTATCAATATGACTTAGTGAAACGCCACTCATTCTCCCAGGTTGCGTCTTTTGCTGGTACACCTACCCATTTCACGAGGATTTTAGATTTTGGGTAGTATTTACCCTTGCAGATCACACGTCTAACTAAGAAAACTTCGGGTTATAGAAGGATATTCGAAGTATCCGAGACAGGGGAAGTTGGGTAAACGTTGGAGTGACTGATCCCAAATGTTTCCTTAATAAATTGACATGAAATGCATCATAAATTTGAGAACTAGGAGGCAAAGCCAGTTTATAAACCATCGGACCAACTTTCTCAATGACTTTGTATAGACCGAAGAAACGTGGGGCGAGCTTCATGGAGGCCTGAAAAGCCATAGAAGTCTGTCTATAGGGCTGGAGTTTCAAATACACATAATCTCCCACAAGGAATGAGGCCTCACGCTAGTGTTGGTCAGCTTGACATTTCATCTGATCTTGAGCCAGCCGAAGGTTATGTCGCAGCTCACGAAGGATGGCATCTCGATCACGCAGGTACTCATCTACTGTTTGGACATGGGAAGTGCTCGGTACATAAGCGAGTAGACTTGGAGGCAAAATGCCGTAAACAGCTTCGAAGGGTGTCATCTTGGTGGAGGAGTGAGTTAAAATGTTGTAGCTGAACTCGGCCCAAGGAATCCATTCGAGCCATTTCCATGGCTGGTCACTTTCAAAGAATCATAAATATTGCTCCAAAGTTTGATTAATAACTTCAATTTGGCCATGGGATTGGGGATGCTAACTTAAGCTAATACACAACTTGGTGCCTTGTAGCTGGAACAATGTTTGTCAAAAAGAGCTGATAAACACCTTGTCCTGGTCACTAACGATTGATGTCAGAATACCGTGCAGGCGAACCACGTTGGCAACAAATGCCTTAGTGACAATTGTAGCGGTAAACGGGTGTTTCAAGGCTATGAAGTGAGCAATTTTGTCAATCGGTCGACGACTACAATGATGCCAATATATTTATTAGAAGATGGTAACCCCTCAATAAAGTCCATCGAGACATCAGTCCACATTTGAGTAGGGACGGGTAGCGGTTGAAGCAACCCCGCCGATTTTATATAATCAGTTTTGAATTGCTGATAGACATCACATTGTTGCAAAAAATCCTTCACCATCTGGCGCATATTAGACCCAAAAAAACTCTATTTGATACAGGCGAGGGTTTTATGATACCCAAAGTGCCCACCTATTGGCGACGAATGGCAGTCAGCCATTATTTTTGGAATCAAGGGTGAGGTGGGGCTCTAATAAACTTTGTCTCCTTTGAATCACACTCCATCACATTGGAGCAGCTTGTGGGCGGCTTGAGAGGGGTTTTTTTTGGTAATAATTCTTCATAAAATGAGTCCTGTTGGACTTCCTTTTGAAGCATTGGCCACTATTCTGCATGTGGTTGAGAAATGGATAAAAATTGAAATTCAATTACACGTGACAAAGAATCTGCACCTTGATTTTTAGGCCCACGTTTATACTCAATTTCATAATAATAACCAAGTATTTTTGGCAGCCATCGTGTTTGTGTTGGCGTAGTAATTCATTGCTCCAGTAAGTACTTGGGACTTTTTTGGTCAGTGTAGACTGTAAATGCCTTCCCAAGCAAGTATGGACACCATTTCTTAATTGCTTTGACGATAGCCAACATTTCTTTCTCGTAGGTGGACAATGCCAAGGCCGATCCTTTCAATGTTTGGCTAAAATATGCCACTGGTCGATTTTGTTGGGTAAGAATTGCACCGAGTTCGATTCCGCTAGCATCGCATTCAATCACAAATCGTTGAATAAAATCGGGAAGACGTAAAATTGGTGGTGACGTCAATGTCTCTTTTAATTGTTTAAAGGCCACCTCTACTGCCTCATTCCATTGAAATCCATCCTTGCTCAAGAGATGGGTCAGAAGAGCTGCTATATATCCAAAATGATGGATAAATTTTTAGTAGTAGCCTGTTAAACCGAGGAACCCACGGACCCCTTTTGTTGTTGGTGGTGTTGGCCACTCAATGACAGCTTGTATTTTTGTTGGATCAACTAATACCCATTGCTCTGAAATTATGTGACCCAAGTACTCGACCTGTAAAATTTTAAATCGACATTTCGACTTTTTTGCAAATAAACTGTTAGTTGATAGGATCTGTAGAACAATTTGCAAATGTGTGAGAAGGTTTTCCCATGATTTTGAATACACTAGAATGTCATAAAAGAAAACCAAAATAAATTTTCGAAGATAGGGACAGAAGAGATTGTTAATGAGACTTTGGAAGGTTGCTAGTGCATTAGTGAGGCCAAATGGCATCACAATAATCTCGTAATGTCCTTCGTGCGTTCGGAATGCGATTTTAGGAATGTCGTCTTCTTGTATGCAGATTTGATGGTTTCCAGACCGTAAATCCAATTTGGAGTAAAATTTGGCGCCGTGGAGCTCGTCTAATAATTCATCGATAATAGGAATTGGATATTTATCTTTAACTGTGATGTCATTCAGAGCTCGGTAATCCACACAAAATCGCTAAGATCCATCTATTTTCTTTACTAACAGAACTGGGGATGAGAATAGGCTATGGGTTGGCCATATCAAACCAGATTGCAAAAGCTCTTTTACCATTTTCTCTATCTCAGTTTTTTAGTAATAAGGGTATCAGTATGGCCTCACACTCACTGGTCCTGTGGTTGGCTGCAATGGAATGTGATGGTCATGTGACCGCCTTGGAGGCAAATTGGTAGGTGATTCAAATTCGTAAGAGAATTTAGCTAAGAGTTGGCCCATCTCAGGTGGGTAAGAATTTGATTGGCTGCTGCTGCTATTGAAAGGAATTATTTGAAAAGATAGCCCAGTGTCATGGAATTATTTTTTCCCAGTTAGCAACCATGACTTAGAATTTCTTATCCTGGATTACTGGTAACCCGAACTTAGATATGATAGCCTAATCAATGAAGTTGTGAGTGCTGCCACCGTCTATTAGCACCGTTACATTCTTGTTTTTCAACTTGCCAAGGACGCGTATGGTTTGTGGGTGTTTGGTACCTGTAATTTTTTTTTGCATAGAAAGAAATTTCAGGTATAGCTTTATGTTGTTCCAATTCTAGTTGAACGCCCTTGACATCCTCGATGCTCGTATGAGGTGAATCCTCGATTATAAATAATTATGGTCGTTGGAAACGATGGCCTGGAATGAACTTCTTGTCACAATAATAGCATAACCCCTTCTCTCGACATTCTTGTGCCTCTTGATTGGTGATTCGGCAGAAGGTTGCTGGTTGAGTATTGGAACTTTGGTTCATGCGCTAGGTTGGTGGAGGTCCTAGCACACTAGCTATTGGGTTGGGTGAAGCCTTTGGTGTCAAAAAGGCTGGTTGGGAATAGAGTTGCTGGTTTGGTCTCTTCTGTAGCTGGTTGCGTTCCTCGATTAGCCGATCCACTCCTATTGTATCTGCCAAGGTTTCGGGTTGTTTAATTTTTATGTCTATGCAAATGTCGTCTCAGAGTCCTGTAATAAAACAACAAATTAAAAAAATTTTGGGTAGGTCGTCAACTCGGTGGGAAAGCTTTTTAAAAGGTTCTTGATAAGTTGCTACGATTGTGGTTTGTTCAAGGCAAGTCAAAGCTTCTGACGGGTCCTTGTAGTCGGTTGGACCAAATTGGAGTTGTACAGCCTTGGTGAACTCATTCCATGTGAGTGGTCTGCGAAATTTCGTTAACCACTTGTGCCATTATAGGGCGATGCCTTCTAAATGGAAGGAGGCCAGCTAAACTTGTTGGTCTAGTGCAATGTTCTTGAAATCAAAGTATTGTTATACCTTGTAAATCCATCCAGTTGGGTCATCTCCGTTAAACTTTAGGAAGGACAACTTTAGGTGCTGATGAGGGTGGTCATTGATAGTGTTAGAACGAGAAGTATGTGGGTGTGAGGATTCGTCATGTGCAAATGGGTTGGTTTCGGGAGGGCTAGTGTTTTGGCTACGGGAGGCTCGAAGAGCTTGAAACTCAGTTAACACCGTCTGTAAGGATGCGTTCACCTGATCGAAACTGGTCTCACGTCGTGCCAAGATTTCATTGACATTGTTGCGGAATTCTACATTCGTCTTGCTGCGAGTGTCCATGGTCAGAACCTGGCTCTGATACCACTGATACGATGGAGTTTTAAATTAAAAAAGGAATAAGAGAAGAAAGGGACTGTTTGGTGAATAAATTGCATATTTTTTATTGAACTCATTCAGGTTATATATATCCATAAAACTAACAGGGAAAACAACAATGCTAAAGAACATGAAATGCCGAAGAATACGAAAAAAATAACACCCACTATGCCACTCAAAGCTTACTCAATAACAGACTCAACAAACAATGACTAAGAAAACAAATTAGACCAAGTCTTCCATCTTGCCACTACCCCTTCGTGGTATGGTGCGTGCATAGCATGCATGTAAAGTGATGCATATCAATAACATGCATGTAAAGTAGCACATATCAAAGAAATATAATTAGAAAAGAACATTTGTTTAAGAGTTAAGGAAATATTATGTTTCAACTTATTTATTAGAATAAATAGTATTATAAAATTTTAAACATGCATTATAAAAAATAGAAAATGGGCGTTTTTTCCATTGTGGTTGACTGAGGGTAAATTTTGCCAACTGTGTGAAACTATCATTGTGTGTGTGTGTGTGTATCAATATGTATTTCTATGCTCGTGTATGATACTGAGACATTAAGTTTAGGAACTTCCTTTTTCATTATTATAACATTGATTAAAGAAATGAAATAGCATCTTTAATTTTCTCTATATATGTGTGTGTGTGTGTGTGTGTGTGTGTTGGGGGGGGGGTAGTAAAGGACTTGCCATATTATACATTCGTGTGTAATTAGAACAAACCAAGTATATGACAGATATTAAATGGGGAGAGAATTAATAATGGCTGTGTAATAAATAATATTATATTTTAGAATTTTGTGTTAGGGATGAAGTTAGAGAGTGAAGAAATAGAATTAGAAAAAAAATAGTTATTTAAATAAAATTATATTTTAGGAGTATATGTTAGGAATGAAGTTAGTGAAAGAATAAATAGAATTAGAAAAATATCAATATATAAGAATTATAATATATATTTTTTTATTTTTTTGAATTTTAAAAATAAAAAGATGATGTGTCAGGGATTAAATGTGAGAGAAAGAATAAATAGAATTAGAAAAGTTATAAAAATGAAAATAAAATTATAATTTTATTTTTATTTTTTCTGAAATAGGAAGAATTTGTGTTAAGGATGAAGTGTGAACTAAATTAGAATTCTAACCTAATTAAGCCACTTTAAATGGATTTGAAATTCTTTAGACATTTAAGGAAAAAAATAATTCTAATTAAATTAAATGATTTGAAACTTCGTAAATTATTTTTTCTAATCAAATTATTTGAATTTTAAAAATAGGATGATTTTGTGTTAGGAATGAAGTGTAAGAGAAAGAATAAATAGAATTAGAAAATTTATAAAAGTATGAATTATAATATTATTTTTATTTTTTCTGAAATAAGAAGAGTTTTTGTTAGGGATAATGTGTGATACAAATAATAAATAGAATTAGAAAAGAATACTTGGTGTTTAAGATTTATGGAAAGATTGTGTTTCTATGTATTTATTTATAAATATATTATCATAAAAAATAAGAATGCAAAAAATTTATTGAAACTTTTGAACCTCTTTATACTTTTAGTAATAGTGTGTGTATATATCTATATCTATATTATTATTATTAAAAGTACAAGGTGTTTCAAATTATTTAGTGATATAAAAACTCTTTTATTGATAAACTTCATTTATTAAATAAATTTTTTTTTATTATAGTTATATAAAAACTCTATACTATTATTAGAAGTACAAGGTGTTTCAAATCATTTAGTGATATAAAAACTCTTTTATTGATAAAATTAATTTATTAGATAAAACATCTTTTATTATAATTATATAAAACTTCTATATGTATACTACTATTAAAAATACAAGTTGTTTCAAATCATTTAGTTATACCACAATTCTTCTACTAATAGACTTCAACAACCTAAACTCTATCCCTACTAATAGACTCCGTAGTTATGCCACAATTCTTATAGACTTCTACAACCTAAATTTCATCACATACTAATAGACTTCTACAGAGTTTCAAAAGTACAAGTTGTTCCAAATCATTTAGCTATACTACAATTTTTCTACTAATAGATTTTTACAACCTAAACTCTATCCATACTAATAAACTCTTTAGTTATACCATAATTCTTATAAACTTCATCACATACTAATAGACTTCTAAAGAGTTTAAAAAGTACAAGTTGTTTCAAATCAATTAGTTATACTACAATTATTCTACTAGTAGACTTCTATAACCTAAACTTATCCCTACTAATAGACTCTTTAGTTATACCACAATTCTTATAGACTTTTACAACCTAAACTACATCACATACTAATTGACTTCTACAGAGTTTTAAAAGTATAAGTTGTTTCAAATCATTTAGTTATACCATAATTCTTCTACTAATAAACTTCTATAACCTAACCATACACACTTCCTTTCTTCGGCGTTTTCCGAATCAAGCCCTAACACCTTCTAATTCTAGAGAGAAGAAGAATAACATAAAGAAGAGAGAGAAGAGAGGTTCACGGCTGATTTGAGAGAGAAAATAATCTGTAAATATGTGTCTCTCAAATATTTAAAAGCTCTAGGGTACAAAAAGACCAAAACGCTCCTAGTTCACTTAACGTACCTTCCAAACCTCCGTTTTTGATTTCGAAAGAAGCTATGTGATTCGTGTGTGAGTGTAACTCAAAAAGTATATCAATTAAAAATTTTCACACTTCGCAATAGAATGAATTCCTTGCAGAATAGGGCTATCAAAAGGGGTATCGTACCTCAGGGATTATGGTCTGATGAGTTGGAATACGGAATTAATTCTAATTAAATTTATAAAGAAAAGAATTCTAATTTTTAAACTAAACTAATTAAAAATATAAAATAAAATAAATCAAAGGAAATAGATAGTGAAGATAATATGAGAGAAATCTAGGGTGTTTGACTTCACCACTAACTCCACAATCAATGGTCAATTGAATCAACTATGGGGAATTACATCATGCATAAGTGGTGTCGGTGGCTACAAGCTCACCTTCATCCGTCAAGAAGATAACATATGATTAAGGCTAAGCCATGGACTATCTTCGATTGGCATGGGCCATCTGTCTAACTACTCTAATCTAGGGTGCAGTATGGTTCATCTTCTCTAAGCATAATCCATCAAAGCTCTTAACAATATATTCAGTGATTACCATTGTGTAATAATCGCTCTCATAATCACAGAAAACAAGAGAGATTGACTTCAATAACAACAACTAAATATCTAAGACAAGATAAGAAATCATTGAGATTGAATTTACAAGACTTTTATTGCTCAATTCTATAATAAGAATCCTTTGAATTACACAATCTATGCATGTATATAAAGGTCCCCAATAATTAAAACAATCAAACCATTGATGTTTTATTAGGGCTACATCAAAACCCTAGTGGATGAACTAGTCGCTCATGGTAGAAGAAGAAGCTTCAATTGTTGGGGAAGAAGATATCATCTTCATGAATTATGCGTATGACTTCGTTCTCCAATGGCTCTACAAATATGTTTCTGTTCTCTTCTCAGCCCTCTCAGACTCTCCAATCCCTGTTCTCTCCCAAACTCAGCCTCCAATCCTTCACTTTATTCCCCAAGAGAATACACCAAAGTCCTAATCCAATTAGGAATAAATTAGGGTTTCCTGCAGTACTAATCAGGTGAGTTTTTTCTGCTGACTTCAGCCCAACTTTTGACCCACTAGAAGTCCGATTCACGAAATTTTCGTGAAATACAAAAGTGTGCAGAATCAAATTTCGTTGCGCGGAAATTAAGTCAATCTGAGGCTCAGAAATAAGACTTCTGGTCCATTTTCCAAAACGGGATTAAGACTATATTATGCGCAGATTTTGGCTTCAGGCCCGAAACCTTCTTAAGCAATTGTACTTCTCTTGGACCTCTTCCTTGGACTGATTTGAGTTGAAATAAATGGTTGAATGGTTCCCTTTGATGTAGGCTTCATCTAATCATCTTTGATGTCTTCTTTAAAATCCCAAAAGCATGGTTTTAACTGAAATAATCATTAAGGCCCTGAAAATACAGAAAACACTAAAATGAAGTAAAATAATAAAATAATCTATCACTAAGAGAATAAAATACATAAGTTAAGAGGCTAGAATGCGTAACATTCAACGCCTATCACTATGGACTCAAAATCACTTCTACATCTCTCCAAATATTATAATTGGTCTATAACCAAAAATAAAATTTTTCAAAAAAATATCTAAATTTTTGGACTCATTAAACCTCATCTCGAGACCCCTGTTGACCAAAAAGTCAAACTTTCCCAAAAGTTCCCAAAACTCTCCAAAATCCTAAAACAACTCTCCAAACATATTTTTCACATTCAAAACATGTTAGATATCATTTAAAATGCATTTAAAACAATAAATGATAAAAAAATTGAAAACCGGCCAAAATTGGGCACGATTTTTACACAGGTGGTCCAACTCGAAAATGCAGAAGAGAATAGATGTACACAAATTGGAACACTTCTACAGGGGAGAGAAAAAGATGAACTAATCGACGTGCTTAGAAAAAACATGGACGTGTTTGCCTGGAGCCATCTCGATATGCTCGACATAGATTCCACCTTGGCAAAACACTCTTTGAACGTCGACCCCACAAGCATCCCTGTTGATCGACATTGAATGTTGCGGATTCTAGCCTCTTAACTTGCGTATTTTACTCTCTTAGTGATAGATTATTTTATGATTTTACTTCATTTTAGTGTTTTCTGTATTTTCAGGGCCTTAATGATTATTTCAGTTAAAACTATGATTTTGGACTTTTAAAGATGACATCCAAGAAGGTTATATGAAACCTACATCAAATGGATCCATTCACTTCTTTTTTTCAACTCAAATTAGCCCAAGGAAGAAGTCCAAGAAAATTATAGCTGCTTAAGGAGGTTATGGGCCTGAAGCCCAATTCTGCGCTTAATACAGTTTTAATCCCGTTTTGAAAAATGGACCACAAGTCTTATTTTTGAGCCTCAAATTGACTTAATTTTAGCATAAATTAAACGAAATTCGATTTTGGACACTTTTTTATTTCATGGAAATTCCGTGAATCGGACTTCTAGTGGGTCAAAAGTTGGGCCGATCGTCAGCAGAAAAACCCACCTGTTTAGTGCTGCGGGAAAACTTAATTAATTCCTAATTGGATTAGGACTTTGGTGTATTCTCTTGAGGCATAAAGTGGTGAATTGAAGGTTGTTTTGAGAGAGCTTGGAGAGCCTTTGGACAGAATTGAAGACATACTTTGCAGAGTTTTGGAATAGAGAACCCTTGGAGAACGAATTCTTGCACGTATTTCATGAAGATGACGCTTTCTTCCTCAACCATTGAAGCTTCTTCTTCTACTATGAGCAACTAATTTATCCACTTGGGTTTTGATGTTACCCTAACTAAGCATCAATGGTTTAATTATTTTAATTATTGGGGACCTTTATATACATGCATAGATTATGTAATTTAGAGGATTTTTATTATAGAATTGAGCTATAAAAGTCTTATAAATTCAGTTTCAATAATTTCTTATATTGTTTTAGATATTTAGTTGTTATTATTGAACTCAATCTCTTTTATTTTCTGTGATTATGAGAGCAATTATTACACAATGGTAATCACTGAATATATCATTATACATTTTGATGAAGTATGCCTAGAAGATGGACCATATTGCACCCTAGAGTAGAGTAGTTAGGTAGATGGCTCATGCCAATCGAAGATAGTCCATGACTTAGTCTTAATCATATGTTATCTTCTTGACGGATGAAGGTGAGCTTGTAGCCACCGACACCACTTATGCATAATATAATTTCTCATAATTAATTCAATTAACCATTGATTGTGGAGTTAGTGGTGAAGTCAAATACCCTAGATTTATCTCATATTTTCTACACTCTCTATTTCCTTTTATTTTATTTGTTTCTTTAGTTAATTTAGAAATAAAAATCAGAATTCTTTTCTTTAAAATTTAATTAGAATTAATTCTGTACCAACTCATTCAGACCATAATCCCTGAGGTTCGACACCCCTTTCGATAGCCCTATTCTGCAAGGAATTCGTTCTATTGTGAAGTGTGATAATTTTAATTGACACTCACAACACACGATCACCTGTTAAGCAAAAGTAGAGGAAGTTTGCCCTAGAGAGAAATAAGATGATCGTTGAAGAAGTTGACCGGTTATTAGAGGCAGACTTCATAAGGTAGATGAAATATCTATAATGGCTCTTGAACATGGTGGTAGTGAGAAAGAAGAACGAAAAGTGGATAGTATGCATCGACTTCACTAATCTAAATAGGGCATGTCCAAAATATTGTTATCCCCTTCTGAAGATAGATCATATGGTTGACGCCACAGCTGGGTATGGGCGACTAACCTTTTTGGACGCCTACTCGAGTTACAATCAAATCCCGATAAACCCAAAGGACGAGGAGAAGACATCGTTTATCACCGAATGAGGTATTTATTATTATAAAGTAATGCCCTTCGGATTGAAAAACGCAGGGGCAACATAACAACAAATGATCAATCGAGTTTTTAAAGATTATATCAGTGATATTGTTAAGGCTTATATTGATGACATGGTGGTCAAAAGTAAGAGAAAACGAGATCACCTAGAGCATTTACAGGAAGTCTTCAGAGTTCTCAAAGAACACTGATGAAATGTTCATTTAGAATTTCGTCAGGTCAGTTCCTCGGTCACATGGTCAGCCAAATAGGAATAGAGATGAGTCTATCACAAGCATCAGCACTGATCCAAAGTTCATAACTGAAGACCCAGAAGGAGGTGCAAGTCTTGACTAGTCGAATCGTTACACTAAGTCGATTCATATCCTGCTTTTCGGACAAATGCAAACCATTAATTGACGCCATCAAGAAGAAAGGGAAGGACATACACGGAAAAGACCAATCAGAAGCGTAGAAGAAGTTGAAGTAATATATGACTGCAACGCCGATCCTTTCAATCCCGAAGCCTGGAGAAGTATTGTACTTATACCTCGCAGTGCCAAAGATATCCACGAGTGCTGCACAAGTCCGAGAAAAAGATCAGAGGCAGCAACTGGTGTATTACTCTAGCAAGACAATGACCGATGTAGAACACAGATACTCAAAAGCAGAAAAGTTGATCCTAGCCTTCATTTATGCGAAAAAGAAATTGAGACACTACTTCAAATCTCATCTAATAATCGGCCCAATAACTTTACCACTCAGAGCAATCCTCAACAAACCAGACATGACTGGGAGACTGATGAAGTGGGCTATGGACCTCAGTGTCTACGAACCCAAAACGGCCAAAAGGGTCAAGTGTTAGAGTTCCTACTAGAATATAATGAACCGGAAGAGGAAGAGGAGGATCCTCCTAAATAGGAAATCTATGCGGATGGATCATCAAGTCAAATAGGGTCAGGGGCAGGAATCAAATTCAGAACTCCAGATGGTACTATCCTACACCACGCTGTAAAATTTAACTTCGAAGCCTCTAACAACGTGGCAGAATATGAGGTTGTTCTTGCAGGACTCTGATTGGCGAAATCACTGCAGATAAAGAGATTGTCCATCTTCAATGATTATCAATTAATCGTGAATCAAGTTAACGGAGAATATCAGGCGAAGGAAGATAAGATGAATTCCTACCAAGAAGTAGAAACCAAAGAATTGAAAGACTTTGGTAAAGTAAAACTCAGCCATATTCTGCAGGAGAAAAATGAGGAGGCTGACCAATTAGCTTGTTCAGCCTCCTATGCAGATGAATTATTGACCAGGGTGTCCTCCATAGAGGAATTGAGTGAACAAGTATTACGGAGTCACACAAGATACTTGTTATTCCAATAGAGCTGGATGGATCCGATCGAAGCATATTTAAATAACAAAATCCTTCCAGAATGAAAGGAAAAAGCTAAGAAATTGAGAATGAAGTCAACCAAGTACTCTCTCATTAACAATCGCCTCTACAGGAGGTCGCATTCGAGACCGTTATTACGATGTCTGACATCGTTAGAAGCTAGAAAAGTCTTAAAAGAAATCCATGAGGGAGTTTGTAGGAACCACTTAAGAAGAAGATCATTAGCTCACAAAGCTCTGACGTTAGAATATTTCTGGCCATACATGTCACACGATGCAATAGAATACTCCAGGAATTGCAATAAATGCTAAAAGCATGTACAACTGCTGCACCAACCGCTGGGAAATCTGAATTCGATAACCAGCCCATGGATTTTTGCCCAATGGGGGATGGACATGGTGGGCCCTCTACGGACTGCATCACAGAAAAAGAAGTATGTCCTTCTAGCCACGAACTATTTCACTAAGTGGGTAGAAGCAAAGGCTTACACCTCGATAACACATTCACAAGTAGAGAAGTTCATTTAGAACAACATTATAAGTTATTTCCGTATATCAACATCAATAATCATATACAACGGGAAAAATTTGGAAAACCAGTTCATTCAAAAGTTCTTCGCAAAGTATGGGATAAACCAAAATCTTTCCTCAAGATCGTATTCTCAAGGGAACGGGCAAGTCAAAATTACGAACAAGACCATCTTTGCCAACATCAAAAAGAAGTTGGAAGAAAGGAAATGACGATGGCTAAAAGAGTTGTCGAACGTGTTGTGGGCCTACCGAACCACTAATCACCGACTGATAGGGTGCAGCCCTTTCAATATGACATATGGAATGGAGGCTGTGGTTCCAATCGAGCTCGGCGTCCTTAGCCTAAGAACTGAAACATTCAAAGAGCAAGAAAACAACCAGTAGATCGAGCATAACCTAGACTTGCTTGAAGAAAAAAGAGAAGCCATGCATATCAGATTGGCCGCATACCAACAGAATCTCTACAAAGTCTATAATAAAAGGGTCAAGCCTTGAACGTTTGAACAAGGAGACTGGGTGTTGTGAAAAGTGACCGACAACACTAAAAAATTGAATGCAGGCAAGTTGGTAGCAAAATGGGAAGGTTCATTCGAAGTAATTGAAGTCATCGAGAAGGGAGCTTATATGCTGCAAAGGGTGTACGACAACGGAACCACTGTCCAAAAGCCTTGGAGCGCTATGCACCTGAAAAAGTACTATATATGAACCCCTGTATGTGTCCTCATTTCCAAATTTAATAAAAATTGTGAGATCCCACATCGAATTATTAGAAATTTTCTCTCAAATTGATATACTGAATTTCTCATACAAACCATAAAGGATGTCAGACTGTGTAGTGAAATAGAATCCACTACCCAATCCCACTGTCTTGCCCATTTTTAGTTTTCTTAAGAGCTTCAGCATGACCAGTCGAGCAATACAAATAATTAAAATTAGCTGAGACATGGCTAGTCGAATGCCATAAATGAATAAATAAACCTTGACATGATTAGCCGAGAGTCACAGACGATTGAAATTAGCTAAGGCATGGCTAGCCAAACCCTAGAAATGAATAAATAGACCTTGATATAACTAGCTGAGAATCACAAACGATTGAATTTGGCTAAGGTATGGCTAGCTGAATGCAAGAAATGAATAAATAGACCTCGGCATGATTAGCCAAGAGTCACAAATGATTGAAATTAGCTAAGGCATGACTAACTGAACGTTAGAAATGAATAAATAAATCTCAGCATGACTAGCCGAGAGTCAACAACTGTAGAGACGGTGACCAAATTTGGCCTGTTTGTATTTTTCGCATTATAATTGTCATAAATGTATTTTTAGTGATATTTAACATGTTTTGAGTGCAAAAAACATGTTTGAGAAGTGTTATAAGAGTTTTGGTAAGTTTTCAGAATATTTGGAGAAATTTAACTTTTTGGTCAAATTGGGGCCTCGGATGTAGTCCTAGTAGGCCTAATTCAAAAAATTTTGGAAAAATATTTATTTCTCGGAGTAGCTTAGATGAAATTTTTAAGGAGTTAAGGAAGTCATTTCGAGATCGTAGGAGTTTTTAAAATTGAAAACGGAGTCCGGAAAGGTACGTTAAGTGGCCCGAAGGGCATTTTGGTCTTTTCGAGGCCTAGGGGCCTTAAAGGGCAGATTCTGCAGAGATATTTCATATCTATCACCCTCACTCTAGCTGCTCTCTCTCTCTTCCTTTTCTCTAAGTTTCAGAGACCTTCGGACGTGATTCGAGTTCCGCCAAAGAAGGGAGATACGAAGGGGACGACTAGGGCTTCGGTTTGAACCAAACCAATTTGTAATCCAATAAGGTAGACATTGATGGAAATTTGAGAAGAGATTGGATAACCTTCAATTTTGAGTCAGGGGTTCTTTTTCTCTTCTATTTGTCGAGTCTTTGGTTTCTGGTGAAGAGGAGAGGTGTAAGTTGTGTTTTGCATGTTTTAGGATGGTGAGAGGGGTTGGAAGTTATGTTTTCTACTTCTCTTGAGTTTCATATTTGCAAAAGTAGCATACCTTGTGTTGGGTATTGATAAACTGCATAATTTAGTATATTTTATCACTTCTTAACTTTAAACTTTGGTCTATTTTATTTAATTTTGTTAATTTTAGGTTTCATTTTTATTATTTAAATTATATTTCAGATTTGAAGAAAATGAAGATCAAATTTTTAGAAGCCTGTCAGCTAAGGACACTCTCTCATTTAAATGAAGATTTATCTGAATATGAGAGCTAGTTATCAGAACTATTTTGAAGATAAATATCAAGTTGGAAAAAAAATATATAAATAAATAAAAAGAAAGAGATGATTTGACTTGGTCATGGAAAGGATATGGTTTGAATTAAAGGATATTATGTGGGGCCTTTTTTATTTTATGGGATATTTGACTTGGTAAAAATCCTAATTATCTAATCTGCTACAGCTGGATGAAAGATGGAGAAATGGTTCTATTGGGGCACAAAAAACACGGAGCTTTTTGCCTTTGAAAATTTGACTTGGGATAGAGATAAACAGCTGGAAGAAAAAAAGATAAAAGAGGAGAACAGAAGGCATTAAAGTGGGGGCTCTTACCAGCACGGACGGAAAATTTTTTTTTTTTTTTTCTGCTTGGCTGGGGAAAACAATTGTTCTCGTCTTGGCTCTGGGAGGACGCAGCAGAGGGCAGATTTAAAAAAAATTAATTTCCTTCGGTTTGGAAGAGGAGTTGCAACTGTGAAGACGCTGCTGCGACGGAGAGTTGCGACTGCAAGGAGTATTTTTCAGTGTTTATTTTCCTTCCATTATTCTCAGAAAAATTATGGTGAATTCGTTTATGTTGAATTTAATTTTTAGCATGAACTAAATTTTATTTATTCTAGGAAAACGATGTAATCTAGTTCTGAACTATGCTTGATTTTCTATGCTAATTTAAAGCAATTCTTTCTTTGTTTATCTGATTTATTCTGAGTTTATTGCTTCTAATTAACTGGCCATTAATTAGATGATTTTAATCTTGTGATTTGCTATCGAAAGAGGGAATTATAGGATAGATCTTGAATATTTTGGCATAGGTAAGTATAGAGATTGAAAGACTTGTATGAACCTATGTAGTATTTAAATCATTAGTCTTATTGCTTTCTTGCTTTATTAATTTGCATACTTTTGTGTAAAATGATGAACAAGAATAATTTCCAATTGACTATCGAATGAGGCTTTTGGATGAATTAGAGATTTGCTAATAAACAAAAAGAATTAAATTAAATTAGTTAGATGAGTAAAGTATAGTAAGGAATTAGGTGAAATCGATTTCCTAGAAGTTTTATTTCCCATTAATTTGATTTTCGAACATCATTTTTATTTTCCTTTGTGTATTTTTCTTTCAATTGATTTTATTTTAAATTGCAATAACAAAAATCTTAGTGACTTCTCTAGATAAAATCAAGATTAGTATAATTTCAGTATTTGTCAAAAGTAAGTTCCAATCCCTGAGGACGATACTCTTCTTATCACTTTACTATAAAACTACGATACTGTGCACTTGCAGTTTTGAACCGATCAAGTTTTTGGGTATATCATGTGGGTTCAAAGTGTGTGAGTGGGAGAAATTGTGTACATATGTTTTATGTGCTAGTTTTGGTGTATATGTTTAACATGTACAATGTGTGTCATATATGTGTTATATATGAAAAATATGGTTGTTAAATGCATGCTAATTATATATAGATTAGATGTATGCATTGGCTCTAGCATGATAAGAGTATGTTATGTTGAGGTTGTTAGCATATATGAAGTGTTATGCAAATTTTGATCATATATATATATGCTATATGTGTTGGGAAGTGATGAAAAACATGTTATATACTTTTTTTTAGTATTAATGAGCATGAGTTATGCATGAAAATAATATGCTAGGTATGTATGCATCTATATTGTATATATGAGAGGTTGCGGAAAAATGACGCAAAGGAGATGCACGGGACTTTGGAGTGGCCCAACCGTGTCATGAGATGTGGTGAAACTATCCACTACGTATGACCCTCGGAGTAGACTCGCTATACCAAGGCTAAATGCCTAGAATCTGATCATGTCCATGAATGGTGAGTCTTGGAGTTGTCCCTTCATTTCATGGCAATCTTATATATTGCTATGGTAGAATGGTTATTAGAGATGTCCAAGGTCACGTGATCCTCGGAGCGGACCAATCATATAGGGTATTGGATGAGGGCTGAGAGAGAGAGCATTTATGTTTTCTAATGTTTTTATGTTTGTTAAATATGAATTGTGAATGGATGCAATCTTCTTTAATTGCATTTGATGATTGATTGTGAAATTTTTGACATGGCATGTAGTGTATTCATATGCATTCCATGTATGTCAGTGTCGAGTCGGCACTTAGGAGGGTTGGGGTATCTCTACTGAGCCACTGTAGTGCTCACCCCTTTTTCCTAAATTTTTTTATAGATAAGTCACCGATAGCAGATGGAACTTGAGTGTCCATGTAGTGCTTATCGTAGCATTTTTGTGTACCTTTTTGGATATTGGAGACTTGGCTATTTGTGCCGACTTATGGCACGTTATCTATGTAGTTGTAGTCATAGTATAATTTGTAGCACTTGGATTTTATGCATAAATTCTTGTAATTACTATGAACTTGATAGTCACATGGACTTGGAATGTTTTTGGATCATATGTATAAATTTCAAGGTTATGACCTCTTTTTATGTTGTAGCTATGTGTATGAGCAATTTTCAAGTATATGATATGAATTTGTATAAAATGATGAGATTTGAGGTCATGAGACATGAAAGTAGATGAACGTATAATTCAAAGCTTGTGGATGATATAGATGTTCTTCATGTATGATTTCATAGTAGCATGAATGGATTATTATAGTGGAAAGGACTTAGAATGCTAAAAATAGCAAATTACATTGTTGCAAGTCTTGTTGTAGGTGCATCAATTTGGGCACTTCGATGCATCGAAATGCCCACTTTGATGCATTGTTCTATCGATGCATCGAAATGACAGGGATGATGTATCAAAAATCTGCAAGATTTTAAAAAAACCAAAAGTCCCGAAAGTTATTTTGGTCGATATTTCATTGATACTTGTGCGATGCATTGAACTGTCAATGCATTGAAATCATCATTTCAATGCATTGAAATGCATGGATTCTGAAATTTTAGAGAGATATGCAAGGGAATGTTTGAGGGCCCATCGAGGTTAGTGTGGTCTGTAGTGCACTTTTATACCCGTACATTTGAAAAGTATGCTTCTGCGGTACTCGAGAGATAGAAAAGGTCCGTTAGGGTTAATGGACGGACGTCACCACCAGTTCTCCGAGAGTCAAAAATCGGGGCGTGACAGCATAGTATCAGAGCATGGTACCTTAGTAAGAGTGTTGAGGTAAAATCTTGGTATCAAAGAATGATATCAAGAGGAATTGTGGTTTGAAGTGTGGCTCGGTAAACATAATCACACTCGATTTTTGGGAATCGAGAACTGGGGCGTGACACAAACGATTGAAATTGGCCAAGGCATAGTTAGCCGAACGCCCGAAATGAACAAAGAAACTTTGGCATGACCAATCGAAAGCCTCTGACAAATGAAACTAGCTAAAGCAGTGAGAATGAACAGGCAGAAATAATCAAATAACTTAAATCGAAAGCAGACAAGACTCAGGTGAAGACAACAAGATCCACGTTTCCCATTTGATCATTGCCATAGTTACAAAAATTATTTTTTTAATAAGGAAAATCAGAAGTTATAAGAGCAAATACGAAACAAAATCAAGAAGAATCTCCAAGCACCGGGGGGGGGGGGGTTAGCAACAGCTAATCCAGCAGCAGGTTTTAGAATTTCTTTTTATTCAACACTGGCCTCGGGATCCTGATATGGAGGGCCATCCAAGCCCATCTCCTGATCATATTCGGCCAGACCTTCTGGATAAGAATGATCGTCGGCAAGGGCAGTGGCATCATCAAAGCTAGTTCAGTATGCCTCAGCATTCCTAATTCTAACCATCTGGGACAGTTTGTTAAATATGACTTTTGCCCCTGCTTCAAGTTTCATCACCCTCTCCTGAAGAGATTTAACATTCAGCTCAAAATTCTGAAGCCCTTGACTCGGCTAGGGTCCTCTGTAACTCAGACTATACTTTTTCCTTGCTAAGTGCCTCAAGTTGGGTCATGAATTAGCCAACCTCCGCTAACAAAGTCTTTGACTTCTTCTTCTCATTCACAGCCTTTTGCATGGCGGCTTGGAAATCAGCCTTAGCTTTCCTCTTCTGAGCATCGACTTCTTGATTTTCACAATCGCCCGCTTGACCAGTCGGCACATAAACATTACCCCGAACATATTATGAAAATCCACAAGGAAATGTTTTAAAAAAAAATTTGTTTTTCTTACCCTTAAGGCCAGATGTGGACAAATGTCCAGCAAGGCTCCCACAGAAATCTCTTTCATCGTCTTGTTGTCCTTAGGAGACCACATCTCTTTCAGAAATGCCTTCATGGCCACTTTGTCTTCCAGAATGGAGTCCTCAACCGAGAAGGGCATACCATTAGCCTTCACTATCTGATGAACCTAAGGCACAACCCTAGAAGAGCTGGGATATCTAAACCAGAAGTAGTGACTCCAACAATAGGGGGCCCCACAGGCCTCGAAAAAGAAGGTGAAGCTGAGACAGAAGTCATCTGAGATTTAGGATAAGGGGCAACCTCCTCAATCTCAATCACCTCTGATGGCTGCATTATCTTTGCAGCCTCTTCCTCAACAAGTTTCTTCCTTAACGAAGCAATGACCTCTCTTTCATGGTCGGTCGGTGAGGCACAAAGCTTAGCCTGTTTTTTGCTCTTGACACGGGTTGTCTTCGACAAACTCATCCTGGCCCCAGTAGCTTTAGAAGCCTTATCAAAAATGGTTCTCAAAGTCTCAGAATCAAGCAGTAGGGAAGAAGTGGGGTGTTTACCCCACAATTTCTCCTTTAAGGTGACCAATCGAGCTTTGATCTCTAAGCGAAGGAGGAGGTCCCTAACTGCACCAAGGTAAGTATGGATATGATTAAAGAGCAGAACATCACATGTTTTGTAGTTGTAATGAAGATAATCAAAGAAAGTAATACTTAATCCACCAAACTTTTGAGGGATCGGATACTTGTGAGAGGATGAAACCTTCCAAAGTAGGATGACCGGAGCATAGCGATTTGCCCGGTCAGGGATAGAAATGTAAGTGATCTTTCTACTTCTTCGTGGAACAGACTTGATAATAACTAAGGAGGTCGTCAAACCCTAATTTGAGCCCTCGGGTGTGGTTAAGGGCAAGAACACTGGATATCACCCTGAAGAAATTAGGGTTCACTTGGAGAGGGGCCAGGTTCATCTAACAAAGGACTACGTGATAGAATGGATGAAGCGGAGTTCATGAAAGTGTTTTACTGAGAAAAAACATTTCGTTCTCACCCAACCCCTGACCAATCCAAAAATCCTAGTCTAAAAGATAATTCCTAAGGGTCACATCGCTGGGAACATCCCAATTTATCCTAAGTTTCCCTAAACTCACTGAAACCCTAACTACATCGGCATGGTCTACGTCCTCCGAATCAGATTCAGAAGACGCACCGCCTCCTGAAGCCGCTAGCTCAGAAGAGGGAACAATAGCTGAGTTAGTAGAGATTGAAGGATCTCGCGGAAGGTTAGAATCGTCTTCACTCTCATTCAGAAAGTCATCAATGGACTGGTAAGCCTCCATTGACCCAAAATCGTTCACTATCTCTACCGATTTCGCCTTACCCTTGCCAAACAGTGAAAGAATGCAGCAAAGCAGGAGAGTACTGACCTTGAAAAACAAGAAGAAACGAAAACCAGATCTGGAAGGGATTCGCCGGAAGTAAACAACACCAGGAAATGACCACAGAAAGAAAGAAGAGATGTGCATTTAAAGCCCTGACACTTCGACGGCAACCAGAGGTCCAAAATCCAAGAATCGAAAAACGTATCGCCATCCATCAAAAACCCTTTTAAATTCCGTAACTGAGATTTGAAAAGAGTTTTGGGGCAAAGTATAGCGGGAAAAATTCTCCCACTAAACAGGGATGACATGTGTAAATTTCAGCTTGGAGGATACTGGGATGTCACATCACCAAGAGGAATTCACTTTTCAAGTTAGTAGACACCTGTCAGCCCAAATCATGGAAACAAAATTACTTACCCGATCAATGCATAAAATTAAACATTGATCGTGACAATATTTATGAGAAAAAATCACGCCGACCAATAATTGTGAAATAATTGTTCGTAATGGAAGAGATAATAAAAGAAATGAAAATGAAAGAATAGTGAGAACACATTTTATTTCAGAAAAAGAGAAAAAAAGAATCTTGCTGAGTGTAGTTTCAATTTTTTTTTTTGCAATTACAACTATCTTGATTAGTTATTTTATTCCTAGTGGTTGTAAGCTTCTTACTGTGAATGATTGAAAATGAAAAGGAAAGAAACAGCGAAGAAATGATGAAAGAATGAAAAGTCGTAGAAATCATTTTCCAACTGAAAGAGACACTTTCCATTACTCTGCATAAACCAGATAATTACAAGCAAAATGATATATATCCATCAATTTTTGCTATTGGACTAATGTGATATTTATTGACATAAATATTCTAAAGACGAGAGAGACTTTCTTTAACTTGTTATATTGTTGAGCAGTTTCTTAGACTGTGATTGACCAAACACATCAATTGGATAAGACCCACATCAAATTCACAGAAGCCACGAATAAGATTTAGATTCAAAATATTCCTTTATATGAAAAAAAACACAAACAATGTATATATATATATATATATGTAGTGTTTTATTAAGGGAGTATATCGAGGTGAAAGGCTTTTGTAATTGATCTGATCTAACTTGAACTACTAGTGTCACCGAGGGTGTATACAGCTTGGCTTGATGTTGATGTATGGAGTAATTCAGAATCAATTCTCTGAATCATATTTTTTTTTTCACAAACCGGAATATAATTTAACTGAAACGTGGATGTAATCTAATCCAGTTGTAATTCAGGTAAGATGGGAATATAAATCACGAGGGATTTATTAAAAAAAAAAAAAAAAATAGGAAGGGCTTTTCATGATATGCTCATTCATATGCTCTCCTTTCATATTGTCAGTCCTTTCATATTCATACCGATGGAAGTTAATTACTTATAAAAATTTTGCGTTCCAAATCTAATTGAATTTTCAATGTATGTACTTTGAATGAATTTTCAATGTATGTATTTTGAATGGAAATGTCTTACGTTACATATTTAATTGAATTTTAAATGATGCATTTTGAATGAGAATGTCTTACGTTACATATCTAATTGAATTTTAAATGATGCATTTTGAATGAGAATGCCTTACGTTTTATATCTAATTAAATTTTCAATAATGCATTTTGAATGGAAATGGGAAAGAAAAACTTGACTGAAATTTGGAATCAAACCAATTTACACTTTTTATTTTTATTTTTTCTAAGCAAGGACCAACAAAATTGCTTGTAGAGTTTTCAGTACCAATTTATTAATTTTAACATCACCCAGTAAACATCTACACATTCATTACGCTACGCTGACTAATTGAGTGGTCCTAAAATTTAAAAATCTTGTTATCAAATACGACTTTTTGTCGTTTTTTTTTTATATTTAATTTTCTCAATGTATGTGTGTATAAATAAAATATAAATATTGTGATTTACTAGGGGAATAAAGTTGAAAGGCCATTTGATTAATCTGACTTGATGCAATAACTGGGGTAATCAATTTAGTTTGGTATCAGATGTACACAACAATTTATAATTTTATAACCAATTTGATCTAATGATAACTTGAAATTGAAGAAATTGAAACCGTGTTGAAGGAGCAAGTTTTAATTAAAATCTATATATATATATTGAGAATAAATATAATAAAATTTTTGATCGATGTTTGTTACTTATTAATCTGATAATTATTGAATAAACACTATTATCTATTACCGTTTAAGAGTTTTTTTTGTTAAACACCATCTTTTAGCGTGCACAAAACTTTGTAACATGACTCGGTGCGAACTATCCTCTCACACTTGATTTGCCTACCCACAGTTTTCGTTTTTCACACTACAGGCGTGGGCACCAAGTCCACGGCTCTATCCCAAATGATATCTCTCTCTCTCTCTGGCCTATCTCTCTCTCTGTATTATTGTATATACGTTTCTTGAAAGCGATTACTTTATTCCAAAAAGAAAAGAAACAACTAGCAGAAAAGTGTTCTTCTCTGAGGTAACTTTCATTTCGTAAATTTCTTCGATAGTTCCCAGGGTTCCAACTTTTCTTTAATTTCTTGTTCTTCTTTACACAAAACCCCAAATCGAAATCTCTCAGTGAGTTCTTCATTCTTTTCTTTAATTCAATAAAATTTAATTTAGTGGATAACGCGTCCTTTTCAACACTGTCAATAAAGTAAATGTACGGGAATGTGCACCATTTGTTATTTTGTTGTTCTCTTTGGCTTTTTTTTTTTTTTTTTTTTTCTGTTTTTATTAAAACCACTTGTAATATTTTTTGTTCGTTGTTTAATTTGTTGTTGATTAGTGAACTGGGCTGTTCTTTGATGGAGATCATATATATATATATATATATATATATATATATATATATATATATATATAATTGCTGTAATTTCATAAGCATGCCCGTGACAGTTTCTTTGAAGTTTCCAAAATCCAAACATAAAATCCAATCCAGTTAATTACTTGTAACGTATATACATAATTTATACATATATAATATGACAACAGCTCTTACAAGGATTAATATAATTAGTATTTAGAAACTTTCTTGGGGGTTTCATATTTTTATGGCGAAGACTCTGAGAGTCTTTGCCTGCAATTGTAGGGGTACAGATCACAGCTCATTTGATTATGATTATTTACATATATAGGAGAATTTTAGAAACTGACTTTATTGTCACAATAATTGTACTCTATTAAATAATAGATAAATGACAAAAAAAAATTGGGCGAAATTGATTATGTGGCAATTGCAGAGATATTCCTGGGCCAACTTGCTCATTTCTTCTGCTAATGTATAAAACCTGCCTACCTTGAGTTAGCATATCATCTCTCTCTCTGCGTGTCTTATCTACTGGGTGAGTTGACTTGAAATTTTTGTTTGATGTACCAGTTTTAGCTTTGTGACTGCCCTTGTTTTGAAGTTGTAGGTTGCAAACTCTATAAGAATTTGCCAAAATTTTGTGTAGTTTTTTTGACAATTGAAGTCCCTTGATGCATGTAATGTTAACATAATCTGTTTCCAGTTCTTTGTTCAAACCTCAACCTTCCATTTAGAAGGAGGAGACACCACTTGGCCTGAACCCTTGGTTGGGCAAGGCAATAAGTTATCTTGCCTATTTATTTTCCATAAATCAGAGGTTGTGGAACTGTTATTGTATATTCTTGTCGATATATCATTGTTATTGGTTCAAAGGTTTTCTCAGATGTTTAGGGAATTAGATGATCTATAATTTATTATGAACTTTGGTCTAAATTTTCTGCAAATATATGCTGGGTTTTGTTGTAGAAACTTTACATTTAGAATTCATGTTGTTCATGTGCCAAAATTATTGGGGAAAAATGAGCTTCTGTTCTTGAAATAGAATACCCAACCTACGTTCATACTATCTAAAGTTTAGAAGTTGTCTCTTCTCATAAGAGCTGAGTTTTACCTCAAAAACGAAGAAGAGTTCCAATTTTTTCGTTTGTTCATTTATGTCTTTTTTCAACCCATGTTATAGATCATGTTCGTGTATTACTGTTAATTTGGATGTACAATTAAAATAAATCTGACTTGTTTAAACTTTAAAGAGCACTGACTTACTATGGGAATTATTATCGTTCTGAATCTTGTAATCTTAGATGGGTGCCTTGGTTGTCAGGGGTCTCGAGTTTATATAGCCATGTTTTGTTGGGCTGTAGAGAAACATTCTAATTTCTTTTTCTGATTTTCTCTGTAGAAAATATGGGTAATCTGTTCTGTTGTGTACAAGTTGACCAATCCACAGTCGCAATTAAGGAGAAATTTGGCAAGTTCGAGGAGGTACTTGAACCGGGATGCCATTGCCTGCCTTGGTTCCTTGGAAGTCAGCTATCCGGCCATCTTTCCCTTCGACTGCAGCAGTTGGATGTTCGCTGTGAGACCAAAACCAAGGTCTATTTCTTTCCCCAGCTGTAAACAAAATTCATTTTCTTTATTCTATAGAAATTAACATTTTAAATATTTAATATTAATATTTTTTGTTTGGATGCTATAATGTTAGCTATGTGAAGGTGCAAGTGGAACTGAAATCATTAATCTTTGTGGTCATTAATTTATTTGCAGGACAATGTATTTGTCAATGTTGTAGCATCTATACAGTATCGTGCACTGGCAAATAAGGCGAGCGATGCTTTCTATAAACTCACCAACACAAGGACTCAAATCCAGGCCTATGTGTTTGATGGTATAGAGCCAAAGTCATTCTTGATATGTAGAAATAAGCATAATGAAGATCATAAAGAAAAATAAACTGTCTTAGTTGCAGTTGCATTGCAATATTGAGATTATATTACCACGAATATCATAAGCTGACTTGGTTTTTCTCTATGTGTATTTAGTAATTAGAGCCAGTGTTCCGAAGCTCAACCTCGATGATGTCTTTGAGCAGAAAAATGAAATTGCTAAAGCTGTTGAAGATGAACTCGAAAAGGTTTGATCAGATAGTGGTTAAATAAAATATTATGATGCCTATGTTTCGGCTTGCTTTTAACACCGTTCTTTCAATTGCTCACAGGCTATGTCTGCATATGGCTATGAGATTGTGCAAACGCTGATCGTTGATATAGAACCAGATGAACACGTTAAGCGTGCTATGAATGAAATCAATGCTGGTAAAGATACACTCTCTCTCCTATTATTTGACCAAGTTTCTAAATTCAACTCTCTTTCCCGCATTGCTTAGGATGGCCATACTGTTTAATATTAGTTTGCTCAGAGGGGTATACCATTTTAAATGGCCATACTGGTTAGAGAGGCTATATCTTGTGTCATCTAATTGACTCGACTTAATTGTATTGTTGAATTTATGGTGGTAGAAAATCTGTGTGGTGAGAACCCATCAATGATCACTGTTGAAACCCCTTGCCTCCCTCTTCTTCTTCTACACATTCATTCTATCAATCTATTTACTTTTGTCTATTCATAGTGCATGTACTTAATGTATTCTAGTAAAATTTCTATATTAACTGTTATCAGATAGATAGAGAAGATTGAAATTGTTTGCTATTTCCTGGGCAACAAGAATGTCAGCGTATCCTGACAGGCAGTTTTAGATAGTCAATGGCCTTAAACATGATGAATTGTTGTTCATGAGATATTTGTGATTAATATGCATACTATTTTAGAAATAGATTGGGAATTAGTAACTATCAAACTTTCTTGCCACTTGCCAACTAAGCCAATTATCTCACACCAAAACGATTTGCTGTTTATTGAACAGCTGGGTTTTAATTTTGTCTCACAATTCTAGTAACTAAAATTTCTTTTCAGCTGCAAGGCTGAGGGCGGCGGCTAATGAAAAGGCTGAGGCTGAAAAAATTCTACAAATTAAGCGAGCTGAAGGTGAGGCTGAGTCTAAGTACCTCTCAGGATTGGGAATTGCTCGCCAGCGTCAAGCAATCGTGGATGGCTTGAGAGATAGTGTGTTAGGCTTTTCAGTTAATGTGCCGGGAACTACTGCAAAGGATGTTATGGACATGGTCCTCGTCACTCAGTACTTTGACACCATGAAGGAAATTGGTGCGGCCTCTAAATCCTCTGCTGTGTTCATCCCCCATGGACCTGGTGCTGTTCGCGATGTGGCTTCTCAGATTCGTGATGGACTTCTTCAGGGTTCATCACACACTTGATTCTCTCTCTCAAGTTCCTACTGAAATTCTATGTCAAAGATGGCTTTTTGTGTTTATATTTCTTGGTGTTGGATGTCTTGTGATTTCTTCGTATAGTAACTGTTTATAGCTTTTTACGTACATAGCAGACTTTAACATTTGCCAGAAGTACAAGCTATATAATTTGCAAAGTATGAGATGGTTCCTCATGGTGCCACTTCTACACTTTTACATGTTTCATTTGTTTTCTCTGTTGCACTCCTTGTATCTTGATCAAACTCTATGTCACGATTCATTTGTTTTCTATATTGCATTTGTCCTCTGTTGTCTAGAGAGAATGACTCACTTTCACTTCCTATGTCATGATTGGAGGCATATGCTCACTGGATTAGAAATTGGATATTTGCACTTGATAAATGAATGATTTTTTGGTTCTCTATGAGATTCTCCAAATAAAATAATGTTTCACTATATATGGCACCAATTGAGCCCAATATATTATCATCTTGCTCTTCCCATAATATCAGTCAAGTTAGATGGCAATTGGTCTGTGAGTGGCAAACTTTTTCTAGCTTTAATAAAAAATTTAAAAAACAATGTACTCATGATAGCCTCTCTGCCACGTGATACATTTTGCTAGAGTTGTTGCCCTAAAATATATACTCATGATTAGGGGTGACCACGGATCGGATCGGATTATGCATAATCCTAATCTGATCCGTGGATTACGAATTGACGAAAATTCAATCCGATTAGATCCGATCTGTGGCAATCTGCCGATCCGATCCGTGATTGAACGGATCAGATTGACGGATTGAGTCTGTACTCCTATTTAAATTTTTTTTTGTTTACTTCAAAAATTCCAAGAAAAAAATTCACAAAACTTTTTTATTCACATCTCAAATGAATACAATTGTTAAATAAACAAATGTAATATATATTGAGATTTTAGGTTTACCCATGTAAGTATGTAGCATATTATATTATTATACATATAATTACTAATTATATATATATATATAGTCACGGATTGCCACGGATCGGATCGGATTTCTGACCCTCCAATCCGTAATCCGATCCGTGGTTAACGGATTCTAATTTTTTAATCCGCCACCAATCCATTAGTTAACGGATCGGATTCGCGAATTTTTTGTGCACCCCTACTCATGATAGCCTCTCTCACGTCATATATTTTGCTAGAGTTGTTTTCAGTCTATGGTCTAAAAAGCCAAAGACAGCCAAGCTTAGCCTTATTAGTTGCAGCCTTCAAATCCACCTCTCCAGCTATGGTTAAGAAAAGTGGTGACCATAACTTCTGCTCTATAAGGCCGGCTATAGTTGAGGAAAGTGGTGACTATAATTTCTGCTCTATAAGGACACCTACCTTGAACTTTCACCTTTGTAATGGGAAGCAAAGCATAGTGGGTGGCTAGAGCGATAGGGAAGTGTGAAATCTAATAATACTGGATACTTTAACTCAACTATGCGCTCGAATTTTTTTGAAGGTATTTTGGTAATTCCACACTTGTAGTCCTAGGGGTACCTATATATTCATTCTAAACTCTCTCTAATTGTATGCCCTTTTTTTTGTCGTAGTGAAATCCTTGCAATGCCAGAGTGAATCTTGTAAATCTGTGTCTTTATTTGTGTGTTTGATGTATTTTTATGTTAACTTCACGACACAGAGCAAGGGCAGTACAGTCTCATTGCAAAAGAATTTGTGAGTTAGCTCTGCTGCCACAACATACAATATAATATCATTTATTTTCTCTCTGCACAAAAATGACTATTTTAGTAATCATATAATATCTGAGTTAAAAGAAGTTATTGAAGACAAGTAATATGAAAAAATCTCGGTAATATATGAATTATTAAATGCTTCTAGTTCTTGTGGTAATGGTAAAAAAAATTTCTTTAAAATATATTTTTTGAGTTGATTTTGAAAATAATGGCTTGAGAAAGTATCGATGATTATGATGAAAATGTATGTGATTAAGATAAAAATATATATATATTTGAGTTGAAAGTAAATTTTAGGAAAAACTACACTTAAATAAAGTTAGGAAGCCTAAATTATAAAGTGATCTATTTTAAAAGTTTATTTTTCACTTTGGTTGAATTAAACAAAATAATCACATATGCATTGAAAATTATTATTCAAGTCCAAAATGTCATTCAATCTCTTATTCCAACCCACACTAAATTTCGTTTGGTTCTTGTGTAACTGAAGTAGTGTTGTGCATGACTAAATAAAAATTTAACAGATTATTGTTTTTTCGTTTCATTGAAAGAAAATCGAATTCATTGCGAAGCACCACTGCTTAGATAAATTATTAGTCATTGATCATCTCTCATCACAAAAATATGATCTTTTATTTTACTTTAGTGAACTGCTTTTTTTACTTTTAAAAAAAGTAATAAAAAAACAGTAAACTAATTTTTGAATTGTATGACAAATTCATGTGTCAATGGTTATTAATTTTGAGATTTTTTAAACGTGATAAACGGTTTCATTAGTCACTTTTTTAAGTTGTCATTATCAACTATCTAATTCATATTTGTTTGTTTAAATATGTTAATTTGATTTAGTGAACAAACATATTCTATGTAGAATGACTCAGAACTCATTTGCTGATAAAGTTCAAATTTTGCATACTTGAAATTTATAGGAGTTTACTTGTAAAATTTGGATTTTCCTTATTATCGTGTCTCGTTTTTTGATGTAATATCTTTTCTTGCTCATATTTTTTTAGGCATATTAGACCAAAAATTTACCCAAGCACATCTGAAAAATCTACTTTATTTCCATCCAGATATAGTTGATGTGTTGTGACACCATAAACGTATTTACTTGCATTAATTTAAGAGGGAAAAGAAGTTAGCTGTCATTCAGGGCTATATTAGGCGGTCTAATTTTGATTACTTTACGACATAATAGCATACTCATAAGTGCTTGAATATCATATATTTTGCTTTACTTGATGGGTTTATTCACTTTTATTGATTACTTTTATATTTTTGCAAATTTTCAAAAATCGAATGATGTTATAAATATTTTCTTAATTTTTTGAGTGAAGGAATTATTTGATTTAAGAATAATAATTTGATATTATGGAATAAGAGATTAAAGGACATTTTGTACCTAAATACGAAGTAATAATTTTCAATGCATATATAATATATAATTATTTTGCTTAATTCAACCAAAGTGAAAAATAAACTTTTAAAATAGACCACTTTATAATTTAGGCCTCCTAACTTTATTTAAGTGTAGTTTTTCCTAAATTTTATATCAATAAATAAAAACATATTTATAACATTAAATTGAAAGCATAGTAAAATTTAATTGAATAAAAAATCAAAGAAAAATCTACTTTTTTTTTTTAAGGGTGAGAAAAACTTAGTTTTACTTAAATAGAAACTTTATTGTATAGTTCAATAATCAAGTCAAAGAAAGATTGTTTGATTTAAGAAAAAAACTTTTAGAAATTATATTTTTATGTCATTAAATTTACTTTTAATTATTATATAATATATTTTATATATAATTATCGTGTATGTATATAGATACGGTCTCTAATTTCAATAGGAAAGAGAAAAAACTAGGTAGAGAATTCAAAAGTTCTGACTTTGTTCAAAAAATGATAATTACAGTATCAAAAACATGAGAACCAACTATTTTGAAATCTAATAATTGTTTTGTAAATTTTATGTAGAGTCTAGTCATCAGTGGAGCGTGAATATCACCGGCCATTAAAGATAGCTAACGGAGTTGGAAATAACATAAAATGTCATTTATGCCTCCCATTTTTAAATCTAATTTAATAAAAAATATCAGAAATGCTAAAGACGCATTTGCCCCTATAATAAGAGGAGTAATAAACAGAGGTGCGTCACACCCGTCCATCTCCATCGTCGATTCCAATTCCAATCTCTCTCTTTTGCTTTCTCTCTGCAATGTTGAAACAGACATGCATAGTTTGCTTCTGTTTTCAACGACGCTTCAAGATGATCGCAGTTGAAGCTCCGGATGAGATCAAGGATTTGTTCGAACGCTACTCCGAGAATGGAATCATGACCATTGATCACCTCCACAGCTTCTTGGTTGAGATTCAGAAAGAAGTCAAGGCCACCAAAGAGGACGCTCAAGCCATCATGGCTCATGGATAGCTTGCAACTCCTTAACATCTTCCATCGCAAGGGCTTCAATCTCAAAGCTTTCTTTAAATATCTCTTCGGTGACATCAATCCCCTTCTCTCTCCTTCTCTTGGGGTAATTTCTTAAACAATTTCTCATCCATATAGGTGTGTGCATGTGTGTCTATATATATATACACACACGTAAACATGTAGGATGTGTATGTTTAAATATGTATTATGTTTCTATATTAGTAATATGTATTTTAGATTATACACAAACATGATATAGTTCATTTGCATTTTTTGGGTTGTGCATAATTTGACCTCTATTGGTTCTTGACTCTGATTTGATGGATAATTTGCTTGCTTGCGAAAGGTATAGTTTTAAATTGCGTTAAATATGGCTTCAAAGTTACAGGAGTATTTATTTCTGGGTTCCAACTTTTCTTTAATTTCTTGTTACTTCTTTACACAACCCAAAATCGAAATCTCTCAGTGATTTCTTCATTCTTTTCTTTAATTCAATAAAATTTAATGTAGTGGATAACGCGTCCTTCTCAACACTTTTCAATAAGCAAACGTACGGGAATGTGCACCATTTGTTATTTTGTTGTTCTCTTTGTTTTTTTTCCCTTATATGAAAACCACTTGTCATATTTTTTGTTCGTTGTTTAATTTGTTATTGATTAGTGAACTGGGCTGATATATATATATATATATATATATATATATATATATATAATTGCTGTAATTTCATAAGCATTCCGTTACAGTTTGTTTGAAGTTTTCAAAATTCAATCCAGTTCATTAGTTGTAACGTATATGCATAATTAATGCATATATAATATATAATATGACAACAACTCTTACAAGGATTAATATAATTAGTATTTAGAAATTTTCTTAGGGGTTTCATATATTTTTTAGCGAAGACTCTGAGAGTCTTCGCCTGCAATTGTAGGGGTACAGGTCACAGCTCATTTGATTATGATTATTTACATATATAGGAGAATTTTAGAACTGACTTTATTGTCAGAATAATTGTACTCTAATAAATAATAGATAAATGAGAAAAACATTGTGCGAAATTGATTAATTGGCAATTGCAGAGATATTTCCTGGGCCAACTTGCTCAGAATTTCTGCTAATATATAAACCCTGCCTACTTTGAGTTATCATCTCATCTTCTAGTTTACTATTCCTATTTAGTTGCAAGTCTCTCTCTCTCTGTTTGTGTGTGTGTTATCTACGTGGTGAGTTGACTTGAAATTTTTGTTTTGAATTAATTTGTTTGATGTACTACTTTTAGCTTTTTGACTACCCTTGATTTGAAGTTGTGGGTTGAAAATTTTGTGTGGGGTTTTTTGAGAATTGAAGTCCCTTGATGCATGAAATGTTAACATAATCTGTTTCCAGTTCTTTGTTCAAACCTCAACCTTCCATTTAGAAGGAGGAGACACCACTTGGCCTAACCTTGGTTGGGCAAGGCAATACGTTATCTTGCCTATTTATTATCCAGAAATCAGAGGTTGTGGAACTGTTATTGTATATTTTTGTCATTTGTGCAAAGGTTTTCTCAGATGTTTAGGGAATTAGATAATCTATAATTTATTATTAACTTTGGTCTAATTTTTCTGCAAATATATGTTGGGTTTTGTTATAGAGGCTTTACATTTAGAATTCATGTTGTTTATATGCCAAAATATTGGGAAAAATTGAGCTTCTGTTATTGAAACCGAATACTCAACCTACGATCATAGTATGTAAAGCTGTGTGTTCTCAGAAGAGCCGAGTTTTACCTAAAAAACGACGAAGAGTTCCTTTTTGTTTGTTTGTTTGTTTGTTCATTTATCTATTTTGTCAACACATGTTATGGATCATGTTGTATTATTGTCAATTTGGATGTACAATTAAAATAAATCTGACTTGTTTAAAGAGCACCGAATTACTATGGGTATAATTATCGTTCTGAATCTTGTAATCTTAGATGGGTGCCTTGGTTATCAAGGGTCACAAGTTTATCTAGCCATGTTTTGTTGGGCTGTAGAGAAACATTCTAATTTCTTTTTCTGATTTTCTCTGTAGAAAATATGGGTAATCTGTTCTGTTGTGTACAAGTTGACCAATCCACTGTTGCAATTAAGGAGACATTTGGCAAGTTCGATGAGGTACTTGAACCGGGATGCCATTGCCTGCCGTGGTTCCTTGGAAGTCAGCTGTCCGGCCATCTTTCCCTTCGACTGCAGCAGTTGGATGTTCGCTGTGAGACCAAAACCAAGGTCTATCTCTTTCCCCAGCTGTAAACATAATTCAATATCTTTATTCTATAGAAATTAACATTTTAAATATTTAATATTAATATTAATATTTTTTGTTTGGGTGCTAAAATGTTAGCTATGCTACGATGATAGATATCTTTCCTTTGTATCATTTACTCATTTAGTGCCAATATGCGAGTGGAACTGAAATCATTAATCTTTGTGGTCATTAATTTATTTGCAGGACAATGTATTTGTCAATGTTGTAGCATCTATACAGTATCGTGCACTGGCAGATAAGGCGAGCGATGCTTTCTATAAACTCACCAACACAAGGACTCAAATCCAGGCCTATGTGTTTGATGGTACGGAGCCAAAGTCATTCTTGATATGTGGAAATAAGCATAAAGAAGATCACAAAGAAAAATAAACTGTCTTAGTTGCATTTGCATTGCAATATTGAGATTATATTACCACGAATATCATAAGCGGACTTGGTTTTTCTCTATGTGTATTTAGTAATTAGAGCCAGTGTTCCGAAGCTCAACCTCGATGATGTCTTTGAGCAAAAAAATGAAATTGCTAAAGCTGTTGAAGATGAACTCGAAAAGGTTTGTTCAGAAAGTGGTTAAATAAAATATTATGATGCCTATGTTTCGGCTTGCTTTTAACACGGTTCTTTCAATTGCTTACAGGCTATGTCTGCATATGGCTATGAGATTGTGCAAACACTGATTGTTGACATCGAACCAGATGAGCACGTTAAGCGTGCTATGAATGAGATCAATGCTGGTAAATATACATGCTCTCTCCTATAATTTGGCCAAGTTTCTAAATTCAACTCTATTTCCCACCTGGCTTAGGATGGCCATACTGTTTAATATTAGTTATACCAGTGTTCGGAAGGTAAGAAATGAGCAGATTGCAGAGGGGTATACCTTTTTAAATGGCCATACTGCTCAGAGAGGCTATATCTTGTGTCATCTAATTGACTCGACTTAATTCTATTGTTGAACCTAGGGATGTAGAAAATCTGTGAGGTGAAAACCCATCAATGATCACGGCCCTCGCCTCCCTCTTCTTCTTCTGCACATTCATTCTAGCAATCTATTCAATTTTGTATATTCGTGATGCACGTACTTAATGTATTCATAGTAAAATTTCCATATTAACTATTATGAGATAGAGAAGATTGAAATTGTTTGCTATTTCCTGGGCAACAAGAATGTCAGCATATCCTGACAGGCAGTTTTAGCTAGTCAATGGCCTTAAATATGATAAATTGTTGTTCATGAGATATTTGTGATTAATATGCATGCTATTTTACAAATAGATTGGGAATTAGTACACCAAAACGATTTTCTGTTTATTGAACAGTTTGGTTTTTAATTTTGTCTCACAATTCTAGTAACTAAAATTTCTTTTCAGCTGCAAGGCTGAGGGCGGCGGCTAATGAAAAGGCAGAGGCTGAAAAAATTCTTCAAATTAAGCGAGCTGAAGGCGAGGCTGAGTCTAAATACCTCTCAGGATTGGGAATTGCTCGCCAGCGTCAAGCGATCGTGGATGGCTTGAGAGATAGTGTGTTAGGCTTTTCAGTTAATGTGCCGGGAACTACTGCAAAGGATGTTATGGACATGGTCCTTGTCACTCAGTACTTTGACACCATGAAGGAAATCGGTGCGGCCTCTAAATCCTCTGTTGTGTTCATCCCCCATGGACCTGGTGCCGTTCGTGATGTGGCTACTCAGATCCGTGATGGACTTCTTCAGGCTTCATCATCACACACTTGATTTTCTCTCTTTAAGTTTCTACAGAAATTTTATGTCGTCGTGTTTGATGTCTTGTGATTTCTTCCTATTGTAACTGTTTATAGCTTTTTACGTACATAGCAGTCTTAAACATTTGCCAGAAGTACAAGCTATATAATTTGTCAACTATGAGTGCCACTTTTTCAAATTTACATGATTCATTTGTTTTCTCTGTTGCAGTCTTTCTTTTTTTTTTTTTTCTTTTCTTTTTTTTTTTTTCTTGAAATTTTTTGTTCACCAAGTTGTAGCCTGTACACAAGGCTACCACTTGAGTTGGGAGAGGTGAATGTACGCAAGCTTTATCCCATTTTCTTTTCAACAAGTATTTCCATTAAAACAAACACAAGCACTATTATTCTATTTTATTCTCTCCCTCAACTTATATTGTTTTCTATAATAGAAATCCAGCAAAAATTAGTTGGATAACACATAATTACAAAATAGAAGGGTACTTGAGAGCAGCCCAAAGTGGAAGAAACTGAGCTCATGATATTTTTTACATTGTTGGAAGAACAATATAGCATGAGCTCAGTTTCTTCCACTTTGGGCTTCTCTGAAGTACCCTTCTTTTCCGTCGATCACCTACATAGCTTCTTGGTTGAGGTTCAGAAAGAAGACAAGGCCACCAAAGAGGACACTCAGGCCATCATGGATAGCTTGTAACACCTCAACTAGGGGTACACAAAAAATCAGTGGAGCTGAAATTGCACGAAAACGTACCTGAACCGAACCGTGTACTACGGTTCCGATTTCGGTTCCAACATCAAAGAACTATATATATATATATATATATATATATATATATATATATAACACTTTTGACCCTTTTTAGATAGTGAAATACAGCTGTATACAACCAAAATTCAAGTAGTCACATCTCTCATCCAAATTACGCCTCGATTGCGATGACAATGGTGAAGTTTCTGTATCTTCTTTCCTACATTTTTTTTCCTCCTAGCAAGAAGAGATCTTCTTTCCTCATTCGCATCTCTCAAGCTGGTTCTAGATCTACTTCTGCTGAATCGACAAGATCTACTGCTCGGTCGACTGTGTCTTTGATTGACTCAACCATGTATTTCGACTTCTTCATCAATAGAATCGTTTCTTCAGTTTCATTCCGTTCTTTCAGTTCATGGGCCTCTGTTTGCGTAGTCTGTTTGTTGGGTAGAGGAATTGGTTTCCAGGTAGTCTCATTTCGATCTATTTATTACCTATTTTCCTTAAGCATCAGGTCTCTTTAAAAGATGCAAGGAAGAGAACCGAAGGAGACTCTTCGACTCTGTTTGAGTTCGAGAACATGTATATATATATATAACTATATATTTTTCATTTATTAAATTTTCAGATTCACAGCTTTGCTTATCATCTATTTGTTTATACCATTATTGTTTTGGGCTAATATATTCATTATTTTTGAAGAAAAAAAAGGTTAGGAACTGCGGTTCGGAACCGGAGCGAACTGTTCACTACGGTTCTGTTCGGTTCTATATCCCAACGGTTCCGGTTCCGGTTCCAAAATCAAGAAACCGTTGGGAACGATTCCGGTTACACCAGGAATTGTAAGGAATCAAATTGTGTACACCCCTAACCTCGACATCTTCCATCGCAAAGGCCTCAATCTTGAAGCTTTCTTTAAATATCTCTTCGGTGACATCAATCCCTTTCTCTCTTCTTCTCTTGGGGTAATTTTCTCTAGGGTAAATTTCCCTCCAATGAATAGGTTAAACAACAGAGACTTCTCCCGTGTTTTTAAAAACAATACCACACTTTCTTGTCAGTTATGATTTTGTCCTTTGTCGACTTTTCATGTATGAATTTTACTAATCTCAGGTATTTAGCACTTTAAAATGTCCTTAAAATATTTGAAATAACCAAAATATCCTCCTTTAACATAATATTTGTGGACAATTTTGTCCTTTAGTAAAGTTTGCTTCTGGATATTGGTGAGGGGTAGAAATCTATTTTTTTTTTTTTGCAGGGATCAGACATCATTTTTTGAATTTCCTTGAAATCTCATCATCAAATCAATAAATATACATCACCAGCTAGGGGTGTACATGGTTCGGTTCCTTACGATTCCTGGTAGAACTAGAATCGAAACCATTCTTAACGGTTCCTTAATTTTACCGAAACCGTTGAGTTCAATTCAGTTCAGTTCTGGTAATTTACGGTTCCGGTATAAGTTCCAAATGGTTCTTTGTTAATTTTTTCTTTTAAAACATTGATAAGAAACACACTCATACTTGTGCACTATTAGTTATAACAATATATTATAAGCTATTACTAGTATATGACCCTGTTTGAATTGGCTTTTGAAAAACAACTTTCGATTTTTTAAGCTCAAAAGCCGTTTTGGAGAATGTTTGGATTGGTAAGGCGGAAGGGTTTTAGAGTTCAAAAAGGGCGTTTAAAGGAAGCTAGTGGGTACTAGTTTCCTCATTTAGCTTCTGCTTCTCTTTTTCTTCTGCGTAAAAGCCGAGATAAAAGCTCTTCCAAACAGGACCTATATATATATATTCATCGAACATTAGAACTTAGAAGCTATTAGTATTTGTCTATATATTATTTATAAACAGAACACTAAAATTTAAAAGCTACTAGTATTTATTTATATATTTTATATTTTATACTTTCTATATGTATATATATATATAAAACACTTGAACTTAGAAGTTATTATTATTCATTTATATCTATATATATATATATATATATATATTTTACGGTTTTGGTTCTAGTTCCTTGACTTGGAACCGAAACCTGAATCGTAGTAAACGATTTCTAAAATTTAAAATTGGAATCCGAACCGGAACCGTTCAGTTCAACTATGGTTCCTTACGATTCCGGTTTCACCGATTCTTTGTACATTCTAAACTCTAAATTATTAAATAAAAATTAAAAATTATATACTAATAATTTAGGAAGGTGATATTTGCGCTCCACAAAAAGCCTAAGAGAATCCACTCCTATTTCTTAATAATTGAAATGACAAAAACAATCTTCAACTACACCTTTTATCTTCCCCTCTTTCGTTTTACTTTTCTCTCATGCATTTTCTCTCATTATTTGCTACTTTCTCCATCGTTTTTCCAATAACCCCTAAATCACTCTTTATCTTCCTAAAATAAATATAATTTTCATATCAATTAGAAACACAAAAGAGAAATGAGTTATTCCTGAGAAATCTATGATGAACTTGAAACAATAAAGAAAATTAGAGGGAAAGAGTGGAGGAGCAAATTCATCATGTATCCATCACCATTGATGAAGAAGATGAGGAAAGAAAGGAACAAAAAGGGGTATTGCGGCATGTAATATTATACAGTAGTTTACGATCCATAAAACTCTTTCTACTTATTCAATATTTTTTTAAATTAATGATCACGAACGTGAAAGAAGGCTCGGGTACATTTTGTTTCTTCTACTCAACGTGATTTATGAGATCTAATCCTTAAATTAAAAAGAAAAGACTAATAAGATCGCAGTGGTATTGAGGAATGTATGTAATGGTAGCTGTAGGTGCAGAAAAATTGCTACTACACTTAACACAAAATTTCTATTTAGAAAAATGTCGATGCCCTTTCTCATTCTCAATTTAGTCTTTAAATAATATCATGAGTACAATGATTGTGCCCGTGATTTCTCCGCCTAATAGGATGAAATTATACCTTTATTTGTTGCAGGAATTCAGTACTTAAATATTGGTGTTTTAAGTGTAGATTTAGGATTTTTCGTATATCCACGTCATCTTGTCGGGGTGACATGGCTGCCATGTGCCATGTTAATTACACATATCATACAACGGTTTTTTTTCTTATGCTACAGTAGCTAAAAAAGAAGGTCAGCGGTATGGATTAGGGATGAATCCGAGATTTTTGTTGACCCTTTATATATATATATATATATATATATATATATATAAAGTCCTATTCACCATTGTAGCAAATAATGGAGAATGATGATGGGAGTGTTTGCAATGACATGGTGGAAGGTGGGTTTGAGTTATTTGGCAAGGTGATGGAGGTGATGGTGAGTTCTGCTGAAGAAGAAAAAAATATTTAGGGAAAGAAAGAAAAGAGACGCAGAAAGAGTAGAGGAGAAATATTTAGCCGAAGAGAGAGGAGAGAGAAGATAGATATCATTGAGTTTTATGATAATAGGAAGCTTAAGGTGATATTTGTCATATCATTTATAAAAGAATAGAAGTGGAACGTCCAAGGTCTCACGGAATAAAAATACAAAAACTCCACAGAGTGAGCCTTCACAATCACGCCTGAATTTGAAAAAAAGAAAAAACCAACAATCCGACAAGGCGTGTATGGCAGAAGAAGAGGAAGGTAACAAAAAGGACGATCTTCTCCCCTAGAGAGAGAAAAATGAAACAATTTAGAAAGAGAAAGAGAAAGAGGGGGGGGGGGAAGGGATTGATTTTTACTGATTATGACTTAAGAGTGGTATATATGTATCAGGCATTATTGCCTTTGACATTACATAAAACCAATATATATATATATATGTAGACCCTAACTACCAAGCCCATACTAACCAAACCAAGCCCACCGATTAACAAGTCTATACCAACCAAACTAACCCAACCTTTGTAACCTGGGCCGGCGCCACACAAGTCCAACATCATACCTACCGACCCAAATCAGACAAACACGTCCAAACCAATACAAGCTGCCGTAAGTCAAGATAGACTCTAGAGCCGACAAGCTCACACACACCACTTGCCAAGATATCATTTCTTACAGCCCACCTCCTACTTTGAAGATTAACTAACAACTCTGCCCAGATGAACCCAACAAACACAATGATAAAGGGGACAAGCCCAAGTGGAAGAAAAGGACAAAAATCGAAAACCTATAAATAGAAGAAGAAAAGGAAAAGAAATGGATGTTTTTTTTTCTATTAAAAAAAGAACACATGCATAGATTGATAGAGACTTGTATTTGGATTCTATTGTAATCTACAAGAGCCTTTCAATATATTTTTTGATTTTTGAGTGTGTATGTCTTGGTATATACCATTTTTACATTTTTGAATGTCTACACTTTGGCGCCGTTTGTGGGAACATGACAAAAAGACTCGTGTGTCTGTCGTTCCCGTTTCATAAGTCTTCCCGATGGTAGGATCCACTCGAGTGGCCGTATACACCGAATGGCCTTCCCGCCCGGACGGAAATGAGTCAGCATGCCCGAACCTAGAGGCACTGATGGCCAGGTGGACACCTTGCAACAAGAAAACACAGAACTCCATAGTGAAGTTCGAGCGACCCGGCGACCACCACCCGATCAGCGCGGTCACTCCAGTAACCGAGACGAAGGGAGTTCACACCGCCAGTAGGTAGAGTTACGCCCTGAGCAGGGCATGATGAATGAAGGTCCAGTGAAGTGACCCAATCAGGTCGATCAAGACCCGATAGAACAAGCTCTGATGTGCTCGGCTGGGCGCAAGATGCTCCAAGAGCAGATACAAAGGGAGGTCAAAATTATTAGGCATGACCTTAAAGTTGAGACTCCGTCAAACTTGGTTGCGAAAGCAATTAGAGGAGTAATGCAGTCACCCTTTGCCACCCACATCTTAAGGGTGAGCATGCCTGCCAAGTTCAAGATGCTAGTATTTTTTAGTTTTGATGGTCAGACAGATCCAGTTGAACACATATATCATATACAACAACGAATGAATTTGAATGTTGATGATGATGAGCTCATGTGCCGGGTGTTTTCAACCACCCTAAGCTGTCCGGCGTTACTATGGTTCAAGCAGCGTTCCTCAGGTTCAATTTTTAATTTTTAGGCCTTGTGTGAGCAATTTATTTCACAGTATATGGGGGAATCAGAAATAGAAGAAGACCATCTCCTCACTATTTACCCTAAAACAATCCAGGGGTGAATCACTGAAGGTATTCTTCTCGCGTTTTAATATCGAAATCTCTTTAATTGATGGATGTGACTAGAGCACAGCAGTGGAAGCCTTCCGGGTGGCCATGAATAGTGGTACCAAGTTCTACTGGGCACTACTGAGGAAACCCCAGGGATATGAGTGCTCTGAACAGCAAGACACAAAGGTACATTGTGGTCGAGGGTGACACTATGGGTTGGGCCACCTCGAACGAGCCAAAAAGTAAACAGGATAGATGCCCCATCTCCAAAAGTAATAGACACTATCTACGAACACGCGCGACCCTGGGCGATCGACCCTCGCACGAGCACAGGCCGACGCGTGTCAGAGTCCCAAAGAACGGTAACAGTGAACGTTGTCCAAGATAAGTGTGTGTCCGTAGACATCATGCTTCATCGATGGGACATGCAAGCAGTCCAGACACCGCACGAGGATCTACTAGTGCTAAGCCTGGTCATCGCTAACTGCATCGTAAGACGGATACTCATAGATATAAGTTCCAGTGCGAATGTCATAACTCGCTCCACATTTGAGTAGCTCAGTTTTAACACTGGCGATGCTCACGAAACCCATAATCCCCTCGTTGGGTTTGACGGGACTAGAGTGACCCAATTCGACACCATTGCCCTCCCAATAGAGGCAGTTCATAGAGTGATAGAGGAAATCTTTGTTATAGTTAAGGTTAGTTCGCCTTACAATGTGATTCTCGATCGCGGATGGATATATAGAATGTGAGGCGGCTCGTCCACCCTCTATTAGATGATGAAATGCCTTTCCCCCAATGGGCAAAGCACTGTAAATCTTCTGGGGGACCAAGCTGCTGCGCGGATGTGTTACGCTGTCGCACTAAAAGGAGAAGAACCTGACGAGATTGGCTTTGCGGCATGCAAAAAGGCTCAATAGTAGCTACCGAACCACCGCACGGATGAAAATAAGGAAGATGAAGAGGTACAGGCTCGCACCCTCAAAATTCTACAGATTGTGCAAATTGACCCCAACAACATCGATTGAACGATGCAGATAGGGTCCCGATCCACCGATGCTAATAAAAAGGAGCTCATATAACTACTCTGAGAAGACTTGGACATTTTTTCCTGGGACCACTTAGAAATGACGGGGATCCACCCGAACAAAGCCTGCCATAACCTAAACCTCAACTTTGCCTTTCATCCCATTAAACAACGCTAATGCCGATTAATGCCCGAGCGAAATCGCATGATTGCCGAGGAGGTCTAGAAGCTGCTTGACCCAAGCTTAATTCGGGAGGTGTACTACCTGTATTGGATTTCCAACGTGGTGGTTGTATAGAAAAAAGATGGTAAATGGCAGGTTTGTATTGATTTCACCAACCTAAACAAAACCTGTTCAAAGGATAGCTACCCCCTACCGAAGATTGATCAAATGATCGACGCGACAACCGGGTATGAAAAGCTCACCTTCTTGGATGCATACTCAGGGTACAACCAAATACCCACGAACTCGAATGATAAAGAACATATCTCGTTCATTACCGAGCGAGGCAAATATTGTTATCGGGTCATGCCCTTTAGGCTAAAAAATGCCGGAGCGAAATTCCAACACCTGGTGAACAAGGTGTTCTGCAAACAACTCGGACAGTCGATCGAGGCTTACGTCGATGACCTGGTCATCAAAATTCTAAAAAAGACGAGTCACCTCATTGATCTGCAAGAGGTCTTCGACGTACTAAGACGTCACCAGATGAAGTTAAACCTCACTAAGTGTACTTTTTGGGTGACTGAGGGCAAGTTCCTGGGCTATATCGATAGTAGGATAGGAATAGAGGCCAGTCCGGAACAAGCCAAGGCGCTCGCACAACACGCCGAGCCAAAGACCTTCCGTGATCTTCAAGTCTTCACCGGAAGGATAGTCGCCCTAAGCTGATTCATCTCCCGACTCTCGGACAGGTGCAAACCCTTTTTCAATGCAATTCGGTTAAAAGGTAACACCATTTGGTAAAACGAACATCAAATAACCCTAAACGATTTGAAGAGATACATAACCAGCCCGTCTATCCTCACCGTCTCGACCGAAGGGGAACGATTATTCCTCTACCTAGCTATCTCCCTTTCACCTACCAGCGCTATCCTGTTATGAGAAGATGGAGCTTTGCAATGCCCCATATACTATGCCAACCGAACGATAACAGGGGCAGAACAACGTTACACCAAAGCCGAGAACACATCTTAGCTTTGGTGCAGGCAAAGAAGAAGCTCCATCACTATTTCGAGTCACACTCTATGACAGTGATGATCACATTCCTTATCCGAAGCATACTCAACAAGCCGGACATGTTCGGACGATTGTCGAAGTGGGCCATCGAATTAAGCTCGTTCGACATCACTTACGTCCCATGAACAACCGTCAAATGACAAGCCGTGGTCGATTTTCTCTTGCAATGTGAACCAGAAGACGAAGAGAATGGGTTAACCGAGCCTCTATGGCATTTATCTATGGATGGCTCAATCAATTAGTTTGGAGTAGGCATTGGCATCGAGCTACGAGCTCCGGAAGGATCCTTACTCCAACAATCACTCCGATTAGAATTCCCGGCATCAAAAAATGAAGTAGGGTATGAGGCCTTAATCCATAGACTCAGACTCACCCGAGAATTACAAGTCCTCAACTTACGAGTTTGTTGTGATTCCCAACTTATTGTTCGTCAGATGACCAAGAAGTACACCACTAGGGACGAAGGAATGTGCACCTATCAATGAGCCACACGGGAGATCTTGGCAAACATGCCACGAGTTGAAATAGTTCATGTACCATGCGAAGAAAATGCCCGCACAGACAACTTAGCTTACACCGCCTCACATGCCGTCAGAAACCTCATTCGATCGGTACCCTGGAGATTGTTCGCGTACCATTGCTTGACACAAGCGGTGTAGGTACTATGCCTGCCGTCTGGACCCAGTTGGATGGATCCCATATGGCAATACATGGAAGAGGGGACACTCCGCTATCCAAAGATGAATCTAGAAAGATACGACTCACAACCCCGAAGTACGTCTTAATCCGTCACTAATTATATCGGGCGTTCACACTCAGGGCCCTATTTGCGATGCCTCACCTTCCTACAGGGAACGAAGGTACTCAAACACATTCACAGCGGCAAATGCGAGAACTGCTCAAGGGGGAGGTCGCTTGCTCACAAGGTCCTCCTTCAAGGGTACTTCTGGCCATACTTGGCAAAAGAAGCTCGAAACTATGTCCTTCGGTGCGACAAGTGCCAAAGACACACTCACACCCCGCACCAACCCCCCGAAGATCTCCACTTAACGTCCAGCCATTGGCCCTTTGTCCGATGGGTGATGGATGTGGTCAATCCTCTCCCAAGTGCCCCCGGGAATAAAAAATTTGTGCTACTAGCCACGGATTACTTCACCAAATGGGTAAAAGTCGAAGCTTATGTCACCATTTCCCAGTCCCAGGTAGAAAACTTTATTTGGACCAACATCATCTGTCGGTTGGGCTTCTTGACTCAATCACAATAGGCAATGGGAAGAACCTCACAGGGAACAACATACAGGCGTTTCTTAAACGGTATGGAATAAACTAGAAAAAATCCTCTTGGTCTTACCCCTAAAGCAATGGATAAGCCGAAATCACCAACAGAACTACATTCCATTGCCTAAAAAAGAAGCTGACTGACCGAAAAGGCTTGTGGCTCAAAGAATTACCTAAGGTGTTATGGGTTTACCAGACGACCCCACGACGACTGACAGGAGCAAACCCCTTCAGCCTTACCTACGGGTCTGAAGTTGTGATTCCAATAGAGATCGGTTTGCCAACCCTCCGAATGGATTCCCTCCAAATTGAAGCCAACGCTCAATCCCTAGAACATGATCTAGATTTTCTGGACGAACAAAAAGAGATAGCTCTGATACGACTAGCTGCGTATCAACAAACGATCACCAATAATTATAACAAGTGAGTGAAATATTAAGCATTCAAGGAGGGTGATCTAGTATTATGAATAATAGTCCAGGGAACCAAAGAATGGAATGCCAGGAAGTTAGCATCAAACTGGGAAGGACTTTATAAGATAACTGAAGAAATTGGTAGAGTGGCATATCGACTGCAGCGAACCGAAGACGGAGTGAGGTCAGACTCTCGTGGAACGCCACACCTTGAAGGTAGTACATGTAAACCCAACTCTGAAAATTGCTTGTGTAAATATATGTGAATAAACACCTCTCATTTTTTGAACAAAAAATCAAGCAAATTGCCTAAGGCCCGATACGCCGAAGGGATGACTGAATGATATGGTTAGCTGAGAAGTTAAACTTATTACTCCTTGGCCCATCCAGCCAAAATTGTGATTGAACAATATCAGACAATAACAGAACACTACCAAGTACAATGTAAAGAAGACACAAAATGGACAGATAACAAAAATAAGCTAAGCACATTTAATCGAAGCACCATCATCAGACAAAAACTACTCATTACATTCAACGTCTGGAACATAAAAGTTAAGTACATACATAGAACAAGAAAAAATAACCCAACTCAAGCCTTAGCTTTAGGAAGCACATATTTGGTCCCTATCGCAAACAACCCCTCTTGTTCGACTGTACGAGGAAGAACCTCCTCATCTTGAGGAAGAACTTCCTTAGCCTGATTTCGGGCAGTATGCATGGTCAGCACGTCCGGCACTTAATGATCGGGTGGAGGTAGCTTCCAACCTTTGATAGGTAGCAACTATGGCAAAGTGACTCTGAAAAAAAATTTTTTTACCTTCAGTGAACGAAGAGGACCTATGTTAGTCAACTCCCTAGTATCCAGTGCATCCATTGCTTGCATATCTCTAGGCGGCCACATGCCTTGAGCGATCGCTTGACAGGTGTGGACGTCGTGAAAGCCAGAATCCCCCACAGTAACCACCGATCCACTTAATTTCGAGAGTTAAGGAATCCACTGTTCGGCAGATGATGAACTGCCACCAACAGATTGGTGGACGAGTAAACCCCCAACCATCCTAACAATCACCGATCTGGACGATCGGTGAACTCCCCCCATCGGTGCAGGGGCATCACTCGAATGTCCCCTCTTTTGCATTTGGGCACCTCCAGTATCCCCCGTGCTCGAAGAATCCCTACCAGAATTCTTGCACTTCAAACCCACCTCCTCTTCCTCTATACCCAAAGGTACGAAAGTCCGACAATCCTGCTCAGCATCCTTCTTGCTCTTGGCTTTTTGAATGGTACTTGGAATAATCATATTCGCTGCATGCTCAACCTCTCTAATAGTTAACCTCAGGTTTGCTGCCGTTAAGAGACAAGAGCTCCTTAGAGCTCGGTTGGCCGTTCCAAACACGCGATTGGAGAACACGCAACCGACTCTCCACTTCAACACTGGGAATGGAAAAGTTATCCTTTGCATAAAAAGAAAGCTAGTATCAATACCAAAAATCACAATCAGCCACAAAAATCGATAAAAAAAAGGAGTCAACCGATACCTAGCTCCACAAACTTATTGGAAATAGGATATTGATCGGACGCCGACACCCTCCAACCCCCTCCGATCACTACAAGCTTTTCCCTCCACCCTCTATCTGACGATGGATTCTCGGTACATATCATTCGTCGTGGTTTAGGAAACAAGTGATACCGGTGTCGATCATCTTTGGTTTTAGTCACTCTATAATATAACATCAGGTCATAGAAGTCGAGATTCAATGACTTTGTGCGATTTAAAACTAGCAGACTAGACAAAACCCTAAAGAAGTTCAGGTTAACCTGTAGTGGCGCTAACCCTAACGTGTTCAGAATGATATGATAGAACGGGTGTAATGGAAACCTAAGGGTTGGTAGAAAACCCATCGAAAGTAACAGCTCACCCTCCTTCACTCCCTCGCCCGAATGAAAGTTCGATCGAATAGGGTAAACCCGGAACGTGATGCTTGAAGGAATATCCCTATCCTTCTGTAACTTCACCAAATCTATTATGTCCACCCTACCCTCGAAATCAGACAGATCAGGATCCTCTGGCCTCCAAACCCTAACCCCTTCGTTATCCTCAACACCCTCTACTCCCGGAGAAACCAAAGCCCTGGGACTCTGGGAGCCCCAACCCCCACTTCCACAACTTTGACATTATCCTCACCCTCAAAGCTCGAACTAAAAATTGAACGAGAACCACTTCTGGATTTACCACTCGACAATGTACTCTCCTCCCCACTTATTCTGAGTCGAACACTACGACAAAAACTAATAAAACAAATAGACAAAGATTAACACTAACCTTAAATAGTCGTTCTTAGAACCCCCTTGAAGATGTGACTCGGTTTGTAAATCATTCAATAGACAAACCACTCGTCACCTCACCTTTAAATAAACAGCGAGACTTTGCTCCCAATGACGGCACACTAGACGCCTCAGACGCTTGGGGAACTGAACCAGTTTTCAATTCCCTTCGTATCCCGCCCGCACCAGGATTCAAACGGAATTAGGGCAGAGTGTAAACCTCGATTACCAAGCCCATACCAACCAAACCAACCCAACCTTCATAACCTGGGCCGGTGCCACACAAGCCTAATGACGAGTGTAGAATAGTGAATATTTGTCGTTGCTTCTCTACACTTCGTACAAAAATAAAATCTGCAAAAACTCTGCTGAAAATTGTATAGTAATAAGCAGGGTCGAACCACTCTCAAGTGAGATTCTGAATGAGCTCAAATTCACACACTAATTTATGGAATGAAAATGATTTTTTTAAAAAATATTTTTTATTTTAGAATTATAATGAATAAATAAAACTATACTAATAAAATAAATCTCAACGGAAGGGAATCCACCTCCACGAATCCACATAAATAAATTTTCTATTATTCTTATATGAGTTTTCCTCCGATAAACAATACACTTCACCAATCCAGTTACAACTTGAAAAGATGAAGGAAAATATAACATAAAAAGCAAACTTGATTATATATGAGAGTATTTTTTTACTTAATCTGTTGAACCTTTGCTAGGTAAATAGAGGTAGGCATTTTTCGAATTACCATTATTTGGCAAATATGAAGAATCCTCCCTATAATTTTCTTTTGAAAATAAAAACTCAGAGTAGAAGAATAAAAGAATACTCTTGGGAGGAAAAAATATATAAGAATATAAAAGAACTTACTTATATTTCATCATAGTGGCTTCATCACTCCCTTAAGAGGTGTGTTTACAAGAAAAGAAAATGAATCCAAGAAAATATTTCGAGCTACACTTTATTTTTTTCTACAATTTCTAACTCCCTTCACCATCCCCTAAGACCCCCCTATTTATAGAGTTAGAGGGGAATGGTTTAGGTGGGAAAAATTTAAAATACAAAATACAAAATTTTAAAACAAAAATTGAAAATACAAAATTTTGAATTTAAATATCTAATATTTGATCTCCATATTTTTAATTTGAATTCTGGACTGCAAACGTGGCCGTGTAAAAAATATTTTGCATAAGTTTTGAACTTGATACCTCTTGTGAAGTAGATTGCACAAAATACCATCTCTCATACAATTCTTCTTATGTTCATCTTTGGCCATATATATCCCTTTTAGCCATTTTTTGCTATTTTTCTTCTTATTTGGAAATTAAACCCTATAAAACATAAAATTCAAAGATAAGAACATTTAAATAAAGTAAAATAGTAATTAAAGACTTATTTTGAGATATAAAATAACAAATTTTGTACACTTATCACCCAACATCATACCTACTAGCCCAAATCAGACAAACACGCCCAAACCAATACAAGTCGCCGTAAGTCAAGATAAACTCCAGACCCGACAAGCTCACACACACCACTTGCAAGCTATCATTTCTTACAACCCACCTCCTGCTTTGAAGATTAGCTAACAACTCTGCCTAGATGAACCTAACAAACACAATGATAAAGGGGACAAGCCCAAGTGGAAGAAAGGGACAAAAATCGAAAGCCTATAAATAGAAAAAGAAAAGGAAAAGAAAGGGATGATTTTTTTTTCTATTAAAAAAAGAACATAGGCATAGATTCATAGAGACTTGTATCTGGATTCTATTGTAATATATAAGAGCCTTTCAATATTTTTCTAATTTTTGAGTGTGTATGTCTCGGTATCTATCGTTTTTACATTTTTGAGCATCTACAATATATATATATATATATATATATATATATATATATATATATATATATATACACACAGAGAGAGAGTCCACCAGCTCATTAATTACATTTCAATCTAAGTGGCTTCTGTCAATCCTGTTGGGATTGCAGACAATTTTCAACAGATAGCCCAGGAGCCCCCGGGATGCACAGTCTTTATAGATTAATCCTAAACCTACAAGTAGTAAGTGTTTTTAGGGATTATGGAGAGATTAAATAGCATATGTTATAAAGGCACAATTTTGCCAAACCTTGTATATCTGTGTGTTTTGTCTATATATTTTTTTCTTTTACAATTTTTTGTTGTCGTGTGATTCTTGTGATTCATAGTTTTCAAGTTTTGAAGGAGTTAGAGAATAAACATTGAGTTTATTCCAAACAAATCCATGCTTGATGGGTCATCAAGCTCAAATCAACTTATAATCGTGAACCCAACATTAGATTGAATACATTCTTCACTAAAGATTATTTTGTTATACATTTGTTGTAGTATTCAAACATATGGGTTATGTAACACTTTAGAGACAGAATATATATAACACAATTATTTTTCGGTTTTGGATTCTTAATTTATCATGATTTGCCCTATTGTAAATAACATTCAATATTATTTTCATATGTTGATCTGGACCTATCTCAGGAGGATACTCATATATATGTGTGTGTGTGTGTGTGTGAGCAACAATTGAATGAAGTAAAGATTAATTGACCCCTTTGGCCATTTTTCACACTGTTGATCAAAATCGATGGCAAATAGCAATGAGAGACCAAATGTATATTACTATGAACACAACTTGTAGTATAGAGAAAGGGAGAGGGAGAGGGAGCGTATGCCTATTATACTTAGGGGTGCACACAGTACGGTTCCTTATGGTTTTTGGTGGAACCAGAATCGAAATCGTTCCTAACGGTTCCTTAATTTTGGAATCGAAACAAAAATCGTTGACTTCAGTTCGATTTGGTTCCGATTCTTTGCAGTTCCAATTCCAGTTCCTCAACGGTTCTTTGTCAAGTTTTTTTAAAAAAAATATTGGCAAGATACGCACTCATACTTGTGCACCCTTAGTTATAACAATAGATTAGCTATTAGTATTTATTTATATATCTTATATTATATAAATATATAAAATATTAGAACTTAGAAGCTAAACGTATTTATCTATATATTATGTATTTTATACTTTATATATAAATAGAACACTAGAATTTCGAAGGTATTAGTATTTATTTCTATATTATATATTTTATACTTTATATATTATATATTTATATAAAACAATAGAACTTAGAAGTTATTATTATTTATTTATATATTATATATTACATTTTTTTTTCTAACGGTTCCAGTTCCGGTTCCAAGTTCCTTGACTTGGAACCGGAACAGTAGTGAATGGTTTCTAAAATTTGGTATCGGAACCGTAGTGAACGGTTCAGTTCGGTTCAGGTACGGTTCCTTACAATTCCGGTTCTGGCTTCACCGGTTCTTTGTCCACCCCTAATCATGATGTCTCTTGCATTTTGAAACCCTTTTGTCTCTCTAGTTTTAGAGGGAGAGTCATTGTGTGGTGTAGAGAGAGAGAGAGAGGGGGAGTTACATGTGCATAAGGGTAGTTGTGTCTTTTTATATAATATGATATTTTTAATTAAATAATAATAAAAAGTAGATGAGTATAAAAGTTATTTTCTTATTTCTTTAGTCACTGACAGATAGTATAATGTTATTTTTGAAAATATGAAAAGGTTCATGTTATTTAGTCCAGTGAAATTTATATACATATACACAGATGCGTATCTTTAAATTATATATTATGTTTTTATATTAGTAACATGTATTTTAGATTATACACAAACATGGTATAATTCATTTGCATTTTCTGGGTTGTGCATAATTTGACCTCTATAGGTTCTTGACTCCGATTTGATGGATAATTTACTTGTTTGCGACAGGTATAGTTGAAATTGCGTTAAATATGGCTTCAAAGTGATAGGAGTATATAATATACATAGAATGTAAGAGAGAATTTAAACATTAGAGGGTAAATGGATGTTTGTGTATGCATAAACAAATCATTCAAAGCAATGTATGAATACCTAATGCAATATATAATAGCTCTTCTTCATCATCCGAAATACTTAGATTTTTCTCTCTCTTACTCTTGTTCTTGAGCCAATGGACACTTTTGTCAGTTAAAATGGTCAAAGATAAAAACAAATTATCTATCTACTTGTACTAGCTTTTGAGAAATCTAGGAGATGACACTGTAATTAACTCTAAAAAATTCAAGTGAATAGTGGTTATCAATGGACTGGTTCCTATTTTAACTGCCGGACTGGTTCCCATTTTAACTGCCAAATTCGATCCTGGCAATGTTCCAACTACTGGTACAAACTCACCTATATAGTATACATGCATTTATTTATGACAAGCCTCACCATATTATACAGAACATACAACAAGGAGCAATACATAAAAACATGCTACTTGCTGGAAGATCACATAAATTGATTACAACCATATAACCAAGTCTGTAGTAGATAACTATAGCAGAAACTGCTATAAGACATCAGCGTACAAAAATATGAGAACCATTTGACCAGGAAATTCTACCACACCAAAATTACTTCCGAGAAGACATAACAAACATGGATTAAAGTCCTTTCTATTCATACCCACCAAGGATTATTATTCCCTCCGTCGTTTATTAGTTGTCCACTTTTTTATACTGTTCCAAAATAGTTGTCCTAATTGAAAAGTGAATGTATATTTTACGATATTTTCAAAGTACCCTTCTTACATTGAAGTTATATTAAAGTATATAACATGACATGAATGTGAATTCATCGCAGATAGATTTGACAATTCATTCATTACTAATACAATAAAGTACGTAACATCAAAAATTATTTTCTTAATAAGTTAAATTCCCAAAGATGGACAAATAAAAAGGGACCGATGGAGTAGCATGCAAGGACTAGGGCTCGTATTCGAGCGGGTTGGAGATAGAGCTTGGGTTGAACCCGATGTATGAAATGTTCAACTCTAACCTAGCCCATTCTTAATTTTTTTAGTTTGGGTTGAATTCGAGTTTCCAACTCGGGTTGAGAATTCGGGTTACCACTATGACTTCATCATATAAGCATCTTATATGACATTGACTCTATAAAACTTATAAATTTCTTTTTCATTCTTTTATGTATTTGGAATGCACGCAATGAACAACCATAACTAATTCACAATTGCAAAAATTGAAGACATATGACGGTATATCCTAAGACATAATAACCAATGGGCCACTAACTACACCAACCTAATTATAATTTAAAATAATTAAAGGTTATTTAAAATAAAAATATATAAAAAGTAAAATTAGAATTCGGTTTCGGGTTAATGGGACATCAACCCAAGTCCAACCCTAATTGAATACGGGTTAATATTTTTCAACTTTGGCCCAACTTTAATTGTAAAAATGATTGCCCAATTTCATAAAAAATCATACTAGAATTGGATTGGGTTTGGATTGACCAACCCAAATTGCACCCCTAGTAAGGGCTACACATTTTTAGCACCATTCATCTCTAATTTATGCTTTATATGTTTTTACATAGTACGAACCAACACAAAATATAGCAGAACTAAATTTCTCCAAGGAGTAGCTAGCTCTGTAACCACAAAAATAATTCTATCTACAAGATCCAAATTTATATAATACTTCTTGTCAAAATCCAGTAGTAGAGTATCAGAACTGTGATACTAGTCCCTTGAGAGCCTTTCATATAATACTACTTATCAAAATCCAGCACCGCACTAGCATCACAGATTCAGGTGAGACTAATCTTTCTAGACACACGTAATACTTCACAAACTACATGCGTCTATTAAGTCCAAATATAATATTCGTGTGAGTTTAATTAACTCCCCTATGAGGAGACTCAAACCATATCCCTTTCAATTTGGAAGAAGATAAAAAATCGTTGAATCATTAGGCGTTCGGTGAGAAATCCACAATTTAACAAGAGACAATAATATAAACGCGTATAACAATTGATAATCACTTCCCAAAAATAATCATACTTTAAGGGTCCCTTTGGTTAGCATGAACTTTTTTTAAAAAAATTATTATAAAAAATTACAATTTTATAGTTTAGAATGCATTAAATTTGCCACGAAAGAAATGACAATATTAAAAATTTATAAAACTTTTTCAAAAAAAAAAAAAAATTCTAGAAATTTTTTATAAAAAAGTTAGGTGGTTATGAAAAGTTATTTTTTCACAAAAATTTTCTTTTCTTGCTATCTATACTCTTAAAATGTTAAAAAAAAAATCATTTATTTTTCTTTCATGCTATTTTTATCTAAGCCTAAAAATTCTTATAGAAGACATGCAATTATAAATCTGCAACTTATCAGGCTTAGGCTTCAAATTCATTTTAGAAAACATGCAAGGTATATGTATCAGAAAATAGAAAAACAGATCTAAAAAGATAATCAAACCAAGTTTTACAAACAAGGAAAAACGCTTCCAGAGCGAATGAAAGTTGGAATTTCCTTTGTTCTTTATTCTTTTCTTTCTTTTATTCCTTTTCCTTTCTTTTGTTACAGCCCACGTGTACATGAGATCTCATACACTTGTTTTTTTTTTACTTTTTGTTTTTCTTTACCACTCTATTAGGGTTCTCACATTTCTATATAAATCAATACTCTACTAACAAAATAAAATGATTAATTTAGATCAAATGAAATTTAAAGTCTAAAACATAACTAAATAACCTAACAAAAATTTAAGACATCACAAAGTTTGCGTCATGAAATCAACCATTTCAATTCAAATTAATAGCGAATGAGAATGGCCTTAATAAGTTAATATGATCTCAAATTGGTCATAATTGTTTTCTTGAAAGCTGTATTAAATCGGTTATCTGGTCCCATTTTGATATAATGCATAAGCTAGTCTTTTTCCCTTCTTTCAAAGAAATAAAAAATTCAATGTGATGTTGAAGCTCAAACCCACATTAAATAAGACTGTGTGGAATATGTATATCAAGTATATATCATTACTTACAATTAAATAAGACTGTGTGGAATATGTATATCAAGTATATATCATTACTTTTAGAATTACAAGCTCAAGGAAGCAATGAGGCTGGATGGTACTGTTGAAGCTCAAACCCACATTGCATTTGGCCAAAGTCCCTGTTGCACTATCAAATGAGAGTTCTGTTCCAATGGAGAAAAAGCTGCTACCCAGTAATGATATATACATGATATACATATTCCACAGTCTTATTTAATTGTAAGTCTCTCTCTCTCTCTCTCTCTCTCTCTCATATACTACCCTCTTGCTTGGTTATTGAATTTTATGTCTTATCTCTTTCTCTTATATGTGTTATATAACTCATTCACTGATATAGCTGTGGACCTATTAGAAGATTTTCTATAAAATTGGGAACACCCGAAAAAGGAAAGAAGTGGAAGAGGGGCAAGGAGAACAAGACATTTTTAGCAAGTTTTGATTTGTTTTTCTATTTTCAGCAATTTTCTTATTTTCTGCAATTTTCCTTTTCAGCAACTTTTCTGTTTTGGTTTTAATTTATATTTGGTAGTAGAAAACCTTGTGATTGCTAGGGTTTCATTACTAATTGAAGAGAGAATTTTTACAGCAACTAAAGTTTGCTTTGACAACGATTTGATCGTCTCCTCTTGGTAAGGTAGCATGATTAACAGAGTTGACTTGAAATTCTTGTTTTGAATTCATATATGTTTGATGTACTACTTTTAGCTTTATGACTGCCCTTGATTTGAAGTTGTGGGTTGAAAACTCTTCAAGAATTTGCCAAAATTTTGTGTAGTTTTTTTGTAGAATTGAAGTCCCTTGATGCTTGTAGTGTTAACATAATCTGTTTTCGGTTCAAACATCAACCCTCAACCCTTTCATTTAGGAGGAGGAGACACCACTTGGCCTAAACCCTTGGTTGGGCAAGGCAATAAATTATCTTGCCTATTTATTATCCAGAAATCAGAGGTTGTGGAACTGTTATTGTGTATTCTTGTTGATATATTATTGTCATTAGTGCAAAGGTTTTCTCAGATGTTTAGGGAATTAGATGATCTATAATCTATTATTGACTTTGGTTTAATTTTTCTGAAAATATATTTTGGGTTTTGTTGTAGAGACTTTACAATTAGAATTCATGATGTTCATGTGCCAAAATTATTGGGAAAATTTTTGCTTCTGTTCTTGAAAAATTGAGCTTATGTAAAAAGTTGTGTGTTTCTCATAAGAGGTGAGTTTTACCTAATAAAATGAAGAAGAGTTCCTTTTATTTGTTTGTGCATTTATCTACTTTTTCCACCCATGTTATGGATCATGTTCATGTATTACTGTTAGTTTGGATGTACAATTAAAATAAATCTGACTTGTTTAAAGAGCACTGAATCACTATGGGAATAATTATCCTTCTGAATCTTGTAATCCTAGATGGGTGCCTTAGTTATCAGGGGTCACGAGTTTATCTAGCTGTGTTTTGTTGGTCTGTAGAGAAGCATTCTAATTTCTTTTTTTGAATTTCTCTATAGAAATTATGGGTAATCTGCTCTGTTGTGTACAAGTGGACCAATCCACAGTCGCAATTAAGGAGAGATTTGGCAAGTTTGATGAGGTACTTAAACCGGGATGTCATTGTCTGCCTTGGTTTCTTGGAAGTCAGCTGTCCGGCCATCTTTCCCTTCGACTGCAACAGTTGGATGTTCGCTGTGAGACCAAAACCAAGGTATATCCCTTTCCCCAGCTGTAAACATAATTCAATATCTTTATTCTATAGTAATTAACATTTTAAATCTTTAATATTAATATTTTTTTTGTTTGGATGCTAAAATGTTTGCTATATGAAGTTGATAATGCATCTTTCCTTTGAAGTATTTAGTGCCAATGTGCAAGTGGAACTGAAATCATTTGTATTTGTGGTCATGAATTTATTTGCAGGACAATGTATTTGTCAATGTGGTAGCATCTGTACAGTTTCGTGCACTGGCAGAGAAGGCGAACGATGCTTTCTATAAGCTCACCAACACAAGGACTCAAATCCAGGCCTATGTGTTTGATGGTACAGATCCAAAGTCATGCTTGATATTTAGAAATAAGCATAATGAAGATCATAAAGAAAAATAAACTGTCTTAGTTGCATTTGCATTGCAATATTGAGATTATATTACCATAAATATCATAAGCTGACTGGGTTTTTCTCTACATGTATTTAGTAATTAGAGCGAGTGTTCCAAAGCTCGACCTCGATGATGTCTTTGAACAAAAAAATGAAATTGCTAAAGCTGTTGAAGATGAACTCGAAAAGGTTTGATCAGATAGTGGTTAAATAAAATATTATTATGCCTATGTTTCGGCTTGCTTTTAACACCGTTCTTTCAATTGCTTACAGGCTATGTCTGCATATGGCTATGAGATTGTGCAAACACTGATTGTTGATATAGAACCAGATGAGCACGTTAAGCGTGCTATGAATGAAATCAATGCTGGTAAAGATACACGCTCTCTCCTATAATTTGGCCAAGTTTCTAAATTCAACTCTATTTCCCGCCTGGCTTAGGATGGGCATACTGTTTAATATTAGTTATAATAGTGTTCAGAAGGTAAGAAATGAGCACACTGCAGAGGGGTATACCCTTTTAAAAGGCCATACTGCTTAGAGAGGCTATATCTTGTGTCATCTAATTGACTTGACTTAATTCTATTGTTGAACTTATGGACGTAGAAAATCTGCGAGGTGAAAACCCATCAGTGATCACGGTTGATTCATTTTCTATCAATCTATTCAATTTTGTATATTCGTAGTGCATGTACTTAATGTATTCATAGTAAAATTTACATATACAACTGTTATCAGATAGATAGAGAAGAATGAAATTGTTTGCTATTTCCTGGGCAACAAGAATGTCAGCATATCCTGACAGGCAGTTTTAGCTAGTCAATGGCCTTAAATATGATAAATTGTTGTTCATGGGATATTTGTGATTAATATGCATGCTATTTTACAAATAGAATTGGAATTAGTACATATCAAGCTTTCTTGTCAACTAAGCCAAGTATCTCACACCAAAACGATTTGCTGTTTATTGAACAGCTGGGTTTTAATTTTGTCTCACAATTCTAGTAACTAAAATTTCTTTTCAGCTGCAAGGATGAGGGCGGCGGCTAATGAAAAGGCAGAGGCTGAAAAAATTATACAAATTAAGCGAGCTGAAGGTGAGGCCGAGTCCAAGTACCTCTCAGGATTGGGAATTGCTCGCCAGCGTCAAGCAATCGTGGATGGCTTGAGAGATAGTGTGATAGGTTTTTCAGCTAATGTGCAGGGAACTACTGCTAAGGATGTTATGGACATGGTCCTTGTCACTCAGTACTTTGACACCATGAAGGAAATCGGTGCAGCCTCTAAATCCTCTGCTGTGTTCATCCCCCATGGACCTGGTGCCGTTCGTGATGTGGCTACTCAGATCCGTGATGGACTTCTTCAGGCTTCATCACACACTTGATTTTCTCTCTCAAGTTCCTACAGAAACTCCATGTCAAAGAAGGCTTTTTGCTTAGTTAATCATAGAACTTCAAGAAGAAAATAGCTTCTTATTTATTTATTTTTGGATTAACTTAGGATCTTAAAAGTTTTCCTCAACTCATCATCAAGAACAGTTTAGGTACACAATTCTTCCTTTCTTTTTCTTGGAATTTTCTTTTATTTCCATTAAAAAAACACAAGCACTGATCCCTATTCTTTTTCCTCATATGATCATGATCAAATGCTTTTTTTCTCATATGGTCATGATCATGGTTTCCTCTCACTTCATACATTTTGCTAAAGTTGTTTTCAGCCTTATCATTACCTAAAATGAACTCATCATTATGAAAAATAGTTTAGGTACTCAACTCTTCCTTTTTTTTCCTTTCTTTTTCTTGGAATTTCCTTTTTCTCATGTGATCATAATCAAATGCCTTTTTTTCCTCATATGATCATGATCATGGCCTTCCTCTCACTTCATACTTTTGCTGAAATTGTATTCAGCCTAATCATAGCAGAGGGAGGGCATTTGCATCATTAGGGAAATCAAAACATTAGTAAATTTGCAATTGAGATTACAAAATATAATTTGGGGTTAATGATGGGTACATATTAAACTTGATGTTTGCACTCTGGATGTGATTCTATAATTGGTTTTAAACATTTAACTCACAACTTATATTGTTTTCTATAATACAAAAAGGTCTGTTAATTCCAGCAAAAATTACTTGGATAACACACAAGTACAAAGTAGAGAACAGCCAAAAGTGGCAGAAACTGAGATCATGCTATATTGTTCTTCCAACAATGATAATTTTTTTACCTTATTGAATATAGTAGAAAAAAGAAAAACAAAGTAGCTTGATCTAGCTAGGGTCTAATAGCCAAAGACAGCCCAAGCTTAGCCTTATTAGTTACAGCCTTGAAGTCCACCTCTCCAGCTATAGTTAAGAACAGTGGCGACCAAAACTGCTGCTGTATAAGGGCACCTACCTTGCCGGAAGTGCTCAGTCGAGCTTTCACCATTGTAATGGGAAGGAAAGCATACTGGGTGCCCAAAGTAAGTACAGTTTCATTGCTGAAGAATCTGTGAGTTAGCTCTGCTGCAACAGCAGTGCTGGTAAGAGGATTCAGTGAGCGGTAACAAGAAGCACTCAGTGTATCAGCTTTGTCATTCCTGCAGCATTATGTATGTATCAGAAAATCCACCATTTTGATTCAAATTAGTAGTGTATTAGAATAGTCTAAATATGATCTCAAATTAGTGGTCTTTAATTGTTTCATTGAAAGTTGTATTAGATTGCTAGTCTTTTTCCGTTCTTTCAAAAAATATGGGACTGTTGAAGCAGAGGAAAAAGAGGAAAAAGAATTATCTGAAACAGAGGAAAAAGAATTACAAGCTCAAGGAAGCAATGAGGATGGGACTGTTGAAGCTCAAACCAGCATTGCATTTGGCCAAAGTCCCTGTTGCAGTATCAAACGAGAGTTGTGTTCCGATGGAGAGAAAGCTGCTACCGATCACACCTGAGAAATCTAGAATAGGTTTTGTTGTCAAACCGATGCCTGCAGTAATCCCGGCATAGTCATGTAAGTATTGCAGTTCCACCTGCATCCACAATCACCATTGAATTATATATGAATGGAGTTTTTTGAAATATGATAAAGAGAACAACTGCATATATAATGTCAAGTGTCAAACAACAAGTCCCCAACTTTATGAGGATGAATTCAAAAATAAGTTTTTAAGTGGCAAGAAATTGAGAGAACATGGCACCTTGTTAGCGCTTTGATAAGGTATGAAACATCTAAGAACTGTCCCGAGTCCAGGCACAATTTCATTAACTGCAACATTTGATGAAAAATGAGGCACTCATATTTCAGCATCAATTCCTCCATTGAATAGAAGAAGTACATGAAAAGAACAAGTGAAAACTTCATTATCAACAGATTGAGAAGAGATTACTGTGACAGGACAATTTAAAGCTCCAGTCCAGGAGTTGGTAGTGAAAGTGAATTGGTGGTTGCTGAAAATAATCCTTGTACAGAAGATCTACAAAAGGTAAATGATAATGCATAAGCAAATATACATATAGGAGATTATAAAGTATGATATGAGCCTGAAATTGGTTGCTAAAACATATTTAATATATGAATGGTACAAACTCCACTCAATAAGATCAGATAGTAAGAGAAGAAGATGAAAATACCTCTGGCTTTCTTGCCGATACCATGGTAGATACCGGGACAGTTGCTCATTTCTATTTCAAAGTTTATGGTGGTCCAACCTTAATTGTATTTCTCTTTGTTAATTTTGTCTGACAAGAGTCAGAAAATTTAAACATTTGAATGGAAAAGAAGAAGCCAAATTAAGAGGAAACTTCCTTAGTAGCAAAAGTCTGAGGAAACTTCCTTGGAGTACTGTTAGCCCATCCCATCTATGGAGCTTTGCTGCTTACATAAAGACTTTACAGACTATGTTCAGGTCCTGAAAATAGTGAATAATAACAACTGAAATATGGAACAATACAGAGTTTTAGTAATCTGAATAAATAACAAAAACACAGTACTTGGAATTTTCTCCCTTAACAAGCAAGTAAGTATATACAAGTGACCCTACTAAGAAAGGAAGGTCCCTTCATTGAGCTTGTGCTCTTGTAGAAGAACTCTCTTCCCGGTGAGTTCTTTTTTGGTGAGATAGTTGCAGGTTTCAATGATGCCATAACACCATCCATAATTTCAGAAGATCATTTTCTCATTTTTCCTATTGGAGTTTTCAATGTTCAGGCCTACTATTCTCTTAATTGATATTACATGCTTTTAAGGTACACACTTTCTAACACTTCTAGCAATTTTCCAATGCTATTCTAACGTCTGATGGAAGTAAAGCTGTTCATTGTACATTCAAAATTAGTAGTAGCGATAAATGTAATGAACATGATCTGCTGTTCCAAAATTGTAAGGTCATGGACTCCTATAGGTCCAGTCCATTGGCAATGGATTGTGGTATGTGTACATATATATATATATATATATATATATATATCGGTAAATAGGGTTTCATATAGATGAAATAGATTTTGGTATGTTACATTGTTGCTGCCAACGGTGAAGAATATTTTGGTATGTCCTTTCAGACACACTGTGACTTCACTATATAATGGTCTTTTCAAATAAATATCGAAAAGACTGACATAGATTTGCAGTGATTTTTTACTACAACCTTCCCCTTAGTGTCCGTTTCTGAATTACTGCAGAAATTCAAATCATTTCCTTTTTCTTTCATCAAATCAATGGAATAGAAATAATCCGTAATGTGACAATTTTCCAAGTATTGACAAAAATCCTGAACATCACAAATGAGTCACCAGTTACACGTAAACTTTTGAATTGTAGGGTAATACTTTTTTTCTTTTCTGACCCTTACATGAATTTCATTCCAAATGACTCGCAATTTCTTTCTCGGGTGTTCTCTGGTTGTTGGATAATTTTTTACGTCCACAAGAGGTGGCGAATTCACTATACAAAAATATTATATACACACTGATTTATCTCAAATGCTTACAAGAAACTGATCTGCCACACTCTTACAAACAAAATACAACAAATATATATAGAGTGCAAGAAGAGAGACAATCCGAAAAAATCAGCACCCATTATCCACAATTTCAGCGCCCAATTTTTCTTCTCTCTTTGGTGACTTTCGGTACTATTAATGCCAGATTCGAGCCATATATCTAACACTTCTTCTCCTCCTCTTTCGTTTTCAATTCCCTTTTCTATTCATTATGATCCGCATCCACATTTTCCTCTTCCTTTTCATGCTTTTCCTTCTTTGAGACTTTGGTTGCAGTACCATTGTTGTCTGAACATGCTGTCTCTCCCATTCTTAGAACTTAATGGCACAGCATATGGGTCTCGAGTTTACTGTAAACACAATTAGAGAAAAGCAAATGACAATCGTACTTTGGTCATAGCCATAGTTCTAACAAGTTGTGATCTTCTGCTTAATATGCTAATGAATGTTGTTTCACAATTTCAAGTTAACAAGATCAACCGTGTAAATTCATTAGACTTGTATGCCAAAATTTAAATGATCAAAGAAGTAAAGAGAGCACAATTTTCTTTGTTCTTTTCTTCTTCCAGAAAATCTTTATCATTAAATTAATTGTTCTAATGTTAAATAAGATCCAACAAATTTTAACTAAAAGATGATTGACAGTAAAAATGTAATGGAATCCTTCAAGTGAAAAAAGGCAGAGAATTTAAGGTCACTTGAATGATTTTAGTATCATTATCAATTGCATGCTAAAACTACATATTCCACAACTTGTTGATTATCAGACTCACACATGACATTTGCAGATAGATAGATAGATAGGCAGATAGATAGATAGCTAAGCACAAGAAATGGCACTGAAAAAATCCCCTAATATAAAGAACATTTGAAAATTAATGGGACTCAATTATATATGTTAGAATGAAAATCAATGTCAACACTTTCCGGGACACAAATTACAGCAAAAGCCTCTTGTCATTTCAAATCACCGCTTTAAACCTTTCACTATCTTTGCTCTCCAACTCCAACTCCAACTCCAACAACTCCAACTCCACCTCTTTTTCCTTATTTCAAGTTTTCAACAGTCAGTCAATCCATCCATCAAAATACAAAAACAAGAAAGACAACCCCCATTCCCACATGCCCTTTTAATCAATCCCCCACTTCTTATACAAAATGATGTTATTAAACAAACCCCCCCGCCCCCAACAACACTTTTTCAACGCCAACAGTGAAACGAATTATTTCACTCTCTCTCTCTCTGTCCTCCACTCCCACAAATGCTCGCTCAAATTTCTACTCATCTACACCTACTTTACTACTACATTAACCGATCTGACAAGCTTGGAAGTCGCCTAAAGAAGTTCAAGCTAGCTGGTGGCATGGGGTCTCTGAACATTGGGTGACGTAAAAAGTAAAACCCAAGTGCCACTGCCACCATTTTTGGTGGCACCACATAGAGTACCACTGTAATTGCAAGGCACACACCTACAAACAACTTTGTCGCCCTTGGGTCCCTCCAGCTAACCAAGGCTTGGACCCTCTCACCTTGTGTCGCCAAATCACCCAAAACTGTTTGGACCCTTGCAGCCAATGTTCTCAACCGGTCATACCGGATCCTGATTATTTCTGCTGGTTTTGAACTCGGAATTGTATCAAATTCTTCGTCCAATTCATCCAGGTCAACAGTCTCCGCGTGAGAAAGTCGGATATCCATCCCCGCTGGTATTTTTGGCCTGAACCTATAGTACCATATCCCGATCAAGAACACGTATAAGAACCCCGTGGGGACTATCAAATCCGGGTACCAAACCAGAACCAAGTACAACACATGGACTAATACTGTTGTAACCGGATTCCTCCACCGCCTAATGTCATCTATCCATTTTGCTAACCCGACTGCCCATGCTAGCACAGCCACTATCCGGAACCAATTTGCTTTACTCTTTCTCATGCTCCAGGTGTGTGAATCCGCATCCAACATGTACCGAACAACCTCGGGCCCCAATGGTGGCTCCGACCGCGTAAGCCACACCGCCACCATTTTAGTGGCTGCCCCACGTAATGCCTCCTGTTGAGCCACCCCGAGCGGGCGGAGATAGTGCATTCGTGGAAGCAAAGGCTGCCCATAAGCTGCACACGTCTCCGGCAACAGTGACGGGCAGGCAAACCGAACCGCAAGCTCAATTTCCCCCATTTTCTTCAGCCCGGTCCGTTGCAACGCCAACAACGGGTAGGAATTCGTATACACCTTGTTGCTCTCCAATGTAGATACACGAATACGGACCTTTCCTATACGGAAGTCGGGCCTGTCCTCTGATACCTCAGCAAACATACGCCAGTTGTCAAAGACCCCTATTGTCAGCACGGTACATGGGTCGTAGACCTGCCACGTGTACTGCTCGTTCCAGCGTGGATCAAAGCTGTCAGTGATGGTCCTAGTGCGGACCCACTTTTTCCCATACTTCGCGACACAGTAAGCATCGGTGGACCCTTTTCCTCCACCCTTCGTTTTCATCGGAAGCAAACCACGAGCGCCGAGGATCCCAAGCTCCAATATTCCGATCGCCGGTTTCCAGAGCTGCTTCGCCGTCGGTCGGAAGTCACTGCACACGTGAGCGGCCTCGTCGAGCACGTGATACCCACCCTCCAAGCAGAGCCTCAGCTGTATGCGGCCACAGTAGGAGGACCCATCTCCTCCACCACCGCCACCCTCCAATCCGAACCACTTGGACGCCACGTGTCGCTCATCCAACCGTTGCTCGATTGAAGAAACAGGGATCATGATGTGGCCGATAAGCACTGCATCTTTGGCCGTACGGTCCTCGACGAGCAAGATGAGCTGGTCTTCGAATGGTTCGCCGGCGACGAACACGAGGTCTTCGTGCCAGAAGAACGTGGAGTTGTGATTGTTCATTGCTCCTCGCCTGGTTCGTACGGACTGAAACCCTAGCTGTGCTTTGACTCGAATCTCAGGTGCTGTCAATGGAGGAAGATTCGGAGCAATGTGAAGGTCTTGAGCTTCGATGACTGTAATTCTCAGATACCAAAGCTTTGGAGATTGATAGACCTTTGAGCGCGTATGAGCAACGTGCGGTGCATCGGAGCTCCAAGATTCGGGAAACGCATCGTCGGCTTGAGTTCCGATCCAAACGGAGAGTTGAATGTCGCCGGAAACTTCGCCAGGATGTGGACCGTCGCCGCCTTCGAGGCGGTACCACTGCGGAGCTAGTGGACTATCTGGCGGATCACGAACCGGAACGTCTGAGAGATCGAAGCATACCCCGCCGAGGAAGCGCTCCGACGGACCGTCCCAAATGGAGATCTCGGGAGTCGAACTTGCTGAATCTGGCTTGTTGTGGCTGAGAGCGAAAACCTGGTGCCACTCGGGGTTCGCCGACGGCTCGTTCGGTCTGTAAGTCGCCAGTTTCGATCTAACGAAGTGGTTTGATGTACGGATCTTGACGTACGGACACTCGTTCTGTGCGAGTCCACGAGCTTTTACGATTCTGATGAAGAGGTACTGCATCGGCTCGACGAGGCCGTAGTTCGACATTCTTTCAAATTCGGAGGCGAACTTTCCGGTGATCACTCTAGGCGCGTATTCACCGTTCGGTCTCCTGAGAACTTTCAATCTTTCGTTATTACCTCCAACATGACCTGCACTCCCTACAGGACCTACACTCCCTATCTGCATCTTCCTCACCTCCGCCGGAAACTGATGCACCTCCTGCTGGACCACCTGAGGCATATCATGATGATGATGATGATGCTGCTCCATCTGGATCGTTGCAGCCGGCGGAGACTCCTCTATAGTCACAATCGGCGGCGATATGGATCCTTCCATCGCAACCTCCGTCGGCACAGGAACCTCCACAACTACCGGCATCACCGCCGCCTCCTGCTGCGGCGGCGGTTCTTCACTCTTAGGCTCCTCCACAACAATCTCATCGTAGTAGTAAATTCTCAATCCAATCTCTCCTCTGATCCAACTGAACACACTCTTCTTCTCCAAAGCAAAGGGAATCATCCCTTCGTCCCCTTTCTTCTTAAATTGGCTTCCGTACAACTTCACACGCCCTAGGAAGTGATTCTTCCTCGCACTTCCATTGCCCATCTTCTTGTCATTGAAGACCTCGATTTCGAGCTCTTCCAACTCCATCGTCCTCGGATCGGAGACTATGAATTCGAGACTCTCGTTCCATACGGGATTCAAATTTCTGTATATCGTCGACGTTCTCTTTTTCTGGCCGTCGAAGTCCACGACGACGTACGGACTCGAGCTTCCCTGGCCATCCTTGGGAAGGAGGTCACGAGCTTCAACCACGTCGACGATCAATTTACGGATTGTTTGAGGTTGGTGTTGCTGAACTTGCTGTGGTGGAGGAGACGACATAGTCATGATTTCATATTTTATTTTTGATTTCCGGCAATGGAGTGAGGGTAGATGAACTTCGAATATGGACAAAGGATGGCCGTTGATGGCGGTGAGGTGAGGTGAATTTTGCTTGTTTGTGTTGTTTGCTTTTTCTGTGCCTTTTTGAATTCGTTGTTAGCTTTCTAATTTTGTTTCTTATTTTATTTTAATTTGTATTTGCTTTTTCCTGTTTTGAGATTTGGGGAATGTCTTTTGGAGGGAATTTTTGTTGCAATCGTTGCTGATGATGCTTGGTGGGTTTAGAGAGAGAAAGTGAGATTCCATCCTCTCTCATGAAGGCTTCTTCAACTTTTCGGTTTCCTCCTTTATGGCTTATGGGTACGTTAACTAACCACTTCCATCTCTACAGCTTCTCATTTGCAAATCACAATTGTATAATACTAATACATCTATATGTGTGTGTATACTGTATAGTGTGTGTGTGTGTATATATATATATATATATATATAATTGTCTTGTTGAATTTTTTGAGCTGTTCAAGGGAACAAATGGGAGATATTGAGCGGTGTCTATTTTAACTTTCTGAGATCAGAGTTGGATTTTGTCTGAAGTTATGCCTGACCAATCATTGAGTCTAAATTAAGTCTTGTTAATGTCTTACTATTCATATGATGTTTGAGTATGTAGTTTGCATTATGTTGTATAAAATATTGGATTTTGAAACTATATTCTGTAGTGTAAGAGATCTATGGAAAAGAATAAGAAGATTCTAATGTTGTTAATATTATATTTTTTCATTGGAAAGATTAAAATCATGACAATCTGCCCTTGCAGGAATAAATTAGAATATGATCGTCTCCTTCTTTGTAAACGAAATCTTAAGTTCAACTACTGATCTTAGCCATTCAATTTGGGGTATCTGAACTTACATTGATCTGAAGCACCAACAACAGGTTGAACTCAAACTAGAGGCTTTTGATTGAGACTGGGATTGAATTTTGCTAGAGGGTTTGGATTCTAGAGCTATATTTAGGGTTTTGGATTCCAGGAGTATATCAAGAGTTAATACAGTTCGGTTTGGTTCTATTTTTTTAGTGGAATCAAATAATACGGTTTGAGGTATTTTAGAATTCAATCGAATCGATCAGAACAGTGTGTACCCTACTTTGGAAGAGCAATTGAGTTAAGATTGAGCTTAAATAGGAATCTTAAATCGGAATGAGATTGAGCATGAACCAACTTCCATATGGAATTTTAAGAATGCCAAGTTAAGCACCACCTTGCTTGGCGTGTTTGGATTTGGCAACATAATGATCACATATAAGATTTTAAGTGATCATTATGGCCATTGACTAATCATGATTTAAGGATGTGAGAGTAGACTAAGGCATCATATGAAATCTCAATTTGGCTATGGATGGAGCAAAACTATGAGGAAGCATGTGTAATTTGTTGAATCAATAAAGCACATTTCAGGCAATCACATTTGTTAGTTAATATCATCACAATAACAATATTAAGTTGGCATTTTTTTTGGTTGTATATCATCATCACTATCCTTGCTTTCGTCTCATATATTAATGTTGTTATATATGTGACACGTTAATATAGTTGCCTTCTAATTCTGAATCTAGGCGTGGACTAGACATTTACTGAAAATCAATCACTTTCCTAAAATTTGAAACCATAAATCCATGCTTTGTAATCTATTCATGTTATACAGAAGATGGAAGGAAAACAAAACCATTTTATTTGTGATATCTTAACAAAGATGCTCTGTACATGGAATAATATATATACTCTTTTTGGTAACGATACCCACTTCAATATCATTAATAATTGCATAATTGAATGAAGTAATTTGCCAACTTGAACCAAGCAAATTGTGTTCAAGCAAACAGACGTTATTGTTGTTCTCACATATAGGAGAAAGTATACAATATTCTAGAACTACCGATGATATAATATTTTCGGAAAATGTGAGTCTTTTATTTCTCCTTGATTATAGTGAAATTGATAGTTTTCAAAAGAAAGGAGAGATTTACTAGCGAGGAATGCCACACATATATAGATTCTTTCAAAATAGATTAGTTCCTACTGTGCTGAGATATCTCATTCAGGTATTTAAGTGAACATGTTAGCACGACTGAGATGCTTGTGCAAGGCAAATTCTAAACTCCCTACATGGCCCCAACCCCTTTTTGTCAAAAGCAACCAACATTTCAAATAAAGTTGTAAGGACAAAGCATCTCCTTTATCGTTTCAGGGTCCTTATTCTTCTTCTCTGTTCATTGTCAACACCATTAGCTGTCAAATGGATTGTGTCCCGCCAGGATGAGGACAGCTTTCCCAAATTGGATTAAGAGCCCTAATCCACCTTCAATATATATATAGGACAGCTTTCCCAAATTGGATTAAGAGCCCTAATCCACCTTCAATATACTATGAACCAATAGGTTTAATGGTTTACAGTCAATCTAAATTATTTTAATCATATAAAACTATTTTTAGTTAATTGGGTTAACATGAATATTCGGCTGTTAAGTTGGATTTGATTTTTAAAAAATATATATATATATATATATATATATATAACTATTTTTAGTTAATTGGGTTAGCATGAATATTCGGCTGTTAAGTTGGATTTGATTTTTTAAATATATAAAAATCAAATCCAACTTAACAGCGGAATATTCATGCTAACCCAATTAACTAAAAATAGTTTTATATGATTAAAATAATTTAGATTGACTGTAAACCATTAAACCTATTGGTTCATAGTCTGCTCATTTTTCTATGGCTCTAGTCTAGTCATGTATTAACTAAGTACCTACTTTTTTATTGGATTATGGGCACGTTTGTGTTATGGAAGTTAAAAATTCCCACTCTGTATTTACTTTCTCCCACTAGATTGTTTGAGAACAGAGCATATCAACACACAAAAGCATTTGTCTGCATCCACCGCTATTTGAATCCAAGTCATTTGAGAGGAAAAACTAAGGAGATATAAAGCCTTGATTGTGAAAGAAACATATTCATTCATAAAACAATAAACTATAACTAAGGCCTTATTTCACAACTGTTTTTATTTCATATTTTTGTTAGCAAAATTTTAAAATAATAAAAACAAATGGCGAAAGCGTGTTTGGTTACATTTGTTGCATCTGTTCCAGAGAAAAGGCCCAAATTTAAAAGCAATTTTCATTTGTTTTCGCTATTATTGTAGCTGAAAAACGGTAAAGGCATTTAAGTAAATAAATAAATAAAACCCAATATAATGTAAGTAAAATATATTTTATGCAATCATCTAAACATATTTTTCATTTCTTTTGCGTAACAAATTTAGTTATTAAACATCATTTTTGTTCAGAATAAATCATAGCACAAAATAAACACAATGTTTTTGATAAAATAGAAACACTTGACAAACATGCCCTAAATTATCCTATTCTATTGCTTCTTTTGGTTCATGTGGGACCTAACTGTGGCTCTCTTTTTTTTTTGGCACGCATATCGAAGAAGCTTCTCCCTCCCGCTTCAGTGGATTGGCTATGGAATCTGATCCTTTATAGAAGATAAAGTAACCTTTCGAACTGATGCTTCTGTTTATAGCATATATCTCCTAGGATGATGACCAGACGAGCTCAAGGCCAATGCTGGTGGGAATTGGGATGGATGGTCTTCAGTGGCAAGAATGGACACTTTGCTTGTCTATAATTGTGTGTGTGTGTGTGTGTATATATATATATATATATATAGAGAGAGAGAGAGAGATGACTTGTTTGGTTCAAAGCAATTTTAAAATCCTTAAAATAAAAAAGCAGGTTTAAGAGAATCCTAGAAACAGAAATCTAAATTCAAATTTTTTCAAAATTATTTTGCATAAAATAATTTTGAAAAAAACTGCTAACCAAAATGAAATTTCAAACCTAATTCTGTTTTCTATTTCAATGAGAATAGAAAAGTATTATAAAAAAACCAACCAATCAGATCCAAAATTACTGGAATTTCTATAGAGGTTAATGGGGATACGGCTCTAAATGAAGTTTCGAGGGCTTGTAGCCTTGTAGTAGCCTCCGAAACCATTTTTAGAGTAGCTTTCCCAAGCTGTTCTTTTCCTGTAATCTTGCAAGCGGAAAAAAGAAAAGAAGTAATAATGATTTGTAATGTGATAGTAAGAAAATATTAAACATGTTTGAATGGTTAGAAAATGTTAATTTTTTTTTTATAAAAAAATCAATATTTAGACAAAAATTATAATTGTAAAAATTTAGTTCCAATTTAAGAAGAATTTAAGTGAAAAATTGGGAGGTCTAAGACTAAGGTAAAAAAAGTTTTTAAAAGTGGATTTGCATCTTAAGACCTCTTATATGTTTTCAAAAAGGGTAAATATCACTTACTTCCTCTAAGATTTGTCTAAATAACACATATCTCCTCTCTACGTTTCATAATTTCACCTACCCCTCTATCAGTGACGGTCGTTCAAGTAACTAACGGTAGTATGTGATTTTATCGTTATGTCCATGTATTATATATTACTCCCTCGACTCCAAAATAAGTGTCCACCTTTCCATTTTGTGTTGTACCAAAATAATTGTCCTATTTCAAGCTCCAATTCACTATCTTTACTAACATTCCTAATTTACCCTTGTGGACCCACCATAAAATGATACATCTTTAAAAAGTTGAGTTCTCCGTAAGGGTAAATTTGATATTTACTCACTTCTCTCACAATAAACAAACATTAAATAATGCATCCTTAAAAAGTTGAGTTCACGTAGAGGACTCTTTTTTGGGACGCAATGAGTATTATATATAGAGTTTTGTACTTGATCTGAAAAGACTAAAATGTCTCCCATCTAATCCAAACACTTTCTTATTTTTTGTGGTTATTGTACGATAGAGTGAGAGACTTGAAGTGAGACGAAGTTGGTGGTGGAAAGGCAGTTTTGAAGAGGAAAATTCAAAGAGAGAGAGGGAGGTTAAGGGGTCGATGTGGAGGTCTTTGGTGGTGACGTCGTTGGAGAAGGAAGGGTTAGCTGGAGCGATAGATTGATTGGGTCGAGAGGTGACACGGAATGTGTTGGTGATGGTGTTGGGTTAAGGAAAAGCTTTGATTAGGTTCTGCAATCTCTTTTTGTGCATGTATTTGTGTTTATGTATGGGGTATTTTTGATGAATGCAAACAGATGATATGGTGACTCACCCTTTTTATCAAGTGATATGATATAATTGCTACTTGGTAACATCAAGTTTTGTATGGAGTTATATGCCTTGCATCAAGTTGAATTCTCAGCCACTAATATGTAATCAAGTTTTCAATTAATCGAAGTGCATTACAATAATTCATAATCAAGTTTTCAATTAATCGAAGTGCATTACAATAATTCATTATTGTGTTTTTGTTTGTGTTGTATAATTTCACTTAAACCACAAGTTGACATGTCTTTTTCAATTATCACAAACTTGGATTTCATTTTTTTTAATATCATAAGGTTCATAACCATCCATGATTCATGTTCTCATCATCATCTATTTGTGAGTGTAGAAATTTTACTTACACTTGTGTGTTTGAATAACACTTATGTGCTTCAACATGTTAAGAAAATGTTTAAATTATTATTGTAAAAGCTATTTTATAAATATGTGTGTGTGTAAGCAAAGGGTGGTAAGGTAAATTTCAATTATTAAGTCAAGGGTAGCTAAGTAATTTTTCATTGGTCAACAAGATTAAAAATATTATTTCATGTGTAACAAAACAAAAGAGACTTTTTATGCATTTACTATAGCTGATGTCAGCAGATTTGTATCTGCGTCAGCTATCATAATGGGAAGCAGAGTTCGTTACACACATCAAAACCTCAAGAAAGGTAGATAGATTCATGAAATGTGGATGAGAGTTTGTTACGGATATCAAAACTTTAAGAAAGATAGGTAGAGTTATAAAACTTAAATTTATTTCAACAAATTTCAGAAAAGATAGAAGATATTTACCTTTTCAAAAATTACATTAACTACTTCTATCATGTCATTGGCATTCCTTTAACGGGATTCACGGCTTATGTTATATTAATAAAATGCTCTCAAATAATATAATATTTGTTTAATAATCATTTAGTGAGAGTTTATGTTTTTCAAAGCCTGACATAATCATTTTGTGTTGTTGACCAACATGGACATTTAGTGAGAGACACTATTGTTAGTTACTTTTCATTTTCAGGTAGGTTGCAATTGAACCTAATCAAGTTGAATCGAGCTTGAGTCTATTGAGACTCGTCTCTTTCAATTATGAGATTAGTTTAGAATCATCGGTAGGTAATTATATGATAAAAAAAAAAATTGATATTGACGCTACACTAATACTTTCTGGCACCACCTTTCATCTTTTCTTAAAATAAAATTACAAAAGAATCTCTATGTTATATAATTCTTATATTTTTAATACCATAATTGCCCTTTTAAATCAAGACTTGGTTCTATTTTTTTTTTTTTTTACCTTTCATAAATCTCATTCATTCACATTTTGTCCCATAACCTCTACCTCCCTCTAGATCCTTAGAATTTTAATTTCTTTTTTTTACCTTTTTTTTTTTTTTTTATAGAAGTCGAATTCATTCAGTCTCTTTCTTATTAAAAGTTGACGATAGATTGGAGAACTATTTTATTCGTGGTGGCCTCTTTGAATTTGTTTGAAGAGAAGACTAGAGAGCTATTTTGTGGTTATCTTATCAGTGAAACTTGTGGCATCAATTTTGTATTGTTTTTGGCTCGTGGTAGTTTTACTATGATGGTGTCATATGTATTTTGTTTTTTTAGTCTGTTGACTCTTTAGGTCATGTTTTGTACCCTGCAGAACTAACCTCATACTTAAGAAAGGTAAACGATAGAGGTCAATGAATTGAATTTTTATGAAAAAGTTAAAAAAAAAAGAAAAAGAAATTGAGTCCTCATTTAGAAGTATAATTATAGTATTAAAAATATAAAAATTAAAGATTTTATAACATAAGTACTTTTTTGTAATTTTATTTTTAAAAAAAGATGAAAGTAGAGTATTGAAAAAATATTAGTGGAGTGCCAATATCAGCTACCAAAAAATATATATATATACACACACATTTGTATAAGGGAGCTGATATTGACACTCCACCAATATCCTCTGGCACTCCACTCTCATCTCTTTGTAAAGTAAAATTACAAAAGTGGTCATATGTTATACCATCTTTGATTCTTATATTTTTAGTATTATAATTGTCTTTCTAAATCAAAACTCAATTCTAATTCTATTTTATCTTTCTTAAAAAAAAAGTTTTTTTAATTGCATCCTTGTTATCCCGAGTAATTTGTGATTGATTTTGTTTTTGCTTTAGATTTAAAATATAACAATCCATTTATTACTACCCAGATACTATAGTTTAGACATTTTTTTAATAAAAACTTCTTGTTCATGTCCCTATCCAATATAACAAAAAGAATCCAAAAATTGAAATATTATCTTTTTACTCACCAAACGAGTAATTTATTTTTTATGTGTCTTATTTATAAAATAACATAAATTAAAAATTAGAAACATACCATCAATTTGTGAACAAAAAACAAAAAAGAAAGGGGAAAAAAATAAAAAGCAAAGGAAGAAAAATATCATATTACTTTCTTTTTTAAAAAATTTTGGTGCAAAAGCTCCTTAGCTTAATTAAAACAACTACAATTGGAAAAGAATTTCATAGAGTCATGTTTTTCTTTTTTCATCTTTTAATTTCTAAAAGTTCCCTATTAAAATAAAAAAGATTTCCTTAGTTTCCTTAAAGAACTATATATCATAATTTTTATTTAAGTTAATTAAACTTTCTTTTGATTTTAAATATAATTATTTTTTTTTTCAAATACGTTTTATTCATTGAAATAATGTTTGTTTCCAACTCAAATACTTTTTTTTAATATTTCTCTAGATAATCTAATATTAACAACTTCTTTCCAACTTATTTAATCACGTAATTTTTATTATCATAATCACATGCATTTGATTGATACTTTCTAAATCATTATATTGAATTCTAAACTTTTCTACTTGTAAAAGAAATATTGATAAATTGATTCAACGAGAAGAAATAATATTTTTAAAATCAAGAAAATTAGGATTGCGTGATTCATAAATTTCTAAAAAAATTTTATGCCAAAAAAGAGAAGAAAAGTGAGTAACATTATCAAATAAGGGCAATTAGAGTATTAAAATATAAGAATCAAATATTGTATAACAAAAGGACACCTTTGTAATTTTACTTTACAAAAAGATGGAAGTGGAATGCCAGAGGATATTGGTGGAGTGCCAATATCAGCTCCCTTGTAAAAAAGAAAGATAATGGGAGACAATTATTATTTTCCATTAGTATTTAAAGCACTGCTCCCAAAAATATATGTATGTTTGTATAAAAGAAAGACAATGGGGACAGTTATTATTTACTATTACTATTTTCTTTTTGGTAGGTAAGTGTAGATGTAAAAAATTGCCCCCACACAAAGTCAAGCAATTAATACACCAAAAACATACAAGAATTACGGATAGAAAAATAATAGGCACACAGGTTTATATGGTTTAACACAATTCGGCTTACGTCCATATATGAGAAGAAGTTTTATTATATTTATATGAGATGTTATAAGTATTTAGTTTTAATCTCACTAGTCTAGTCATGGCTAAATACAAGAATCAGTATTTCTTTTCTCTCTCCCCTCTTCCTCGTGCATTTCTCTCCTCTTCCTCCATCCTCACTTTATTTAATTTTCTATACATATTTATATCCAAAATATCATTTCATATTTTGCAATATTTTAAACAATTGCCGCAGTCCGAAATTCAAAATGAATATTTTTAATTCAAACCTTTATTGGATATCAATAACCTGAAATTTGGCTAATGACTTAGTCAGTTGCTGACTATCTGCTACATGTCCTCCCACATATGTTATCATATCACCTTTTTTTTTGCTGACATGGATGCTTCACATATGTTATCAGAGACTTTTCTCACATTTGATGCACTTCGACGAATAAAGATTTGCAATTTAAGGAGTCACCGTAGAAGATTACTCTCTAATAACTAAGGGTACATAAAAAAATAGAACTCGAATCATATGAAATTGAGTTAAACCGAACTGACGGTTTCGATTTCAATTCCGATTTCAAATTTTAGAAATAGTTGAGAATAATTTTTTATAACCAAAATTAGAACTGTTGTAAATTATATATTATATATATAATATATACTAATATAAATACTGTAATAATAGGCATTATATTGCTTGAGAAGATGTTATATATTGAAAATGAGATGAAGTTGTTTGTTCCATTATTTTTGTTTGATGTGAGGAGAACATAATGCTTTGTGCTGTAATCATTTTAAGAAAATGAGGTATTATGTCATTTTCCATGGAATTGAAAGAAAAATAGAGTTTAAAGTTAAAAATATAGTTGAGTGTCCTTGAACACACAGTTTCGTTCTTCCTCCAATACGTGAAACAGAAAATAATCTTCTCTCTTCGAATGCAATGGTGAGGTTGGTTGCTTAAACATGTTCTTATGCAATATATTGCCTATTAATTTTGTTCTCAATATACGATCTTAATGATTTGATTGTTAATTCATGAAAAGGGAAAACTATGACTACGAATTTAAACTGATGTCTAGAGTGTGTGTTAATATTACTCTATAAGATTGATTTTTTTTCCCTTGTTACCGAACCAAATCAAATTATTAACTATGATTTGATTTAGTTTCACATCCTAACCGTTCCAGTTCCAATTCTAAAATCAAGAAACTGTTGAAATTGATTCTGTTCCGGTCAACACACTCAACAAAAAAAAAAAAAAAAAGCCTCCTGCTGCATTGAAACATGTTAATTCAGGTCATTATTAGGGTCACTAACTATGCAACAACACTCGACAAAAAAAGGCCAAACTGGGCCCAACATATATATTATCAAAATCTAGAAATATTACATAAAAATGAAGCAACTGAAATCTTGGAGGTTTGGTGTTTGGAAATTAGGTAGTGAAATTAAAATTGGATTAAGTCAAAATTTAAAGTATTATGGCATTTAATTATAATTGCAACATGCGAATAGTTTGATGTTAAGAAATGCAGCCTTACTACACATAAATCAAGAGTTATTATATAAGGCATAACTCCAAAATGGTTGGATCCAAAAGCCAATCACTGTAATTCTCTTCCACTCCCAAAATATAGAGGCCCCAAATCCCAAATGGCAAATAGAAATCATCCAGTGAAATGAAAGAAAGCAAACAAGTTTTACCACTCACCACTTGACCGTTACAAGGAAGTGGTTGCCCACTCTTCCCTCTTTCTCATTCTCATTTCCTTTGCTTCATTTAGATCTCCTCCTAATTGTATTTAAATCATCTCTCCTTTCCCCCATCATTTCAATTAAACTTATTCCTACCCTCTATAGAGGCAAGGTGTGTAGAAAAAGAAGAATATATATATAAAACTAGTTCAAAAAAATACAGATAGGAATTAAAAGAAGCAAAAAATGGTAGGTGTTAAGCTTAAATTGTTATTATTTGTAGTTTTTGTTGTTGTGATGGTTTCGACCATAGAGGCGAATATCGGCGATTTTGATGAGGTCTGGCAGAAGCGCGCCAGAGAAGCCAAGAAGGCCGCTCGCGAGGCCTACAACCTGAATCCTGAGGAAGTTATGAATCATTTCAATGGCCATGTCCACAAGTTCGTTCGTTCGTTCGTTCTTTCTTTCTTTCTTTCTTTCTTTCTTTTGGTTTTGTTCAAATTGCATGATCAATTCATGTTATTAATGGTTACTAGTTTTTCATAATGACAACTAATTGCTTTGTTGGTGAAGGTCTTTGGATGGTGACAACAGCACAAGAAGGCACTTACACAAGTATAAAGGCCCTTGCTTGGCCACAAACCCCATTGACCGCTGCTGGAGGTGCCGCAAGAACTGGGAAAAAGACCGCATGAGGCTAGCCCGATGTGTCATCGGGTTTGGCCGCCACACCAGAGGAGGCAAAGGTGGCAAAATTTACGTGGTCACTGACCCGTCTGACGGTGACATGGTTAACCCTAAACCGGGCACCCTACGCCATGCAGTGATTCAGACAGGGCCACTTTGGATCATATTTGCACGCGACATGGTGATTAGGTTAAGCGAAGAGCTGCTCATGACCAGCCATAAGACCATCGATGCACGCGGAGCCAATGTGCATATTGCCAATGGTGCTGGCATCATGATTCAGTTTGTGAAAAATGTGATCATCCATAATCTCCATATTCATGATATTAAACAGGGCAATGGTGGCACTATCAGGGACTCGCTTGATCATTACGGCTTTCGCTCACATAGTGACGGTGATGGTGTCTCCATCTTTGGATCCACAAATGTTTGGATTGATCATCTATCTATGTCCAATTGCTATGACGGACTAATAGACGCTGTTGCAGGTTCCACAGCCATTACCATCTCCAACTGCCACTTTACCCACCATAACGAGGTAATCTGAATTTTGCCTACTCTATCTAATACTATGTCAATCACAAACTTTATAAAAGTTCAAGCTCCTGTATTAGATAGTAGCTAATTTATTTACTTCTAACATATGCTATAATAAAAGGTGATATGTAAAACTATATATATATATATATATATTGAGAATTTTGTGACAATTAAAGATTGAAGCATGCATTGTATGCAGGTGCTGTTGTTTGGTGCAAGCGATAGCTGCTCGGACGATGCACTAATGCAAATTACAGTTGCTTTCAACCACTTTGGTCAGGGGCTGGTGCAAAGGATGCCAAGGTGCCGGTGGGGGTTCGTCCATGCCGTCAACAATGACTACACCCACTGGCTCATGTACGCTATTGGAGGCAGCAGCCATCCTACTATCCTTAGCCAGGGTAACCGCTTCATTGCTCCCCCCAACCCAGCTGCTAAAGAGGTAACTATATATCTATACCTATATATCTATACCTATATATACACACACACACACACACACACGCATAATCCAATTGATTACATAAAATGCATAGAGAAATACTATGCATGACACAGAGGCCTGAGTTATATATAAAAATAATTATTGTGAGAAATAATTGCATGGTCATGTCTGTTTGTGGTGGTGTAGGTGACAAAGAGGGACTACGCACCAGAGAGTGTGTGGAAGAATTGGTTGTGGAGATCAGAGGGTGATCTTTTGATGAACGGAGCATTTTTCCGACAATCCGGAGACCCGAGAGTGGCCTTCACCAAGAGTGCTTTGGTGGATTCCGGAGCGCTGAAAAAGAGCTTCTCCAAGAAGGATTTGATCAAACCAAAGCCTGGGACTTATGTGGGAAGGCTCACACGCTTTGCTGGTTCTCTTCACTGCAGATCTAATCAGCCATGTTAGTTCATTTATGTTTGTGTCTAAATGGGGACTCGAATCAATCCCTGTGGTTAAAATAAGATCTGGAAGTGGAGGGAATTAAACATGAAGATATCATGAGGCCATTTTTTGTTACTCTTGTGGGAGAAATCATTGTGGTAAATGTTTGAAAAATAATGAGCAAGGAAAGCCTAGAAATTTTCAGACAAAACATTTTAGAAATGTATAAAAAGGCAATCACCTTGTACAAAATAATTTCAATCACATAGTTTAAATGATAGACGATTATTATAATCTGCTTTGATCTTTTCTGCACATTAGTTGTTCTAAGACTACAGATAACTAAATTGTCATGATTTATTTTTTTTCACAAACAAATTGAATTAATATATAGCTCTTTAGTCAAGCTCTGGGCGGGCTGCCAGGTTTCGTCGACGCTATGGTTTCACAAGATTGAAAAGAGGGTGAAGAAATAAGCTCATCTGAAAATAGTCTTTTTTGCAAAGTCATGACGAATATTAGATCCCGCATAAATAGACTTTGTACAAAAACAATACTAAATGTTAAATCTACAAAAATAGGACTAGTACTAGATAATGGCTTAACTATTGTCTGAGGTCTTGCTTCTCATTGCCATCAGTCATCACCAAAGTGAAGAGGATGCCAAAGTTATAATCAGCTTGGAGCAACAGGGGGTACAAACAAGCAAATACAAAATCAACTAGATGAACTTAATCATTTGATAAAGCTTCCCAAATTAAACTTTGTGAGATAATATTGGTGCCATGAAAATCCAAGTATAGCTTAGATTTAGAGTCATTTAGACATGGAGAGAAGTTTTTATTGGTAAGAACAAACAAGACAAACTATTTATGCGGATCAGAGTTGAAATGCAATTACAAGGTTAATATGAAACAGAAATTCAAATTATATTATATTCCGTCATCTGATCAGAGTACAATCCAACACCAACTATCCAAAGTTTTTGGAGCTATGTTAAGTAGATTACAAAATAATAGACTTGATGTAAGACTTCACTAAACCTAGTTATGATCATCGAAGATGGTTGGAACTGGCCAGTGACAACAAATTTGGAAATTTAACATAGGGGAAAAAGAAAACTTAATCTGAACCTTTAGAGCTGAAGTTGAAGATGACACGTTTAACAACTGGTTGGAATAATCTCCTCTTCAATGGTCCATGAATATCAATGTCTTGGCTTTATGTATCTGTAACAAGATAACTAACATACTTTTATTGTCTACAACTTGAGCTTGGTGAGATGAAATGAGATGGAAATTCCATGAGATTACCAATCAGATCAGCACATTAATGTCCTAAAGTTGAAGCAAATATCTAGCATAGATGTTACCAAAAATAGATAAGGACTTGACTGAAAATATAAAAAAATAAACTGAATTGGAGACCAAACTGGTGAACCCAGACTGCCACCAATCAACCAGAATCATTTGAGCTCAAACATTATTGATTGACATGATATGCTCGAGGGAAAATTCATTTACAATGCTTGATTTCTGTGCAGAAAATAATAACGGTGAAACTCTCATTAGTTTAAATTATTTCTGGAAGAAACCATCTAACAGGAAAAAACAACACAGATTTTCAAAAAGATGCTCCAAAAGGTAAATTTTTATGTCAGAACCACTAACCTTTACAATTCGTAGTCCTTAAGTCACAGTTTCTTAGTATCATGAGAGAGGCACCTCTAGTTTCATCAATTTGGTAAACTGCATCATGTGTGACACACAAGACAAAAATAAAAATAAAAAAGAGGGGAAAAAGGGAAAAAGAAAAGCCTTTAGTTCCTATTATTACTCTTCAAAAGTACTTTTGAATGATGTGAAATGATCAATCCTTGATGCACTCAAATATACAGAAGGTTGTATACATATTCACCCCCATGACAACCCCCTTCCCCTCCTTTCCCAAAACAAGGACCAAAGGAAAACACACACACACAAACAGACATGTATATAAACCTGAGATGTCTTTAGTTCCAGTTCCTCCCACTCTTCAGATGAATCACTTCCTTCCACTATTCCAGTTCCAGCATAAATCAATGCACCAAGACCCTGAGAATCAAATAAGTCAGCATTTGGTAATGATGTGAATATAAAATATAGAGACTATACCAAAGACAATCTTGAAATAAAAAGGATGTTATACATGAAGTAACCCCATTGTTCTGACTATTACAATCACAACCTATTCAACACACAAGTTCTTCTGATTAGTGATTATAGTTTCTTATCTTGTTTTGGTGGGCCCTACAATCTGACACTAATGAGAAAGGTCATAGCCAATCAGGGAAGTCTAACTTACCTTTTCCACCAATGCTGATCTTATTCCAACAGCAAACTCACTCTCTCCTCCTCCAAACCAACCAACAGGACCAGCATACATTCCTCGGTCAAACATCTCTGTACAACATAATTAAACAATACTTCACTTGGACGATTAATATCCAGAATACTGTTTTCTTCTTTATGATTGATTGAGGATCTAAAACATCTTAACTGAAGCATTGCATCACAGTCAAATAGAAAGGGTACAAAAATTAGATTTTCTATAAATGATATATCATCTGTCAAATAATAAAGATAGAAACAAGTTCTTACACAGTAAAAGGGAAAGAAAGTAGTTATGAAAATTATATATACAGAAACTACTTGGAACCGGATACAATTTCTGTAGTAATATGTTTGGTCCTGCAATCGAGGATGAATTAAAGTGTAATTTGAATTGGGGCACCTCATTTTCAATCTGAAATTTTGCACTAGGGGCACAATCCTCCAGCGCAGAATCAAAACTCCACCTAATTCAATGAATAGCACACTACTTTGAAGAGAGAGCTTCACACAGATGTTATGGTAAGGGAAGCTAATTACAGGTCATCTTTGAAAATTGAAGAAGAATGGAGAATATTTCAAAACAGAAATGAGAACCCAGACAAATTACTACCTCTTCACCACCACCACCTTCATCCATATCAGCCATCATTACCTAGAACAGACAGTTGGCCTTCTAGTAATTAATAATCTTGGGAAACCCAAAAAATTATTGATTAATAGAATTGTTAAATGTTAAGTTTCCTTGTTATTCTTTTTATTATAAAAAATAAAAAACTTGCTCATGGTCATGAAAATATAATTTTCAACAGAACGTTAGAACAATCATTCATGTTTTCAAGGGCAATGAACTTTTTTCACAGAAAATATTTATTATATCTAATTTATGTTATAAGAAAGCTCCCAATATTCTTTACTACTAATAAATTTAAAGCTAGTAATAATTTTAATATAATAAATATACATATACACATATAATTCTTTTACTAATTATTAATACCAGAGTACAATATTTTCAAAAATTGAAGTATTAAGTAGTAGAATTATTAATTATACAGCAAACAAAATTTTTTCTTCAAAAACTATTAACTGGTAGAGACTATTAAGTAATAGAATATTAAATTTTAGAGGCTCAACTATATAACCAAGCAACCAATTTATCCCCCCATTAAGCGCCACCACCATAAGAACATTGCTCAAACCACTTTCACTCTCAATGCATCACCACCAAAAAATTAACAACGTGATTGGGGAGAGGGGGTTGAAGAAAGAACTACAGAAATAAGCTGACGATGATTTTTGAGCAACATCTTACACAGTTCAAACAAAATAACATATTACACGATGCCACATTTTTGTCACAAACACAAATATTGAGTCAAGAATTGGAAAAGCGGGAAAAAAGTTAAAAAAAATAGAAGGTAACTTAATAACTATTCGGAAGTTCTAAATACACAAGGAGGGCGATTGCTGTTGTATGCTAGTATATGAATATTAGCATACACTCGTTCTGAATGGGAAATAATGCACTCCATACAACCTACCTCTTCCTTAATTAGGAAGAGCATCACATGGCTACAGTAAATCTATGCATTGCATCTTTTCATGAATTTACCAGGTTGATTTCCCTTCTCATATATTAACCTGTTCAAATAGCTGAACATTTGAGAGAAACCTAGCTGAATTAGTGGTGACTTGATCTAGATTTAGCATCTACTAGTTTATTAGTAACTTTCATCAGCATTATATTCTTCTTCTTTTTTTGTATGTGTTCATTTATCAATTACGTATAGTGATATGAACAATAAAAATGAGTTGGGCCTTAACAGAAGCTTTACAGGAGAATCATAGTTGTGATTTCCGTGAACACTAATATTTTAGTCGTTTCTCAGATCATCGGTTCTTTGCCATGTTCAATCTTACTCAATAAGTACAAATTCACATCTTTAGAACTCTAATCTGATGAAACGGAGTTAATCAAGCCATAAGATAAACAATCTCAAAACAAAAATCATCTAATATTTTTTGAATGAGTAAATCATAGAATGATAAACACTTACCAGTTTCTGCAATTAAAAACCGTGCTTCCTCTGTAGGAAACCCACAAACTGCGGGACTTGGATGAAGAGAGGACAAAATGTCAAACTGGAAAAAGAGAAAATAGTTAGCATTTTATATTTAAGCGAAAAGTGAGAAAGTAAACTATCAGATATTTCATTATTTAACAGTATGAAACATTCCAAATCTAAAAATATTTGAGAAGGACAAAATGAGAATTCATGAGATTGTTAGTTTATGAAAATGTATTAACTGGATAAAAAAGTAAACCAAATGTGTAAGTACACACAGACCAAATGTGTAAGTACACACAGACAGGATTCTGACTGGGTCACTGAAGGTCTACTTTATATGAATTTAGAAGAAAACTTCATCTAGTGACACATGGAAATGCAATGCCTATGAGATCTTACCTCATCATCTTCACTTCTCAACCTCCCTATTAGTTGTGAATAGAGATGTTGAACTCTTGGGAGCTTTCGAATTGCTTTCTTTGGTTCCACCAATACCTTGAAACATACAGCCTGCAAAGCATAAAGAATGCAGAAAGGCATTGATGTTAAATTGTTGATAGGGACTAATCCAAGTGGACATAAACTAAGTGTCCATTGTGATGGTGTTATGCCTGCAACTATGTCCTATCATATATCACACTGCTTACAGGGAAATGTAGGATTTATGTAGGAGAGGGTAGGCAGGGATAGGGCAACCCCATTCATATATATAAAAGCAAGAATGATGATGATGATGAGGTTAGGTAGGGAAAATTCTGTCAAAATGAATAACCCTACTATCTTCAGAATGTGCCATCATTGAGAGGCTAATATATCAACTGCTAACCAGACAAGGACAAGAAGCACACTGAGGGGAATACTCAGAATTGTGACACCAAGCCAAGGAAACACTAGAAGCAACGGTGTGGAGAGAGGAAGAGAGAGCTCCCTTACCATCCAAGCAATCACACAACACAGTGGAATGGTCTTAAAAGAAGTTTCTGAAAAGTAATATTAATATTAATGACAATAAGAACAATAATATAAGTAGTAATATAGACGCATCTCCCTATAAACAAGAAATATAGTTCTGAGGAGATGGTAGTCAATGTCACGTGCCTCTAGTTTTCTTCTTATGCAATCTCGTACTATGGTAAACTCACGATGGTCCTTAGCACTGCAAAATGAACAAAAGAGGAAAAAATTAAATTACACAAATTGCCAGTTAAATTGTTCACAACGAAATGTCAGTACTTACAATATCATATACAATATAGATAATCATGAATTAATAAATTTGCAGTAATAAAATAAACCTGGAAAGTAAATCAAGTTCTATTTGAAGATCCAGTGCCTTCGATCCACCTCTAGCTCGAGTCCCAGCCAAAGCCTCACTACAAATGCTGAGCGAGTTTCGGTAAAATAGTTGCTCTGGCTATTCACAAAGTTTTGTACAAGTGAGTAACAGAACACACACAATCTCAGCATCAGTTTCAAGAAGTTGCATCTTCAAAAGCATAGTCAGATGCTTAGCTTTTAATTACTCAAAATGTATTAAATGGAGAACACATACAACAGAGAATTTTATCACATACTAACGGAGCGTTTGGATAAGTAGAAGAGACACGAAAGGAGAGAATAGCATTAATTATGATAGAAAAGATCGGAAAGGAAAGGACAGTTTTAAAAGTTAACCTTACCTCATTTTAGGATAACTGAGGAGGAATAAGAAAGGAAAGGATAGTAATAACCTTTCCCCCTTATTTTTAAACCAAACATGATTTAAGCTATCATTCCTCTTCCTTTCCTTTCCTTTCTTTTCCTTCTGCTTCCTTCAGTCCAAATAGAGTGTAAAAACAGGTGGAAAATACTGAAGTAGTCCGTCAAATAGATTGCAATGGCTATAAATGGATGAATTTACATTCAAAAATCCATAGCATAATGAAAAGCTCTCTCCTAGGCTAACCTTCAAAACCGTCAACATATGTTGTGAGGTCAAACCCTCAACTAGAATAACCATCAATCTTTGCATGTAGGCCAATTTACTATTCAAATTGGAAAAAGTGTATTCCTATTCAAGTCACATTTAAAGGCTACTAAGTGTTATCTCTCTTTTAAAAACATGTATTTACCATCATAAGATCATATACCATGGCAAAGTTAGGATAGCTTTCCCCAGAATCATTCCCATCTCCAACCCATGTCCACTGTACACCATCTTATACCTTCCATGATCTTGTTGAATAACTATTAAAGTATCATCCTAATACTATATTCTCTCCTTTTGGTACACTTCGTATTGTTTTGTCCATATGTTCCCAAAAAATGTACTTTAGTGTGATCGTCTAATCTTACTTGGGGTGGATATATGGGATTATAATTATTCTACTTTCCCCTAAGAAGGGTCATTACTTGGTGCAATGTTTAAAAACTTATACCATCAAACATGAGAATGCAGGTTAGATTTGAAATCAGTCATTTTGTGAAAAATAACACCAAATATTCAATTTGTATCCAGTCTAACCCTCCTAGCACCCCACATAGGAGGAACCAATTGTGTAATGGCTTTTTACATTTTCTCCTACTACTTTTTTTTTGTAAACGTTATTCTATCCCCTTCAATAGCAACAATCGTGGCTTCTTCTTTTAAAACTTTTATCCCTACTCCATTTCTATATTTTCCCGTATACTAGAATTTATATCATTTATTCTCTATTTCCTTTACTTTATGTCCTTTTAATCATGATAAAGAGATACTATAATATCACAAAACTCACATGGGCAAGGCACTTTTACAAACCCAAACATATGCCATAACAAACCACAAGGTACAAATACAACAATAAGTGGGACAAAGAAATGGATCAAAAGCATTTTCCTGATGCATTGACAACATCATGCAATCTTCCTAGAGCACCACTTAGGAACGTTATGATTACCATCTTCCTATCTTAACCTCAAGCAATGCAACTTCAAATGCATTCTATTTGTAACCACTCAAAACTTACAACATTATAAAAAAAATTAAGGAGCGTACAAAGTGAAGGAAAAATAGAGATGATCATAGAAAAGCATACACTGTGAAAAGGAGTACATAAGCTTTGTTATTGAATAATCTGATATATATCATACTTACAGTGTTCCCAATAAATGCTGATGCATTAGAAGGTTGAAGACAAAATTGATAAGCATTTCTTCCTTGAACCTACATGAATTAAGTGTACTGAGAATATAAATTAGCACAAGAAAAGGTTCATTATATATGAAAGTGATACAAGTAATAATACCTGTAAACATGCCAACCATGTTAAAGGGTCAATATCAGGTGTAGTCACAACTCTGCTGCTACGTGCAAGTACAACCTAAATTCAGAGGACCTGATGCATCAAAAACTAACTAAAACAGTAAAAAGAAGGAGATGAAGGAGCATTGAAGAGGGAAAATTAGTGGAAAATAGTATCACAGGAACCATTATAGACTAAAAAGAAAAAATTATGGGTACCAGTGCTATGAGTATAAATATTCAATGCTTGAACATACTGATGAAAGCAATGCATCTACTGCTTGCTAGTTGCTACTAGAACTATTAGACACTAAAAAGGCAATGCAGTCTAATAGAATAGCACATAGTTTTATATGGTACCTTAACAAGTGCGGAGTTGCTTTTTCTTATCATCCGCAGAGCTCTATTAACAGCAAGATCCCAATATGTCTTACCTGGAGCATGATTATAGCTAAGGATGTGTGTGTTAGGAACTTCTTTTTGCAACTTTACAATAATAGAGGAAACCTGCATCACCATAGATAAGCGAGATTTAGGACACACCTTCCTACTAGTAAATAACAGAAGAGAATCAACAAGTCTTGAAACGTATGGACCTGTCTCATTGTGGCCTGGAGTGCAGCAATTGCTTTCCCGTATGTCCATGAAAGGGAATTGTCCCAAGCAATGGTTGTGGCAAGCATCGAACTTCCTTCAAACTCATCAAACTCAACCTGTCATTTAGCATATGGCAATAGGTTTTATACCCACTAGAGATAAAAATGACCCAATTTCTATATACTAGAACTGGCTATATCTGCTTCATGGAAGGAAAACACATGTTTTACCTGAGGAACCATGAAGTAGAAAGAACCAAAAGCCTCCCATTCAGATGATATATTAGCCCTCGCATCAAAGCGGATAGCCCCATAAGCTCGAATCAGAGGGCATTTCTTAGATAGGAACCTTTAATCAAAAGAACTTCAAATTAGGTTATGAACTTCTAGATAACAGCTTTCGAATCGCAGAAATAATAGTCAAACTAATTCTTTCATCAGCTATATTTTTATGTCTTAAATGGTGTTTAAAACCAATACAAAATTTCAATTAGTTTGAAACTGGATCCTTCAATACTGTAGCTCTAATTGCTGATATAAAATGAACCTACAACAGTGCAACTTTTTTCTTTTTTCTTTTTGGGTAAAGGAAGGTTTCCCCTGCACCCAAACTATTCCCTTTGCATAGTCGCAATCATCCCCAAACCATGCTTATCGGACAGAGGCGTTGAGGTCCCCAGGAATTGAACAAAAGAGCTCTGTGTCATGTCCAGAGCCTTGTAACAGCTCAGTTACCCAGTGGGGTTTAGAACAATATAACTTTAAAAGACGGGATATGCAATCTAAAAAGTTTATTGCATCAAAAAGAATTGTCTCCATTATAATTCATTTAGCATACTGAACTTCTCCGCATATAATATAAACTGGCTAAACAACCCAGGTGCAGCTATAGCTGGACTACTACCTACAAAGTATTTGTGCTTAATTGTTGGCTAATCAAATTATGCAAAAAAGACGGGTGATCACATCCAGAAATTGAAGTATGAAGTTGGAAAGAGTCATGAATGTCTCAGTTTCTACCAGTATCAAGACCTATCAAGAGTGGCTACAGAAAGTTCACATGGATTTGCACATTACTTCTAGTACCCACAATAGTTATTATGGTTTTCTGAATTGATTCAAAAAAAGAATCAGAATAGTGACTCTCCTTTTTTTCTTTTTCTTTTTTTTTGGGAAAAAAAGTACATTATGGTGCTTCTTTTTTATAGATAGAACAGAAGTAATGCAGTGTTTATGTAATGATTTAATACATAATGAATATATCTATATATATACAGGGATATATAAACATGATTGAAACATTTTGCAAAGAAAATATTATGAGTAACAGTTTTTCTCTATGTGTCGAAGTAGCTACCTCTTGATGGAGCGCCAATCGTCTAGGGAAAAGGGACGGAAATGGCGGAAGAAAACTGCGGAGCCCAGACCGGCGAGGCTGATCAAATTCTGGGTGTCTTCGGAATCTATGAGGAGATGGGGATGGAGACCCAAAGTTCGGGTTCGACCCGAGAAGAAACAGCGAGGAAGGAGATGATCTTGAGCGTGAAGCCAATCAATTGCTTCAATTTGTTCTTGGATTGGTACCTTTCCATAGCATGACCATGGTCAGTTGGAGTTGGTACTAAAGGAGGGAATGGAAACGATATGAGCTCAGTCCAGGACCATGGTCCAATTCAATTACATTTCATGTTCCTAAGTGTCTTTTTTTTATTTATTATTAGATTCAGAAGGATCCACTTTTCTTTACAGGAGTGTTTTGATTGAACTAAATTATATGATATGGGGCTGCAACTTTGGGCCAACAACACTTCAATTCAGGCGTAATTTGATTTTTTACTTACTTGACAATCATTTAATTGAAAAATCTTAACAAAAATTTAATTATGATTGACGAGTTGAGGTGTCAACAGTCAAATAACAAATTCTAATTTTATTTTTTTATATCTTAATTTTAAATATATTAAATATAATATTCAAATTATGATCTCTTTTTTTCTTTTTAACTTTCTTTGTTAAAATCTTATAGAGATAAATGTTTTTTTTTTACTTTTGCGAGATAACATGAATATTATAACATAAAAGAGCAAGATAAACACTATTAAAAGTTCAAGATCTACTTGATTCACTTTTCTTATAATAGTTTTTTTGTTATCTAAAAACTCAAAAATAAAAAAACTGGAAAAAAAATTAATTGGTTGACAGTTTAATTGTTCAATGAAAACTTAGTTAAAAAATGTTTGTTTAATTGTCCTTTATGGTTTTCTGAAAATATTTTTTATTTTCTGAGTTATTAAAATTATTTTTAAAGAATTGAACCATGCACACCTTTAAGTTTGATTCTCACTTTTGAAACACTAATCCTAACCACTCTTTTTTTTTTTATATAGAAAGCTGGAAAAAAAATTAATTGGTTCAGAGTTTAATTGTTTTATGAAAATTCAGTTAAAAAATGTCCCTTTTTATATAATTGTCCTTTATGGTTCTCTAAAAATATTTTTTTATTTTCTAAGTTTTTGAAAATTATTTTTAGAGAATTGAACCATGCACACCTTTAAGTTTGGTTGTCACTTTTGAAACGCTAATCCTAATCACTCTTTCTTTTTTTAGAAATATTCTCTAATCTCGTAACAACTTCATTAAATGTATAAATCTATAAATTCATGGGAGACGATATTCGCACTCCCCTTCTCTTCTATTGTACTCTACTTGCCTTTTTCTTTTAAAAGAAATGATAAAAAAATCCATAAACTCATTAATGAATCATCTTTTATTTTATAATATCATAGCTACCCTTTATCCTATATGATATGAGACTGCAACTTTGGGCCAACTCCACTTCAATTGGGGCCGAATTTGATTTTTTACGAACTTGACAATCATTTAATTGCAAAATCTTAACAAAAATTTAATTATAATTGAACTTGAGTTAATGTGTCAATAGCCAAACCACATATTCTAATTTTATTTTTTTATATCTTAATTTTAAATATATTATATATAATATTCAAATTATAATCTCTTTTTTTCTTTTTAACTTCCTTTATTTAAATCTTATAGAGATAAATTTTTTTTTTTTTTTGCGAGATAACATGAGTACTATAAATACAACACTATTGAAAGTTCAAGGTCTACTTGATTCACTTTTTTGATAATAGTTTTTTTTGTTATTTGAAAACTCAAAAATTAGAAAACTAAAAAAAAAGTATTTGGTTGACAGTTTAATTATTTTATGAAAACTCAGTCCGTTTTCATATAATTGTCCTTTATGGTTATCTGAAAATATTTTTTTTATTTTCTGAGTCTTTGAAAATTATTTTTAGAGAATTGAACCATCCACACCTTTAAGTTTTGATTGTCACTTCTGAAACACAAATCCTAATCACTCCGTCTCTTTTTAGAAATATTCTACTAATCTCATAACAACTTCATAAAATATATATATATCTATAAATTTATATGTAGCATATATCATAAAAGATGGGTCAGAGTTTAAACTTTACCATAATTGTTCTCGAGTTGTCATGTTAATTGTTTATTTTTTTTTAAAATGATGATATTCACAATTTTTTTTTATACTCACGCTTTATTGGCTTGTTTTAGAAAATGAAATAACACATTTTCATTCAAAGACACTGCTCAAAATAAAATCGGTTTATTTGTCACTCAAAAAACAGTTCTCAATAATTTAAAAATTCGTAAAAGACAATTCTATGAAAACAAATATTTTTTAACTAAATTTTAACAAAAAAATTCTAAAAAATTGTCAACCAATCAGAATTTTTACAAATTTTAAATTTTCAGTTCTCAAAAAATTAAACCAAATAAGCGAATTTTGAAGAATATTTCAGTCATTTTATTGTTAAATAAATAAAGTAGATTATGCTAATAAAAAATACTAGAATATGAATATCATATCCTTCTAATTCATGTTATTTTTGTTTGGAGGATGTTCCCCTCGAAGATTTTAAATAATAAAAAAAGAGGCATTTGGTTCAATAATGGGCACCAGACACCATACCCATATTGTCTTGCAAGAGTAGCAGAGGATAAGGGATGAGATTGCACTATACATGGTTCAATGTCAACCAACCACGTGTCACAAGCTATAGCCAATGTTAATGTTGCTCAGAATCAACCATTGAAGCTATGTATGAAAAGCTTATCAAACCTCACAGAACAAATCAAAGAATTAAACTGCACTAAATTGAAAGATGGTTAATTAATTTACCTGGAGACGAATAATTCCGGATTCAAAAGGAGGTGGGACTGACTTCAACTCAAAAATGGTTGAGTTGAGTTTATCCATAGCCAATGCTGGTGTCAGGACAGACTGAAACGTCCTCGTTTCAATGGTTCCTAATGGAACTCTTGGATCACCATGACAACCATTCATGGACAGTGAATAAAATTGGCTTTGTTTCTGTTCCAAAATTTTAATATCAAAGCTTGGTTTTGCAAAAATCATTAGGTGATAACCTCATAAACAAATAGTAGTAGTACTTAGTAGTAGTAGTAAACAAGAAGCTGAAAACAGGCTTACTTGATTGGAGACATGGATTGATTGTCTACTATATATTGTTGTGTCTGAGATAGTGCATTTGCATTTAACTGATTCTGAGTCCATGAAACTTGCAGGTGCAATGCAGCGCCCTGCAGTAGCAGCCATGAGAGAGAGAGGGTTTAGAGAGAGAGAGAGGAGGGATATATTCTGCTAGGGATATATTCTGCTATTGTACTTCCAATTTGATTGGGCGACATGTTACTCTTTTTAGTATATTCACATTTCATTTAGATGGTTGTGAATGTGACACGTTAGATTGTACTTCAAAATTATGATGTGTGCTATTACAGTTTTTTTTTTTTTTTGAAAATTATCACCAAATTCTACTTTTTTTTCATTAATAGACAAATAAATTCTATAATTTTCTTTAAAACTAATAAGTCTTACTTTTGTATTTTTTTTTCCATTAAGTTCTAAATCACCAATTATACGCACCAAATTACATATAAAATATAGAATCAAGCTTTCATTTAAACCCTTCCAAAATTAAATATAAATTAAAACATTTTAATGACTGTTTATAAAATATTTAATTTTTTTCCTCTACTAAGGTCGTCATGAATTCTACACAAGATTTTTTGAATTGGATTTAAATTAAATTAATTATTATTTAAACTCATAATGCAATATTTATTAACTAACTAAAACTTAATGAATATATAGAAATTAAATTATAAATCAATTTTTAAATACGTTTATAATTACAAAATTTTATTTCTTTTAGCAATATTTAGTGATTAATAACTTAATTAGAAAAAAAAATTCAAAAGTAAGGCTTATTGGTTATAAAGAAAATTTATAGGACATGTGTGTGTTTTAATGAAAAAAGTAAGACTTGATGGTAATTTTTCTTTTTTCCAGTAACCCGCTATTTACAATAATTTTGTCACATAGGTAATGAATATTAATTCAAACTAAAAAAAAATACCATGAGAATTGCTAGTCACAGGAAACTGTGACAATAGATTAAATTATAAGATGTAATTGTAAGATCCTTGTAGGGGGAAAATCTCCACTTATTCAAATGGGCCAACTGATACACAAATGGACCAAGTCCAAGAGGGTTTGAGCCTAAGTATCAGCAAAAGCCTCAGAAAATTATTTCAAGAGAAAGAATAAGCTTAGTCACCCCGTTTATAAGGCCAAAGCGGCCCACATAAGTCCAAGTTCAAATAAGAATTTGAATCTTTAAGAGTAAAGATAGCTACAAATAAGGGGATTTGAATCTTGGAAGAATTCGAATTTCAAACTTGTATAAATATCCAAAGAAAGATTAATAAAAGGGATCCCTAAATCCTCACCTCAATTTATCTCTAAAAAATATTGTGTTTTTGATTTAATTAGGTGTGTGCATTGAGTTAATTAGCAGAAATTAACTAAGCAATTTTTTGCATCAACACTTTGGCGCTGTCTGTGGGAAACATTTAATTATTTTCCATTCAAAACCTGAAGAATTTGCAATCACGGTGGACACGAGAAGAAATACTTACTATGTGTCAGATCTGGGCATACCCCTTAGGAATCAAAGTGGGGTGCCGCCTATACAGTCAAACATTCAGGATCATCTGGCGCAGCTAAATGTTCAGCAACTAACCCAGTAAAATGAGGCTCTACGCCAATAGATCATTGATCTCCAAGAAAGGGTCAAACGCTCCGAAAGCACAAGAGACCCTGGACGACAGCAAAATGAAGGGGCTAGATCGAGTAACCACTCGTTGAGTGCCTCTCAGCACAACCAACCTATAAGAAGAAACCCCCATCTCGGCCAACCCAACGAAGATTAGATCAATCCCGCACAAATCTACCCAGAGTAGAAGGCCCAAATGCAGCGGGAGATCGATGAATTGAAAGGTGGTCAATCCTGTTATCCAGCTAACCAATCACTCACAACCAGTAGGCTGACCGTGTTTCCCTTTACAGAAAATATAATCAGGACTAGAAGGTCGAGAAGGTTTACCTTGCTGATGTTCATCACCTTCGATGGAAAGACAAATCCAGTGGAGCATATATACCAGTATCAACAGAATATGACCTTGGATGTCAAAAACGATGCATTCATGTGTAAAAGCTTTCCATCCAACCTGGCTGGGCCAACATTACTTTGGTTCAAGCAACAACTGCCTCATTTGATCTCGAACTTCGCAAGGTTGTGCGAGCTGTTCGTGGCCTAGTACGTTGGAAACCAAGAACGGAAGAGGACAATCTCCTCACCATTCACTATGAGGCAGGTTAAAGGAAAAACTATTAAATCTTTCTTAACACGCTTCAATTTAGAGATGTCGATGATAGATCAGTGCGATCAAACCATTATAGTAAAAGCTTTCAAAATAGCAGGTTTTCACATATCTTTGGTAAAGATTGTCCCAAGGGATATGAGCGATCTGAACTTCCGTGTTCAAAAGTACCTAAGGATAGAGGAGGATGAGGCCACCAAAAAGCAGACGTCAACCTTGATAATTGTGGCACAGCAAACAAAAACCCAGGTCGCCAAAGGGAAGCCACCCCCAGTTACCTCGTCATCTACTCAAGAATCAGCAAAAAATAGAGAGTCAAAAAGAAAATCACTTCTCTGAAAGTGTCCCTAGCTAGACTTTATTATGAAAATAAAAGTAAGGGGATCTTTCGCTCACCTCTGATCATCAAGCAACTCCCAGAACAGAGGGATAAGAACAAGCATTGTTCTCTTCACAGTGACTTCGGCCAAACCACCAATGAATGCAGAAGTTTAAAACAACAAGTGGAGGCTCTGATCACTAAGGGCGACCTGTCGGAATACGTCGTTCAGGAATAGCAAACCAAACATTCCGATCAATCTCAACCAAAAATGAATAGATAGCAAAACCCTGCTTCGGTTTGGGTTATCAACGCTATTTATGGCCGGCTAACCTCGAATCGAGAAAGTGAGTTCAAAAGGTGGTTTAACCTAAAGAATGCTCAAAAAATTCAGAGGATTGGAGAAATCCACTCGATGCATAACCGATCGGCCAATGTTCAAATCGTCTTCACAGATGAAGACATGAGCAGAATCCAAACACCACATGAGGACCCGCTTGTGATCTGCCTCATCGTAGCCAATTGCGAAGTGAAAAGAGTGTTAATGGATGCAGGAAGCAGCGCGAACGTCTTAACCCTATCAGATTTTTGACAAATAGGCATGGAGGCAGAACAAATCAAACCTACTACCGAGCCGCTAATGGGGTTCGATGGCAAACAAGTAATTCCAACTGGGGTAGTAAAACTCCCAGTAATAGCAACGGCTAGAACCTTGACCGAATCCTTTGTCATTGTAGATTTTAACTCTTCGTACAACATGATAATGGAAAAATGTTGGATACATAGGATGCAGGGAGTCCCGTTGACACTCCATCAATTAATGAGGTGTCTGGCGCAGAACGGAATGGATACAATCGGCATCTTGGGAGAACAAGTAGCCGTTAAAAAGTGTTATGCTCTTACGCTAAAAGGGAAGATGGTGAAGGAAGAACAAACCAAATAACAATTACAGAATTCTCTACCAAAAGGCATTCCGCAAGAGCAAGAAAAAGAAAAGTCGATCGAGAACCACTCAAAGAAGTAGAAATTATTCCCGACAAGGAATGCCAGGAAGACAGAACACATCTAATATAATTGTTCAGAGAAAATACAGATGTTTTCGCCTGGGATCACACAGAAATGCCAAGCATTGATCCATCTGTATCATATCATGCGCTTAACGTCAACCCAAATCACTCATCTGTAAAGCAAAGGCAAAGACGATTCGTTCTAAAAAATAATCAGATTATAATAGCAGAAATAGATCGCCTCCTCCAAGCAAGCTTCATCAGAGAAGTACAGTTTTCAGATTAGCTCTCAAATGTGGTAGTGGTTTAGAAAAATAATGGTAAGTGGCGAACTTGCATAGAATTTACCAATCTAAACAAAGCTTGCCCCAAAGATAATTTTTCGCTTCCAAAGATCGATCCGATGGCCGATGCCACAACTAGATATGAGCTGCTAACATTCCTTGATACATACTTTAGATACAATCAAATTCTGATAAATATAAACGATCAGGAAAAAAATTTATTTATCATTGAAAAGAGAATTTATTGCTACAAAGTGATGTCATTCGACCTGAAGAACGCTAGAGAAACTTACCAGCGATTGATCAACAAAGTCTTCAAAAACCTGATGGGTTAAACAGTTAAAGCGTACATAGATGACATGGTGGTAAAAAGTCATAAAAAGGAAGATCACTTGTGACATCTCCAGGAGGTATTTGACACCCTGCAAAACCACAACATGAAACTGAACCCATCAAAGTGCTCTTTCGGGGTTTCTTCGGGATAGTTTCTGGGGCACATAGTAAGTCGAACGGGGATAGAAGCAAGTCCGGTTCAGGTGAAGGCCCTTCTTCAGAACGAAGAACCAAAGACTCACAAGGACGTTCAGATCTTGACAGGGCGCATAGCAGCTCTAAGTAGATTCGTCTCTCGGCTTTCTGACAAGTGCAACTTCTTTTTTGATGTCATCAGAGTAATTCAATTGCCAACCCTTTCAGCACCGAACGCAGGAGAGCCTCTGTATTTATACCCTGCGATTTCTCGAACAACCATTAGTGCAGTTCTGATCAGAGAGCTTGGCAAAAGACAACACCCAGTGTTTTACTCGAGTAAGATCATGACCAAGGCAGAGCAGAGGTACTCGAAAGTTGAAATAGTCGTACTAGTCAGTCCAAGTAAAGAGGAAACTTAGGCACTATTTTGAGGCTCACCCAATCACTGTTCCAACCAAATTCCCGAAAAGAGCCATTATTCATAAACTTGATCAGTTAGGAAGGGTTGCAAAATGGGCAATTGAATTGGGGGTCTACGACATAACCTATGAACCCCAGACCGTAATAAAGGGACAAACAGTTACAAATTTCTTGCTTGAGTATGAGCCAAAGAGCGATGAAGAATCAAAAGTTTTAGCTCAACCTGAATAGAAACTCTACGTCAATGGATTATCGACACAGACATGATCGAGCATTGGTATAGAAATTTAGACTCCTAATGGAATTGCTTTGCAGCAAGCGATCCATCTAGAGTTCCCTACATTAAACAATGAAGCTGAGTACGGGGCCTTGTTGGCAGGACTAAGGTTGACACAAACACTTCAAGTAAAAAACTTACAAGTTTTTAGTGATTCTCAACTAATCGTGAAAAAGGTTAGTGGGGATTATTCTCTAAAACATGATCACATGAAATCCTACAAAGACTTGATGAAAAGGGAGCTCAAAGAGTTTGACCAAGTCAAGGTTTCTCAAATCCCAAGGGACCTGAACCTGGAATTTGACAGGCTAGCGTGCTCAGCCTTTGTAACTCAACCAAATCTAATCAGGATCGTGTCGATCAACTCCTTGCAAATGCTTAGCATCCATACCCAGAGAGAAGTGTTGTCTTGTAGAACCAGTCCAGTTAGATAGATCTCATCAAGGCTTATCTCATCGGTGGGGTGTTACTAATTTCAAAAGAAGAAACAAAAAAAATCAGAATAAATTCCTCAAGATATTCAATGATCGGTAGACATTTTTATAGGAGATCGGTCTATGGGCCGTACTTGAGATGTGTGGCATCTGCAAAAGCAAGAGAAATACTTTTCAGAATTCATGAAGGCGTGTGTGGAAATCATTCAGGAAGGCGATCGCTGGCCCATAAGGCCATTACCCAGGGTTATTTCTAGCTATACATGGTTTGAGATGCCGAAGAGCATGCTAGAAAATATGACAAAATGTCAGCGGCATACAAGAATACCTCATCAACCCCCAAAAAATTTGACCACCATAACCAGTCCTTGGCCCTTCGTGAAATGGGGGATGAACTCAGTTAAACTGCTCTCGAAAGCTGCCAACAGCAAAAAATATGTCTTATTAGTCATATATTATTTTACAAAATAGGTTGAAGCGGAAGCTTATGCAATGATCTCCCACATGAAAGTAAAAAGGTTTATCTGGAGCAACATCATCTACCAATTCAGTTTTCCAGAGTCCATTATCATGGACAATGCCACAAACTTTAACAATCGGTCGATAGAGAAGTTCTTCAGAAAATATGGGATCAACCAACAGTTCTCCTTAAGATCATATCCACAGGGGAATGGCCAAGCAGAAATAACCAATCAAACCATTTTTGAATGTGTTTGAAATAAATTGAAGGCCCAAAAGGACAAATGGTTGAACGAGCTACCTAAAGTACTCTGGGCCTACCGAACGACGCCTAGGTGTCCAACTAGAGAAAGTTCATTCTTCCTAGTTTACGGATCTGAGATAGTAATACCAACCGAGCTATCTACGCCAACAATTAGAACAAAAGTACTAAACAAGGGGTAGAACGATCAACTATTATAGCAAAATCTTGATCTCCCAGAAGAAAAAAGAGAGGCAGTTCGGATAAGGCTTTTGTCCTATCAAAGGATGATCAAGAACAACTATGATAAAAATGTGAGACACTGAGCATTCAGTCTGGAAGATTGGTACTACGAAAAGTCACTGATAATATAAAGGAACGTAATGCTAAAAAATTCACAGCAAAATGGGAAGGCCAATACGAAGTCACATAAGTAATTGGGAAAGGTGCATACAAGCTTAGCAAAGTTAGCGACGCAGAAGAAATTCGCAAGCCTTGAAATGCAACCGATTTAAAAAGGTATTATATTTGAATTCTAACATACTAGAGTTAGATAATTCTTTTTTGACAGTGTATCTTTTGACTTTCCCAAAAATAACAAAGTCTTATAATAAAAGTGTATTTTTTTAAAAGTACTTTTCTGTCAAAAAGAAAAAGGACTTGATCCCATATTGAGAGAAAAGTTTCATACTTTTCAATAAATAAAAAGTAAAATCAAACTCTACAATCGTGGCAAGATATGACCGTTGTGCAAGAAAACATGTAAAATGGCACTGTCTTGCCCTCTTTTTTACCTTTACTTCAAAGGTATTTAGCCTTGAAAAGGTGACTTATTGCAAATTCTACAAAGATTATAGTGAAATCATATGTTTAAAGCTCGATATATTAAAATTTAAAGTTTAAACTGAGGTATTACAGCCTTCACTTTTTCTATAAAGCAGGAATGCACCTTTTTGAATTGACCTCAAAAGCAATGGGAGTCATTTTTTAGTTAATTATTACTAAAGGTGAGTGGGCACAGTCCCACATCGGATAAAAGTCTTTATGCTTCGTTGTATATAAAAGAAAACATATGGCATTAAAGTCATGGCAAGACAGGGTACTGCGCAGAAAAATATGCGCAGTACCACTCTCTTGCCAGCTTTTTGTATTAATGAAAGTAACCAACTTTTTCATAAAAAAAAAATGTCATAGACCCAATCAAGCTAAGGTCTTAAACGACCGATTGCTTATTAAAGCTAAGGTCTCAAATGACCGATCACTTATTAAAAAGAGACCATAGGCCCAATCAAGATAAGGTCCTAAACGACCGTACACTTATTAAAGCTAATGTCTCAAACGACCGATCACTTATTAAAAATAGGTTATAAGCCCAATTAAGCTAAGGTTTTAAACGACCGATCGCTTATTAAAAAGATGCCACAAGCCCAATCAAGCTAATGTATTAAATGACCGATCGCTTATTAAAGCTAAGGTCTTAAACGACCGATCACTTATTAAAACTAAAGTCTCAAACGACTGATCACTTATTAAAAAGAGGTCATAGGCCCAATCAAGCTAAGGTCTTAAACAACCAATCGCTTATTAAAGCAAAGGTCTCAAACGACCGATCGTTTATTAAAGCTAAGGTCTCAAACAACCAATCGCTTATTAAAAAGAAGTCATAAGCCCAATCAAGCTAAGGTCTTAAACGACCACTCGTTTATTAAAGCTAAAGTCTCGAACGACTGCTTATTAAAAGAAGTTATATGCCCAATCAAACTAAGGTCTTAAACGACCGATCGCTTATTAAAGCTAAAGTCTTAAATGACTGATCGCTTATTAAAGCTAAGGTCTCAAACGACCGATAACTTATTAAAAAGAAGTCATAGACCTAATCAAGCTAAGGTCTTAAATGACCAATTGCTTATTAAAGCTAAGGTCTCAAACGACCGATTGCCTATTAAAAAGAGGCATAGGCCCAATCAAGATAAGGTCTCAAATGACCGATCGCTTATTAAAAAGAGGTCATAGGGCTAGTCAAGCTAAGGTCTTAAATGACCGATCACTTATTAAAGCTAAGGTCTCAAATGATCGATCGCTTACAAAAAAGAGGCCATAGGCCCAATCAAACTAAGGTCTTAAACAACCGATCCCTTACTAAAGTAAAGGTCTGAACAACCGAACGCTCACAAACTAGGCATTGAGTCCACCAGAGCAGAGGTCAAAATGACCAATCATTTATAGGAGAAGCATCCAACATCACAAGTCGATCACTTGAAAGCGTCCCCTACCAAGCTCTTTAATAAAAAAAGATAAAACAACTAGTGTCGAACACTGATCGTATGCGCAAAACTCTCATTTGATAAACAATATTAGGAAAAAGTTTTCGCTCTAAATAAGGCTAAGGGCCCACCCTACCAAGGCATTTATCTATTCATGAATTATTAAATACAGAAGTGTCAAACAGAATCAAAGTAAAAAGTTTGAAGAAACTAAAGCACAAAAGAAGTTGTATTGCTGATCAGAATGTTGATTACAAAAAGTGGTATAAAAATACAGCCGTCGCTTTTTTTTTTTTTTTTTTTTAAAAAAAGAGCTCTAACTGAGCATTACAAAAAGAAAAAAGGAACTACAAAAGTCAATCCTGGTGAGCTGCCCGGTTCTCCTTATTGAAGTCTTGACCGAAGGAGTCAGCGATCAGAGTGTCATTCTTAGCTTGCACTAGCACCTCTGGCGTGATCTAATTAGACAGAAGAGGAGAAGAGGGAATAGCAACCGATAGTAGAATGGGCTGGAGTTGAGTATGAGCTCTTGAAAAAGTCTGTAAACTTTTGTTCGGCTTCACCAGCTTCAAGAATACCGTACTCACTGGACGGTTCAATCCCCTTATCAGTATCGAACTCTTCAGGATCTTGATAGTCACATTTAGCTTCAGGCTCCCTCATTGTTCGAAACCATAACACTAGCCATCAACGATTTTTAAAGATGGAATTTTCAAAAACTGCTGATATATTTGGAGTCCTCCAGACTTGCATACTTATAGCATAGTCTGGAGCTCAGCAATCTTCTGTCCAGCCTCCAGGGCCTTATGCCAAAGTGAGTAATAACCTTTTTCTTTTTAGCAAGAGACTTGGTTAGAAACTTCACCTCCCCCTCAAGGCTTTTGACCTTACATCCGCTCAGTCATTCCACCTCCAAAGCCTTGCAGATGGAGATGGTCATGTAAGCGGTCTGCATCACCACAAATCAAATAAAGTCAGAAAAGAGGTACAAAAAAATCAATAGAATGAATAATGGAACAAACCTCCATGATTTGAAAAGGTGCATTGGCAAGGAGTTCATCCCTGTCAGCTCCTTATTGGCGGAGCTCATCCCTGGGAAGCCAAATCACATGGGCAGGAGCCCCCATAACATCACGATTAAGGGCAACGCAGTCCCCTACCATAAAAAGTGAACCATCAGACTTCCATAAGTCTAGAGTGTTGCTGGCAGGATCGATCAGTATCAGAGCGGAAGAGAATGAGCTCTGGCCTTTCATAGCATCTACTAACAATTTATGGCACTTGGGCGTAGGAGGAGCATCAGAAGAAGCCCTCTTTTGAGGGGAAGAGGGGGCAACATACTTGTTCTTATCTTGCTTCGCCTTAGACCTTCCCTCAGCGTTCTTGGCCTTCAGCTAGCCAGAAGTGGAAGATCATATCCTCGTCTTGGGTTCAAACATCTCCAAATTTGAACCTAAAGAGTCTGAATCAATGTACAGAGATGAAGAGTCAACCGAAGCATTATAAACGATAGCATAAAGCTGGCGCGGTGACAGGAACTTCTTTACAAAAGGATGAATATTCCAGACCTTCTCTTTTAAAAACTCAATCAGATCAGCTACAAAACGAAAGAGAAATAAAACAAAGTTATGAAAAGAAAATTGCTAAAGATCTTCTAAGGTATTTATAAAAAGACTTACCAAACAGAGTGAATGAAGGGATCACAGCGTCACCGAATGCACTGGGAATAGGGAAGTGTTGAGCAATCCTAATGTTCCAGATCCCCTTCACTAGAAAAATTCTCTCATTCCACAACTTGTCATAAGTGGAAATGTCAAAGCAAAATTTTTTGTCCTTATTGGGGAACAGATGGTAGCGGTTATCCTCTAATCTAACTCAGTAGAGAGAGTAGCAGAACAGAAAATCATTCAAATTCAAGTTCAATTTATATACACGATTCAAAGAAAGTAAACAAGAAACAATGCGAAAGAAGTTAAGGTTTAACTGAAGCAGTGCAAGCTTCAATTTGAAAAGAACGAAACTATAAAAAGAGTGAAGAGAAAATCTGAAGGTTTTTAAATGAGAAGCCGAAAAAGGGACTTCACCTTTTTTGACTCCTTCCCCAACATTGTAGTCAAAATCCAAAGGGTAACCCTTGATTATGACGTCGATGGGGATATGACATTCCTCCCTGATCCTCTCAATGTCAACCCACTACCTTGTCATTGGAGCAACAACCACACCCTGATTGGATGTGACTGTTTCCTTAACGATAGTAGTAGGTTGAGCAGTTTTTACAATTTGAAGAGAGGAACTGGACATTGTGACTTTGCGATTATTAGAAAGAGTACGGTCGTTGTCACTAGAAGACATCATAAAGAAGAAAAAGATGTGAGTAAAGGAATGAAGACTGACTTACGAAGACAGATCGCTACCAGGAAGTTCAATAGAAATGAATCTGGAAGAAAAGATAATCAATTGTGGAAGATTTGTAGCAGGGAATAATAAAGTGTTAAGACAAAACACAAAAGGTGGTGTAAAAAGATCATTTACGTGCTCAGCACCGTCGTTGATACCCCAACATTAATGAGGGTCCTCAATATAAGCAATGGAATCATGACAACGCCTATAGAAATTCCCTCCAGTTTGGCCAAAGCTCATACTGAAGAGAATTGGGGGCAATGTGTAGGAAAAAAAATCCCCACTTATTCAAATGGGCCAACTGATACACAAACGGACCAAGCTCAAGAGGGTTTGAGCCCAAGTATCAGCAAAGGCCCTAGAGAATTATTTCAAAAGAAAAAATGGGCCTAGACACCCCCTTTATAAGGCCAAAGTGGCCCAACATATATACATAAGTCTAAGCTCAAATAGGAATTTGAATCATTGAGAGTAAAGACAGTACAAATAATGGAATTTGAATCTTAGAAAGATTCGAATTCCAAACTTGTATAAATATCCAAAGAAAGATAAATAAAAGGGATCTCCGAATCCTTACCTCAATTTATCTCTGAAAAATATTGTGTTTTTTATTTGATTGGGTGCGTACGTTGAGTTAATTAGCAGAAATTAGCTAAACAATTTTTTGCATCAACAATCTTGTACAGGTATAACAACAGTTTTTATTAAATTAGGTCACTCTCTTTCCAAAAGTCGTGATTTTTCTATTATTTAATTTACTCATAAATTGGAAAGAATTTGAAGAATTTTGAAAATAATATGAACAATAGAGAGATGTTATAACTTTTGTCATGAGACACCTCTTAATAGAATTGCTCTCAAATTTAATAAAGTAAAAATTGTAATTTACATGCTATCTTAAACCTAAGTTACTCTACACATTAATCCAATTTATTTTTTGTTTTCTTTTTCTAAAACAAAATCATAAAGAATTTTGTTACAAACAAAGTGTAAAATCATAAATATATTTATATATCTATTTTCCATTTCACAGGTTAGAATTTATTTGGATTCTTCAAGGTTTACATAAATAGGATAAACATTATGTCAACCGGGTCTGATTTAGATTTTTATTTGGGCACGGATCATTTTTCGGGTACTTTTTTTTTCAAAGTTCTGGGTACTTGAATAATTATTATTTTAAAACTTTGTGGTAGTTGAGACATGGAATGGAAGATGAAAAGTTCTGATTGAGTAGAGAAATATAAAGATTTGGAGTCAAAATCTGAGGATGGGGAGAAGAAAGAAATTTCAAAATCGAGCATAATTTTAATTTCAATGTGGCGATTGAATGATGTATTTTGATTAATCAAGTTTATAATCTCTTATCTTAACCTTATTCAATTCTATAATAACTCATTAATGTTAGAGACTGTGTTCATGTAAAGTCAAAAACATAAAATTCATAGGGTATAGAATAAGGCCTGATAACCTAATTATGTGCTCAGTGGGTTGAGCAATTTTAAAAAATCAATCTGTTTTATAACTATTTTGGATGCCAATAGACTCCTTACTTAATTAATGTTGATGGCTTAATACGCTCCATGATGGTGATTCTAAAATTATTTCGTTTTTGACAAAATTATCTTGACACGATCGTACAATGATTACCATCAGGGATCTCCTACCAACTCAAACTTCTTAGTTCTTCCACAACTTCTCTCTTCAATTTCTCAAAAAAAAAAAAATATTCTAGCTCCAACAATAAACAACCTCCCGCACGTAAGGGGAGAGAGTTTTTGCAATTATGTTATTCCCTTGGAGTTACCTTTATAGAATATTAAAAAATAAAAGATACAATAGTTAATGTAAAGAAATTTACCTCTAAAAAAAGAAGGTAGGTTAGTTTGACTAATAGTAGCTATAAAATTACATAATTGTTGAACTCTTTAATACATAAATTGTACAGTGACCAAAGATAAAATATTAAAAATTAGGGTATAATGTTCTGACACCCCTCTCAGGTTTAGATTTATCGCCCACAGATGATATTTGTGTCAAAAATTGCTCTAACACCCCTTCAGGTTTCATTTAACTAGCCCTAACACTCCTTATTGCTAAAAATATCATTCTTCTTCTTTCTTTTTTTTGTTGCCAAAACTGCTCACTCTTTTTTTTTTCTGACAACTATCGGTGAGCTTTCGCAACCATTCTTGATGTGTGTATTTTCTTCAGTGGGCTCAACACATTTGATAAATTGTCTCCAAATTTACAGACATATACTTTCTCATTCATAGGATGCATGTGGTAAGTGCATGTAGTGAGACCTAACACCTGCATCTAATGGATGTAAAAATGTAAGTCTAACAATTTTGTCTAAATAGCATAGTCCATATAATTATATATGTGAGATTCTTATGCAAATAATATCAATTGAATCCATATACACTGGTGGGCTATTAGTTTAAGATCTCGAAAATGAACATTGAAATCAACATGTTGAACTCAAACAAAAAAAAAAAGATAAAAATTTAGAATCCACGTTAAAAAATTGATAAACTGATTTACATTTCACTCTTCTTTTTTTGTTAATTCTTGGCCGAAGTAGATGATGGCTTCATGATGGCTAAATTTTTGGCGACGACTGCTGAGGTGGTGTGATTCTTATTGGTTGGGGCAAATAGGTCTTCTCTCTCCATGAAATAGATTAGAGATGATTGATGAAACTGATTTTGGTGATGGCCAAAATGGCCATGAATTCAGACCATTCATGGCTTGAGCATAGAGAAGTTAGAAATGGCCAAAATGGCCATGAATTCAGACCATTCATCGCTTGAGCAGAGAGAAGTTAGAGATGGAGGAAGAGAGAAAAAAAAAAGAGAAAAAAAGCATAGAGAAGTTAGAGATGGAGGAAGAGAGAAAAAAAAGAAGAGAAAAAAAGCAAGAATATTTTTGACAACGAGGAGTGTTAGAACTAGTTAAATCAAACTGAAGAGAGTGTCAAATCAAAATTTGACACAGTATCATGTGTGGGCAATAAATCCAAACTGAGGGGTGTCTGGGCATTTTATTCTCAGCAGTCTGGACTCAACGGTCACCACCACCGCCACCGTCACCGCCACTCCCCACTTCATCTCTCTCTTGGTCTCTCAACTTTTTCTAACACTTCTCTCTCACGGTTTCTCTCTAAATCAACAAATCCATTGATTAGCAATAGTATTACACCACTGTGTTAAAATGTATATTAAGGTAGAAATTGAATAGCTCTGGATTGGGGCAAATTATTTGAGAAACGAAAGGCGAAATACAACTTAATTGAGAATTAATCATTCACATAGAACCAGAACACACAAAATTTAATTGAGAATTAATTATTCACAGAGAGAACCAGAACACACGAAATTTGAAACCCATAATTCAACTTCAATTGAAACTTTGATGAAAAATCAATTAAGAATCGGGAGTAATTTTACTTACATATATATATATATATATATATGAGAAAATAAAGGATACTATAAGTAATATATATGAATAAAGAAATAAAATCTCGTAGAGATGGTTGAACCCCTTTATTGACGATAAGACAACTACAAGAAGAAGAAAGCGTTGATTGTATAGCTTACACTTTATTATTACAGGAGGTGGGATCGAAGTCAAATATGGCTAGGACGACAATGCGGAGAACGGCCGAAGCCAACGGAGGTAATATATGTGTGTGTATATTTATAACTTTATATATGTTATAAATGTCTAATAATTGTAAAAATGGTAAAAATTGTGATTAATCTTCAATTGTATACTAATATATTAGAAAACTTCATATTTGTGATTAATTTCTATGATGTACTAATAAATTAATAAACTATATATATATATATATATATATATATATATATATATATATATATACGTTATGTTTTAATAGAATAAATTGTATTACTTTTAGTTAATATAAATTGATAAATTAAACATATTGAGTATTAAAATCAATAATATTAATTATTAGTTATTTGTAATAAAGTGTGTGTGTATATGTATATATATATTAATTTTACATTATGTTTTAATAGAATAAATCGTATTACTTTTATTTTATATAAATTGATAAATTAAACATATTGAGTATTAAAATCAATAATATTAATTATTAGTTATTTGTAATAAAATAGTTACTTTTACAATTAATAATGTCACTTTTGTCATTTTGCACCACATAAAGGCATTTATGGTTTTTTAATTTAAACTAATAGTCAACTAACCGTATCATACTAAGAGTAAAGTCAAACAAATCTTAGAGGGTTAACGAATTTTTTTTCATTAGTTTAATTTGAAGATAATAAAGACAAACTTCAAGATAGGTTAGGATAAAAAAATTAAATCTCGTTTGAATAAGTTGGTGGAGAGAATGCAGAGCAAATGGATGTTTATTATTAGGGAAAAATTACTGTATATTATTTATTTGTAAAATATAATTGAAACAAAAATAAAATACCTCTAACTTTATTTATCTTTCCATCCAACGTTATTATTATTGAAATGTTAACAAATCTATCCTTCTCATTATTTTCCATCTATTTACAAGTTCAGTTACTCACTTTTTTTTCCAATTTTGTTAATATAGCAACTAGGTTGTTTAATAGATATATAAAATAAATGGTTGAAGATTTTATTAGCTTGATATTTGATATATGAAAGCCTACCCATTAAATCTTTCACTCCCATTGAACCTCTAATCCTCTAGTATCTATATTAGTGCCTACCTATCAGAAGAATTATTAATTTGGATTCTAAAATGTTAGAAGAGAATATTTGAGATATACATTCCTTCTAAAATGTTAGAAGAGAATATTTGAGATATACATTCCATCACAAAGTACAAAGTATTTTGATTAGAGAGCTTTATACAAATATATACAATTCTACACAATAATAAATTTTGATTAGAGAGCTCTGTACAAATATATACAATTCTACACAATCGTAGAATATTCTGAATTGTAATTAAATTTGATAAGAGATAAGATAAAATTTATTATGAATAATTATAAAGTATTGAATAAATTTTTTATTAATCAATATTTATATTTTTTATTCATTATTTTGGTTCAAAAACTTTTAAATTTTATTATTATTCAAAGTCACTCCATTAAAAAAAATTACACACTCTATCCCAAACCATTTACAAGTGGTGAATTAATATTTGACAAATTACACTTACCTCTCCTTTAGATTGATTTTATTACAGTTACCTCCTCTCTAGTTTGTCATATTACACTTACCCCTCTCTCAATAACAGATTTAAACGATTGTTAATGAAAAATGTAAAATTACCCTTATGCCATTTACACTACCTCCCCTCTAGATTGGCTTATTACATATTACTCACGTGTTTTGGAATATTATACTTACCCCCCTCGAATTTGGACGTTTGTAGCAAATACTCCCTTATCATCAGCAACATCAACTGTCAGAGATAGTCAATGCTGGCGTGGCCAAATTTAAAGATTTATATGACGAAAATATGAAATTATGATTGTGTCCTTATTATTATATAAATAATTTTAACTAAAAACTATTTTGTCACAATTACATTATACGTACCCTAGCACATATTTTCATAAATTCTAAAGGCTGAAACGTTTCAAATGACCAAAACTCATTCCATTTGTTTGAAGTATCTTTCAAATACTTAGAACAAAGATACACTCCAAAATCTATTAGTTTTCATCATTCATCATGATGATGTTATTATCTGAATCGATAATCAATATAATCGAAGCGAACAAGGACTAAAACTAAAGGACATACTGAAGATATATAGATATAAAATTGGCAATAAATTTAGAGAAAGAAACAAAAGATGAAATGTGAATATGTAGAAGAAAACTATTTAAGTGTTTTCTTTAGTTGGGGTTAGATTTGTCTTTTTGCACAAGAAACATAGGACAAAAGCTTTCCTACAAATATTTGAAGAATATTTTGTCATATAAATTTTTAAATTTGGTAACGCCATCATTGACCATCACTGACAGTTAGTATTGTTGATGATAAGGGGGTATTTGTTACAAACATCCAAATTAAAGGGGAAAAGTGTAATATTCCAAAACACATGGGTGATGAGTGTAATAAGCCAATCTAGAGGGGAGGTAAGTATAAATGGCATAAAGATAATTTTACATTTTCCATTAACAATCAAGAAATCAATCTATTGCTTCTTAATATTTAACAATAAAGCACTATAAAAAATATATTAAAAAGGTAGATTTTCCTTCGCTTTACTAGTTTAAAATTTTAATATAAGATCAAAGATTATCACTTTTAAGAAATACAAACTCAAGCTTAGATTAATTATAATACTTTCTAACTACCACATATACATGATATAGATGGTGAAAGAAATATAAAATAATTAATCACAAGAAGCGAAAATCATAAGTATTTAAATCATACACATGAGAATCAATTAATGAACAAAATAACTTCACTTCATTAATGAAAGTTTCCTCTTCAACTCTAGTTGAGGAGTTTAGTTATACATGGTAGAAGAAGATAATAAATAAATAAAAAATATAATGAAATAAAATAAATAAAATTCAAATTGTCTCTGTCTTCTCTGTCCTGGCCTCCACTTGTTTTTCTCCTCCTAAAACAGCCTCCAATTTGCCACTTTATACCCCAAGAGAATACATAAAGTCCTAATCCAATTAGGAGATAATTAGGGTTTCCACGTAACCCTAAACAGGTGAATTTTTCTGGTGATGTTTGGCCTAAGTTTTGATTCAATAGAAGTTTGATTCACGAAATTTACGTAAAATAGAAAAGTGTGCAGAATCGAATTTCGTTCAACCTACGTGGAAATCAAGTCGAATTGATGCTCGAAAATAAGACTTTCAGGCCGTTTTCCAAAATGAGATTAAAATTGGATTATGCACAGAATTGGACTTTATGCCTGTAATCTCCTTAAGGAGTTGTAATTCTCTTGGACCACTTCCTTGGACTATTTTGAGTTAAAATATGGAGTTGAATGGATCCATTTGATGTAAGCTTCATATAATCCTCTTGAATGCCTTCTTTAAAAGTCCAAAAATCATGATTTTAACTGAAATAATCATTAAAGCTCTGAAAAGACAGAAAATACAAAAATAAAGTAAAATCACAAATAAACTATCACTAAGAGAATAAAATATGCAAATTAAGAGACTAGAATGCCTAACATTCAACGCCGATCATGTTACTAGTATGAGTAAAAGATATTGAGGGCAAAAATGTAACTTGGTCAACATTCAGATTTCAACTTTCATATTTAACAAATAATCGTAATGAATTCAACACTCAAAATTAAGACAGTATCAAACATATTTTCAAGTTAGTGTATTCTGCACTTAAAATTTAGTACTTTAAATTTTTTTTAGTTTATCAAAATCACTTCTGATGTAAAAAAAAATCAAGACAACAAATAGATGGAAAAATTGTGCCCAAACTCCTAAAATCTACTAAGGCCATTGGATGAATATATATTTTGTATATAAGCAAGTGAAACACTGCCACTAAAACCGAATGTTGATTACATGATGCATTTGCTTATCATAATCATGAACATATCATGAGCATGCCTAATTGATTTTCTTATGATTTTGAGTTATATATAAATCATCTTCATATTTGAGTAAGTGTTTATTTCACGATACACAAAAAAAACTTCGAAAACAACTCGAAAAAATAAACTTCAAGCAGATATTGTAATCAATTTGTGAGGTATTGGAAGAAATTAAACTGTAATTATCCCCACATTTCAGATAATAAATTGGATAATAAATTGGGGTGAATATGAGCTAAATGGGTAGAAATTTCTTAAATTAATACAGGAGTAAATTGTTGACATAGTGGTGCAGGAAGAACGATGGACAAGAAATGCCATATTTGATGTTGAAGTAAGTGAAGATAGTTTCAAAATACACTTTTCTAAAATACGAAATTTGCTATTTTTTCTAGTATATACTTGTTTATGAAATACAAAATTCCGTTTTAGGATGTGTGATGTTTGATTAGATATATGTAGATATATGTAAAAGACGTTCTTGAGAGTAAATTTTTTACTATTTTTATTTAAGTTAGAAAACGTCATCTCAAACATATCAACAATAAAAAATAGGAAGTTTAAAATAATAGGACAATTGGGATTATTCCAATTTATGTTAGAATTTTTTTTTCATGTGACCAATAATACAATGTGAACATTTGTATATATTTCACCCATATATTTACAATTTGCTTGAATTTTCAAAAAAGAAAAAAAAATTAAAATAGAATCTCTACTGTGTAAAAATTTAGATGATGACATTTTTTGTTTTCGTTGATAATGGCAGAGAAATTTTTTTATGTTGTTATGAGCAACGGAAAAAATAAATAAATAAATAAAAGAATATTTACATTGTACAAAGAAATTTATTCCAAAACAAAAAAAAAAGAATATTTACTTAGAAACATGGCGGAGGAAAACCTCACAAACACCAAATGGGAACAATCTAAAGAGGCCTCAAAAGAAGCTGAAAATCTAAAGCCCAAAATCCAGGCCTAAAGGGTAAACATAAACTATGATTCAAACCCAGGTGATGGCATATTATTACACGTGTAAATGTTACCATTCCAACTAGGGGTGCACACGATACGGTTCCTCACGGTTCTTGGTGGAACCGGAACCGGAACCGTTACCAACGGTTCTTGATTTTCGGAACCGGAATTGGAACCGTTAAGGGTTGGAACCGTGAGGAACCGTACCGCGGTTCTCGGTACGGTTCCGGTTCCGAACCGCGGTTCTTTAGAATTTTTTTTTTTTTTTTTAATGAAGCTTGAAAATACAATATATATATATATATATATATTCATTAAATAAATGTGAGACCTACAATCTAAAAATGGCACCCTATATATATATAATTATTATATTATATTATATTATAGATATATATACATTACATATAATGTATATATATTATTTATAGTAATTATATTATAATATAATTATTATACATAATATATATACATTATATATAATTATTATATGTAATGTATATATATATATATATATTATATATATAGTTATTATATTATATATATATATACACATATTTAATATAAAACGGTTCCGGTTCCGGTTCCGGTTCCAAGGAACCGTTACCCCCAACGGTTCCGGTTCCGGTACGGTTCTACTGGTCCTGGAACCGGAACCGGAACCGTTGGTAACGGTTCCTAATTTTAGGAACCGAAACCGGAACCGTAGCCACGGTTCGGTACGGTTCCGGTACGGTTCCCCTCGATTCCGGTTCCGGTTCCGGTTCCGACGGTTCTTTGTGCACCCCTAATTCCAACGATGATGACTGGGACTACTTTTGACTCTTTAACCAACATGTTAGCTTTAATTTTTTTTTCCCACACAATAAATATTAATTTAATCTTAAATAAATCACTTTTTGCACCCCCATTAATAAAATTGGCTAAGTTAATGCTCAAATTCATAAAAATGCCTCATAATATAATTATATTAAAGTGCATGACTGAACATATGTTTTAGAGATAAAGGGTGTTAGGAGACCTAGTTAAGTAGTAATCTCTTGTTCACTGATGAGCAACAAATTTTATTCCCTCTTCGTATAGTAGTTGCTAAATTAAATCTAACGGACACATTCTAAATTTACTTATAGTATTTCCAAAATTACAAAATCACTCTCTCCCTAATTTAATTCTTCGTATGGTGATTATTAGATTAAATCTAAAGGTTACATTCTAAACCTACTTATGGTATTTCCAAAACTACAAACTCACTCTCTCCCTAATTTGATTTATTGGTGGATTTCCTTAGTCCTTACCTAATGTAAAAATTTAAATTAAATTACCAAAATAAACGGTCATAGCATCAAAATACTATTAAATTACTATAGAATTTCTTCAATGGTGTTTGCTCTAAATGTTGTTAAACAATAAGTTTCCTCCATTAAAGATTAAATTTTCAAATATACATTTTAGACATACACATCAACCACTTATAATTTATAGGAGCTTCCTGATAATCAAATGCAGACTTTAATTGATGAAGTATTCATAAGCCAAACTAATCCAAAGAGAATATTAAGATACATTGCAACTATTGGTTCAATTTACTACATGATAGTGTTTATTATCAGGACTTATTGACGGGTTTTGTCTACTTGCTTTTTTTTTCTTGTTTTCAAAAGAAATACATTCATGATGATGGATTTAAACAATGTTACTAATAACAGTAAGGATGGACATTCTCATGCTTAAAGACCAACTTCACCACAAATGACAACGATTAATAATTCAAAGCATTATAATAATCACCCCATGGAAGGGTTTAGATCAATTGCATTAAGGCCTCGAATGATTCTTATTAAGAGTAGAAACATATATCTCTCTGGATTGGTTCTTTTCACGAGCTTATGACATCAATAGAAAAATATACCCCTAGTTCTATTGTGAATTTAATCTTAAGCAGAAATTTAAAAAATCATATGTGGTAAACACCGCAAAGAAATTCACAGGTAATTTAATAGCGTTTTAATGTTATGAGCGTTTACTTTGGTATTTTAATTTATTTGTTACGAGGAAATCCACAGATAATATTAAGGGAAAATTAGATTTTGGTGACCAAAATTATAAAAAAAAATGTTTTACAGTAACTTTAAACTCAATAAAAGGTAAATAGTGACCAATCTTAAAAAATAATTGCCAATGAGTGACCAATTAATTTTAATGTCCAAAATACCCTCCCTTTTATTTAGAGATTTCCAATTCTTTATTCGTCTTCTCCAATCTCAATTCTAAATATCAAACCTTCAAAAGATATAAAAGGATTCTAGAAAAGAAATTATATATAGAGAGAGACTCTCTCTCTATATATGTAGACACATATGTTCATCTTACAATTAATGTATGTACATATATAGATTTTTTTTTCTATGGTGAATTTTAGGGCTCCAAAGATGCGACAAGAATTATAGCTTGAAATGAATTAACCATTTGAGACCTGATATAAAAAAAAAATTCAAAAAAGAAGTTGATAATCAACTTTCATGAGGTAGAGGTAATATGTTTATTAGCCAAGTCTATTTATGTCCTCCAATATTCCTTATTAATAATTAATTGCATCAAAATTAGGGATTTTTTTTAATGAGATATTAATATACAGGAATATATATATATATATATATATATATATATATATATATATTATATCTTCTTTAGAATGTATATATGTTCATAAACTGTATACAAGTCATTAGATTCTTTGAAATTTTTGATATTTGGGTTTGAAAAAAGTGAAGAAAAGATGGGGGATCTATAGAGAGAATGAATGGTATTTTGGGCTTTAAGAATAAATGGTCACTCATTAGCAATTTTTTTTTTAAAGTTTGGTCACTATTTACCTTTTATTGAGAGATCACTAAAAAATAATATTTTTTTAATTTTGATCACTGAAATCTAATTTTTTCTAATATTTATTCTCCAAAATTAAACTATGGAGAGAGTAGTTTTGTAATTTTGGAAACACCATACATATGTTTAGAATATCACCGTTGGATAAATTCTCTTGCTTACTTAGATATCACCGTTGGATAAATTCTCTTGCTTACTTAGATATTTCTAAGATTAAATGAAATTTAATGCACATAAAAGGAAAGCCAAACCTACTTCAATAGAATAACAACATTACTTGGAATAAATCACTAATAATCTAGAAAAAGTCTCAAGGGTAACATTATTATAACTCATAATTCCACCCTAATTAATTGTAGCAGGACTGCTACCATATCATGACAGATAGTAGGATACTCTCGCTAGCTTAAAATTTATGTAACCATTAAATTAAATTAAATTAAGAGACTCGGGCTTGCAACCCAATTAAGAGTGGCAATTCGTGTTTTCGTGTCGTGTTGATATATAAGTATTTTACTAAACACCTCAACCCTAACCCGACTCATTTAATAATCGTGTTAGAGACCCCAACACTAACCCAACCTGTTTATTAAACGTGTTATCCATGTTGATCCGTGTAACCCGTTTAATAAATATGTCATTTAATAACACGACTTGTTTAATAACATTTTTAATTCGTTTAACTTGTATTATATGAGTTTCTCTACCCGTAAAAATCTCTCTGAAGATCATATAAAAAATAAAATACATATCAATACATAAATCCTAAAATCAAACTATCTATAAACTCGAAAGCATACTAAGGTGATTCAACAACCGGAAAGACACCATAACAATCTCATTCTTACATTTTATGGCTACATCAGTTCTATAAACAAACAAATAGATTACAAACAATTGCAATATATATAACTATGTATATATAAGTTTGTATAAAACTATAATATATGAATAACTCATGTCGTAATCGTGTTGCAATCGTGTCGTAATCGTGTCACGGATTAGACAGCTTAAACCCAAACCCAACCCAATTTTTGCGTGTCGTATTCGTGTCAACCCATTTATTAAACGTGTCAACTTACCTCAAACTCAAACCCACTTAATTGGTGTCGTGTTCGAATCGTGTTGTCGTGTTGTACCCAATTTTGCCACCCCTAAACCCAATGGTTGAGTGCGCAAGCTTAGTAAGAGCCTTCTCATGATATTTTTTTCTATTCTTAATATAACATAGAAAATAAAGAATATGCTACTTAAAAGAAAAGAGGATAATACAACTTAAATATATATGGAGATTGAAAATTAATTTGAGAAAAAAAAAATAGAGATAAGAACATGCAGACTGTTTATTGATAAATGAGATTGTCGAGTTTCTTTTTTTTTTTTCTTTTCTTTTGATTTCATATAAATAACAAATAATGTAAATAAATGGAATATTGATATGTTGTAACAAGAATTAGGACAACTATGGACATTTTTCTTATGCTGGATTAATTTATTCTTTTAGCCTTTACAGAGCGGCCAACGCTATATAATAAATAGGCATAAATTTTGATTATTATTTGAGGACAAAATTAAATTAGAAATTCATGGGAAAAGTACAAGATGATTATTTATTCTTATACCTATACCTTATAAGAGTATTCATGCTCCGTAGAAATCGAGTCTTTGTCCATGATATGCATGTCTCAAATATATGCATGCCTCAAATACTTTGTTAGGTTGTAATTTTGTTTTGGAGTAGTTTAATGCTTGGTCGGGTACGAAGGAAGAAAGTTAAAAGAAAGATAAAGAAGAAAAGATGGATGAAACATTACTAATTAAAGAAAAGAATTTGGATGGAAGAGAAGAAAACGAGATAACACTTAATTTTGTTTTTTAAGAGGGAAGAAGAGAAAGATTACTAATATTGAGTTTATTTAATAACTAGAAGAATAGTATTGTAATTTAAAATTTTTATAACCATCTTGTTTCTCCCCGTCTATCTTCTGTTCATATTTGGAGAGATAAAAATTTGTAAAGCAGAAAGGATGGCTAATACATGCTCTTTTCTCCTCTTCTTACCTTCTCTTTACCAAACGAATGAAATTTATTTATTCCTTCTTATCTTCCATATTCACCCATCTTCATTCTTTCTTACCAAAGTAATAACGACTATGAACTCAAAGAGACGCATGCTACATGAGTTGAAAGATGTCAGAGCTTGAGAGGAAGGTTTAAGCAATTGAGTGATCTTACAAACTCTGTGATTTTGATTTTTTTTCTCCACTGTAAAATGTATGCATACTATCGAACCGTATAAATCTTCTATTCTTGTATTTTGCTTGTGTTATTCTTTTCAATTATGAACGGTAATGGTAAGATATAATAATTTTTATTAAATTTCAAATTGAAAAAATCTATAAAGACGTCACTCTCTTAGCAAGAGTAGTTATTTCTCTTTATTTACTCCTAAATTGGAAAGAATTTCAAGATTTCTAAAAATAAATACAAAGTCAAATAATGTCATCTCAAACTATAAATAGTAAAAAAGATCTTGTAACTTTTGTCACAAGAGACCTTTTAACAGAATTACTCTCAAATTTACTTGATTAAAATTTAGGGTAAATTACACTGAACTCTCCTGTAACAGAAATGAATTAATCGATATTAACTTTTGGATAAAATATCTATTATACCTTTAATATTATATTGATATAAAAATGAAAATATTTATATATATAATATAACACTTTTGCCCATATAATAATAATATTTACTATATTATATATATAGTAAATATTATTATTATTATATTTATATATATATGTAGATATATATATATATATATATATAACAAAAAAAACTAAACAATTGTATGATTGAAATAGTCTGGTAACACTTCCCACATATTTGGTGGGAATTACAAAATAATCGAGCACGCCCAAGACATCAGCCCAAACGCTATATATAGTTGCCCATACATGCATATCTTCGTGTCTAAGTATGAAAGTGTATGAAAATGCACTGTTAACCACAGTTTAAGTTGCAATTGGAGGTACATAACTTACTTAAGTATTCATATCCTCCAATACATATTTTTTTTACCCATGGCTAGATTTTGATCCAACACGTGTATGAATCATAATGTGAGGGTAACACTAGATTTCAAAAATAGAAATCAAGTTTGATTTTAAGACCAATCAGTCAAAGGAATAAAACAAGTTCTACAAATTTTCATCAAAGAATGAAGTAAGCGGGTTCCAAGTCAAAACAATACTCTCAGAAGAAGACATTTGCATTGTCTTACTCACATGAGTCTAGCCCTAATGAAATTAAAAATTGCTTGAGATACCCTAGCACAAGTAGAGTTTGAAATTTTCAAAAACTCTTGCATTTCTCTCTCTCTCTCTCCAAATATGGTAGACACAACCTGATATGAATAGCTTGAAGATTACAGTTCTGCTTATTTTAATTTCCAATTGATAGTACTTTAAGTGTATTATGTATATGCCATGTATATAATGAGACTTTAGAGGGAAAGATTTGTCATTAGAGGGAAACGTAGCTCTGCTTATCCACAAATATTAATTAAGAAACTATAAAGTCAATTTCGATTATTGACTTTTTAGTTTCTTAATAAGATTTTATAGTTTCTTACTCTACTAGTTATCATCGAAATTGACTTTATAGTTTGTTAATAAGATTTGTGGATAAGCAAACCGATACTCTAAAAACTGGTACATATTTAAGAATAGATATGAAATATTAAAGAGAATATGTACATCCCAAACTGGATCAATTTTCTTCTTTTAGCCTTGAAGAGTGATCAACACTATAGAACATATAGTCATAAATTTTGATTATAGTTTGAAGACAAAAATCAGAACTTCATAGAAAAAGTACAAGATAGATTATTTATTCCTATAGCGTGGGTCATCCATAGCCAAAAATATTTTGTGGATTTTAATGTTTAATCAGTCATGTCTGGGACATAATTTTCCCTTCTAGGAAATAAATATACTTAAAAAGACAATGCACCAAATAAACAAAGACAAAAAATTGTATTCAATCTCATCAAGTCCATGCAAATACGATAAGGCACATGAAATATTATTTTTATTATTATCAATGACTTGGAAAAAAAACGAAGTAGGCGCATTGAATTAGACTTTAGGCAAAATGAGTTTAATTTGGATACAACTGAACTTAGGTTTAGACATACAAGTCTAACTTGGAGACAACCGAATCTATTGAAAAATTATTTTAGACATTCGAGTCTAGATTTAGATATATGAGTCTAATTTGTAGACAACTGAGTTTATTAAAAGTTTGAGTTTGGACATTTGAATCCAGGGAAGTCAAATTAATTATTTTCTTTACAACAAATGATGAAAGTTTGAATGCCTAAATATACCCATTACAGTTTGTTGCCATAACATTGGTTAATACATATATTGTAGATACATAAATTTTGTGATGGTCTAATCACCATTCAATTAGTCAAACATTCTTGGTCAATTAGGATTGCGGGTTCCGTCAATAAAGCTTCAGGCATTTAAAAAAATATGTGACAATTCAAATTTTAAATTTAAATATACTTCCATATAAAAAAGGCAAAATCTCTTTTTTTATGGAAGTTGACACATATTAATGGAGAGTTACCAAATTAAACTCCCACCTTTTTTTACTATAAATACGAGGTCACCCTACACATTCAGGGACGAACAGAACACAAAAGTTCTGCCGAACCTCTGCCTCGACCAACACTCGAAGAACAACAAGCACGCCACACAAGTGTCGTTCTTCTTCTAAGACCTTCAACTATTGAATAATTTGAAGACGAAGAACAACAAGCACGCCACACAAGTGACATTCTTCTTCTAAGACCTTCAACCATCGAAGAATCTAAAGACGAAGAATAACAAGCACGCCACACAAGTGTCGTTCTTGTTCTAAGACCTTCAACTATCGAAGAATCTGAAGACGAAGAATAACAAGCACGCCACACAAGTATCGTTCTTCTTCTAAGACCTCCAACCATCGAAGAATCTGAAGACGAACAACATCAAGCATGCCACACAAGTGTCGTTCTTCTTCGAAGACCTTCAATCCACCGTTTGAGATTAAGCTCTATCGACCCTTGATCGAAAATTCCATCAAGCCTTTCTCAATCTTGAAGATTTGAAGAAAGCTCATCACTACAGGTTCAAGAACAACCTTTTGAAGTCCTTGCACCAAACATAAGGAGATTAAATCAGAGGAAGATTCTTTATTGTAAAAGAATCGACCACAGAGAATTGTACTCATTTTTCTGAAATTAATAAAGTTGATTATTTGTTATTCATTTTCTTTCCTAAATTTTTGAACACGAAATTTGTGTGTGTATATATATATATACACACACACTAATATATGCCCGTGCCTATCGCACTATCATATACTCGAAATCGTGATAGTTAGATAGAGTGATTTTAGACCGTAGATAGCAAAAGACATTTTGGACCACATATTGATTTTTTAACCACTTTTGACCGTTAGATTGACTTTTCTGTCCTTATTATATCAAGCTAATTTATAATATATATATATTAGATTGACTTTTTTGTCCTTATTATACCCAGCTAATTTGTAATATATATATATTGAGCATTTTTTTCTTCGAGGGACAAGGCAAAGGACTAATCGTCCTCATGTCAGCATAATGGGCTTCTGGCCATTCCTATTGGTATGTAGAAAGCTCGTTATTTTTTTCAATTCTCTCAATATTGCTTCAATTTTTCATTCAATCCCATGCCTATTTTTTTTGGTATCTTTTTGCTATATGTGTAGTTTTGGGCCTATAAATACCTCCCTACTTTTAGACCCCGAAGTTCAAATTCTGAAGCCCTTCCTCGAGCCTTGAGATGGAGTGTAGAGCACGTGGAAGAGTCTTCCGTGCTTTTTGGCTTTATAGTGGCTAAGGCCTAACTGGAGGTGGTCTGACCTCGACAAAATGGGCACTAAAAAGAATTTTAAAAAAAAGATATGAAAATGGTAGGGTGATAGAATCTAAAAGTGGTAAAGTGAAGGAATCTGAAAGAGGTAGGGTGGAGGAAACTGAAAGTGATTTGGTAGAGAAATTTGAAAAGATCCATATATCTGAGGCTGTGGTGAAATTGATTAATAAAAAAGTAAATGAATTACTGATCTCACTAGAAGATGGATCAGACATGAAGACTGGTTCGAGATGAGCAAAACAAGAATAATGATGAGGTTCAACCCAATTCTAATAAGAAATGAAGCAGGCCTAAGGCCCGATTTTAATAATTAATTGGACATGAGAACTAATTCAAAGTGATGAATGGTATGATAAAGGAATATGGAAGTGAAAGTGGAGGGTGGAGGAATCTGTAAAGATCCTTACATTTGAGGCTGTGGTAACATAGATTAGGAAAAGAGTAAATGAATTATTAATCTCATTAGAAGATGGATCAGACGCAAAGACTGGTTCATGTTTCTTCGAATGGAAGAGGATTATTAGTCTGGTTTGAGAGGAGTAGAAGAAGAAGAATAATGAATCTCCCCTGATCGATGATGAGGCACGAGCCCAATTTTAATGAGAAATGAATATAGCATGAAGCTCAATTCTAATAATAAATTGTACCTGAGCCCTAATTTGAGGTAATAAATTGGATCAACTTAATTTTGTAGAAATTTAGAAGTGGAAGTGGTAGGGTGGAAGAACTTGAAAGTGGTAGGGTCGAGAAATCTGGAAAGATTCCTAAATCTGAGGCTGAAATTGATTAGGAAAAGAGCAAATGAATTATTGATCTCGCAGGAAGATGGATCAGATCCGATGACTGGTTCACGTCTTTTCGAATAAAGGATGATCATTTGTCTAGTTTGAGAAAAGCAGAAGAAGAATAATGATGAGTCTCCCCGATCTATGATAAGGCTCAAGCCTTGATCTTAAGGCCCAATTCAAAACAATGAATTGGGTCTAATCAATTTTAGTTGGGCAAACAAGATTTGGACGGGACCTGTTCTAATGGGTAATTATTGGGTATGAAGCCTGATTATAATAATAAAATTCTGAGTAATGAAGATCGTACACGTACGCTGTTAACCATAGTTTCTCATCCAACGGTATGAAATTCTTTAGCTAATTTAAGTTTCACATTACGCCTTCAAAGTCGTGGACAACTTATATCAGAGAGTATTCATTCCCAAACAACATACCCTACCCTATCTTCCCTAACACTCGTTCTTGTAACCCCAGAAAAACCCTACCCTATCTCCCCGCCAATGTTGTAACCCGCTTATCCCCCGTTATTGCGGTAACTAGTTGGAACCCACCACTCCCTGACCCCACCAAAATGACTCCGAAAGTGGTGATGTGCAGGGATTTGGAAGTGATAAGGTGGAGGAAATTAGAAATGAAATGTGGTATGGTGGAGGAATCTGGAAAGATCCCTACATATGAGTCTGTGGTCAGATTGATTAGGGAAAGAGTAGATGAATTACTGATCTCACTAGAAGATGGATCAAACACAAAGACCGGTTCATGTCTTTTCGAATGAAAAAAGATCATTAGTCTAATTCGATATGAGCAGAAGAAGAAGAATGATGAGTCTCCCCCGATCGATGGTGAAGCTCTCCTCCCGACCTACACTAATCTAGAAATTGTTTTGGAAATACTAGCAACTTGTATTGCTACAAAAAGCATAAAGGAAAATGATATGGTCTATATGAATTAGTGAAATTCAGGAATTGAATAGTTGATCCGAAAAGAGAGGTTGAGTTGAGGTAGGGCCAAAATGCTTAGTTGAGAAAGGGTCAAAAGGCTGAGCAAAAGCAGCTGCAAAGAAAGGTTGAGATGATTAAGGGCCAAGTGGTAGGGAGATCACAAATTCATCATTAATATATAAGAATGTTTGGGTTTGTAGGCTCCGTTTGGATTGAGGGATTTTAAATGATAAGGAGAGAAAAGAAATGAGAGGATAGGTCATGTTGTGTTTGGATGAGCATTTTGAAAAAAAAAAGGGATAAGGAGGGATAACTTATCCCTCAATTGTTATCCTCCCAAAAATGAAAAAATTGGGAGGGAAACGTTGGAACTTAAGTATAACTTTCATAATACCAAGATTGACCTCACTATTTTCACACACAAAATTTTAATTACTTTTGAGTCCCACCTAACATAAGAATGTTTAGGGCATCTCACGTATTTTATACTTATCTCCTCCATACCCATAGGCCGTGAGACCCTCTCCTCTTACCATGTATTGGTTTATGCGTCAAAAACGTAGAAACTATGTAAATAAACTATTTGCACAATCAGAGATTGAAAGACAAATAACACTGCCGTGTATTGGTTTATGCGTCAAAAATGTAAAAACTATGTAGATAAATTAACCATTTGCACAATCAGAGATTGAAAGACAAATAACACGAGATAAACTAATGAACGAGCTTAGGATAAGTGAGAATTGTCATAACATTACTCGAATGGGACCAGAAGCTTTTAAAAATCTATGTGACATGCTTACTAGAGATAGTGGTCTTCAACCTACAAAACGTGCAAGTGTTGAGGAGCAAATTGCCAAGTTTCTTCACATTATATCACACAATGTGAGAAATCGGATAATGTCATTTTTATTTTGTTACTCTAGTGAAACCATAAGCCATTATTTTCTTAATGTGTTAAAAGCAATAATCTCGTTGGAAGGACAGTTACTCAAGCAACTTAATGGATTGGAGGTTCCCCCGAAAATATTCAATAATGATAGGTTCCATCCATATTTCAAGGTAAACATGATTATTAATTCTACTCCTCAATACATAATTATTATTATTTTTGACAAACGATTATATGTAAATTTTCATATAATAATTTATCTCATAATTGCATCGGGGCAATTGATGGAACACACGTTCGTGTGAAAGTATCTAACGCAGATACACTAAGATATCATGGTAGGAAAAATTATCCAACCATAAGTGTATTAGTTGCTTGTTCATTTGACATGAAATTCACATATGTCTTGCCTAGATGGGAGGGTCATGCGTCAAACTTAAGAATTATGAAGAATACATTAAAAAGACGAGGAGATAAGTTAATATTTCCTCAAAGTAAATTTTGTTAACATTAACTAAAATATTTAAGATTCTTTATTAATAGAAGTCAATATTAATTAATTACTATTGCTTTTATTAGAAAAATATTATCTTGTTGACACGGGGTATCCATTAAAGGCTAGACTTATTACGCCTTATAGAGGTGTGCACTACCATTTACAAAAATATGACTCACGCCGACCTGAGAATCCTCGAAAGTTATTCAACCTTCGACATGTATCACAATGCAATATTATTGAGAGAACTTTTAGTGTGTTAAAGAAACGATTTCCTATTATAGGAAGCAGTATTGAACCTACATATTATTCAAAACTCAAGTTGATATCATTTTAGAATGTTACATCTTACACAAATATTTAATAAGCATGGATCCTAATGAAAGCCTTATTAATGAAATGGACTGAGAACTTTTAAGTGAAACTCGAAATGAAGAGGGTGGTCCAATGGAGAGAAGTGTAGATCACAGTTTAGGGGAAATCTTGAGAGATTCAATAGCTTCCTATATATGTGGCATGACTATGTAGCTAATCATTTTAATATTTGATATGTTTATTTCTTTGAAATAACTTAAACTTATTTGCTTTTGTTTAATTTTTCTTTAACCTTTTTTTTTTTTGTTCTTTTCTTTGTATTATACTTGTTATATAGACATAGGAATGAGTAAACAATCAAGCATGTGGTGGGACGAAGAGGGATAGAGTTGTTTGGATTACACAAATGGATCATATATTTGTTGATACATTGCATAATCAATATCTCAAGGGGGATAGGGTTAATAGCACTTTCACCATATAAGCTTTTGGTGAGATTGTTGAAGAATTGAAAGAAAAATTAGGCATCGATATCAACAAAGATAATGTGAAGAGTAAATTGAAAACAATCAAAGCTCGTTTTAACGAGTATTATAACTTGTTCAAGAATGGTTTGAGTGGGTTTGCTTGGAGTGAATAAACAAAAATGTGGAGCGCTGAGGATGATGTTTGGAATTCTTTAATTGAGGTTGGTTTTCTAAATAAGATTATTTTCTTTTTGGTTCTTTTAAGAAATACATTCTTTTTATTTTTTTCTATCTTGAAATAGTGGTAATGTATTTTTTTTTTTTTTTATGTTTCGACAACAGGCAAAACCAACAGCTAAGAAATGGAGGACTACACCGATTTTCAATTATGATAAGTTGTTGGATTTATTTGCCAAGAATAGGGCAAATGGGTTTAATGCATCAACTGCTCGGGAGAGAAATAATAAATGGGTGCCAACTCCTAATTAAGATCTTACGGAAACCATTAATGACATTGATCACTTGATTTCACATAATGAAGTAAGTTTGGATAATACGGGTTTTATGGATAATGACTATGAAAATATGATATCTCCATAAACACATTTTAGTGTACCTTCCCATACCACTTCTTCAACAAAAGAAAAAATGAAAAGGAATTCTTCTACTTTTGATCAAGATAACGAAATGATTGAAGCAAAGAGAGGTGTTGCTAAAGCCCTTAAAGAGGGAAATGAACTTAAAATATTCAACAACGTTTATGAGAAGTGTAACTAAATGGGAAAATATGAAGAAGAAATCTTTAATGAGTTGGCAGCAATTGGGATAAAGGAGCATGGAATTATTGAGGCTTTCATTTTCCTGACTAAGCATAACCATCCTGATAGAATGACACAATTTCTTGGTTGTCCATTTATGCTTCGCAAGAGACTCTTGGAGAAATTGATGTCTAATAAATTTGGACGTTAACTATGGTTTTAGATATATTATCTTTTGGGGATGTGAACCGTTGATAACTTTAACTTGACAATATTTTTGGACAATTGGTGAAACTTTTTTATTATATTTAAGTTGGGTTATGTTACTGAAACTTTCTAATATGTGTTGTTATGTAATATTTTTATAATATGATTTTCTATGTTATGAGTGTGTTTCTGAATGTTTTTATAGAATTTTTTATGATTCTTTTGTTTAGATCTACTCATTTTGGCATTGTGACAAATCCCAGCTAAGATGCAGCCCGTGATAGAAACATTTCCAGTGAAGAGGCATTTTTATCAATATATGTTCATGTTACCAAGTGATTAACATTGATTCTGTTAGATCAATTGTTAAAGAAGTAGCCACTTCATAATATATTGTGTTACTGCATAGATGACCGGACATTGTATCCAATCAATGTCATCACAGATTCTAAAGCCAGAAATTACAAAGAATAAAAAAGGAACAGTTTAGCTGACAAATAATTATCTATTTCATTCTTCATTTTATTTCTGTTATATTTATTTCTCTTTATGGGCCTTAGAAATATTATCAGCTAATAAAGTCAGTGAGCATATGAAGTGCAGGTTCATACTAAAGAATGGTACTGGTGACGCCATGACTAATGAGTTATGTTTAGTGCATCATATTACTGCTAATATTAGTATATAGTTGCATACATGGTTTTAGACTTAAACTAGTCTTTCAATCCAATGAAATGTTGTGAGACCAAGCAACAGGACATCTAAAATGAACTGAGATTCAATCCAGTCACCGAACATCAGAAAGCCGCATATTGCTACCCCAGCATAAGTTTGTTACAATATTAAATGATAAATATTTAATACAATAGAAAATAATATATTAATATGAATTTTTAAATAGGGATCGGGCGCTTGCCCTCTATCCAAAAACCTATGTTATTAGGAAGTATTGAATATTCACCCTTATATATCCAAATCTTTTCTCATTCAGATCTGATGTGGGACAAAGTTAGCCCCTCTAACAACTAGGCTCTAAGTCGATCTCCTCAATCGATTCATGATTGTGGTGATCGTGATTGTCTGAGAGATTCATCATTAATATATAAGATGATTTTGCTGTGTTTGTCTAACAGTTTGCCATGGTACGTATGAGTTAAATTGTAATGCAGTCCTTTTGGGAAACGCGCGTTACAGTGAGCAAGCCAAGTGTGAGATCACAAAAATTTATACTTGTAATCAATGGTCCAACGTCTGGGTGTCTCACGGGTTTAGACATGGGAAGCGAACCATATTTTCCAGTACACTGCACTTTCAACGTAAGTGATAACGTCCATGTTCAATGCATGTTTTTGGCACTTCAATCTTACAACAATGCTCTAATTAACCAAGTCAATATATATATATATATATATATATATATATATATATATATATATATATATCATGGACAGACGAAATAGCCAGTAGAAAACCCCACCACGAGTTGACTTCTATCCTCACTGAGCGCCGTCAAATAAGCTCCGGTGATCCAAATTGGTAAGATGGTGGCACAAATTTGACCAGTCAACGGTGACCATATTAATATATGACTTTTGTAATAATATAGTATATTGGAAAACTTCAACCATCGATATAGTATAAGCCTACACGGCAGACACGGCATTGCGGCTCCAAGTGCGCTCTCTCTCTAACATACATATGCTATCTAGTTAAAAGGGACCTGAACGTTGAATTTGAGTTCTTGAAGCTTTATTTATTTTGTATATACTTTGACATTGTGTACTAGTGTTTCATGAGTGAAGCCGGCCAGTGAGACTGAAATAGTTTTAATGAGTCAAATACATCAGGCTCTACTTGTAACAAGAGAAACACAATTCAGATGGTTAAGAAAAGAGTCTAGAGAGAGAGAGAGAGAGAGAGAGAGATATGGAGGCTGCATTCAGAAAAGCTAGTCATGAAGGTGGACTCAAGGAGGATCAAAGAGTTGAACCCATTAATGGTGATGAAGAAAGCAGTTGCAAAGAAGCTTTTGTTCATAAGGTGAACCTTCTTGTGAATTATTCTGTTTTTCTTTGTTTCTTACAGATTTTTAATTTGGCAAAAGTAATTTTTCATATGCTTTAAAAAATTTACCAACAAAGTTTTCAAAGATTTGTGACATGTTAGTTGTAAGATTTTTACACTGACAGCTTTATATTATTATATATATATATATATAGATATATCAAATTATCCATAGGCTAATTTATTGTGCCTCAGATTGGAAATGGAAGAAAAGACCACGAGGATGATACTTTGAAGCCATCTTCACGAGAACATAACAAGGATTTAAGCTGTGGTAAACAGGTAAAAAATCGATCTGAGACTTTCGATAAGCGTGTTGTTGATGGTAATCTTTAAGTTCTATTGATTAATTTAATTCTTCAATTAATACATATTTTCCTAGTTGTCTCCTATTAGAAACACCGATTGGATTAATAGAAGTCATTATATATGTATATTTTGGATCCACAACTCTACAATCCTCTCAAGATTTTTTTTTCTTCTTTTTTCTGTCTTTTACCTAAATTAAATTGTTAGTTACAACTTGATAGTTGATGATCAGATAGGAATATTCATTAATCACCCATATATATAGAGAGAGAGACACACACACACACACAAACTGTTAAAAATATTATATTGCAAAAGAACATAATGGATTGAAACGGCACAATATTTGTGAATAATGGATTGACAGCATCCATTTCTGTGATATAATGGTTTCGAAAAAGTCATATTAAGTAGCTGCCATATATAGCTTTCGAACAGTTTTAGCTGCTTCTAAACTTTGATTAATAATAATTTGACCATAACCATGCACCGAGAAGCCCCTCTTAATTTATGGCTTTTAGACCTTGAATTTCCTATACGAAACCGGCAATTCATTTTGGTTGGTCCTCAATTAGACCACATGACAGGTAAAAGGATTGAATCTGATTTTCCTTTTTTTTTTCTTTTTTCTTTCTGTTGAAGGCTTAAGAGAGGTCACTGCATATATATATATATATATATATATATATATATATATAATGCCTCTATTTCTAATTTCTCCTGTTTTTTAATTATATATATATATGGAGTTCGTTCAATTCGAAGGTTTTTAAATGTAATGCTCAAACAGGTAGCTGTCATAACTAAGATGGAAAGATCATCCACAGAACCCAACTCAAAAGCATCTTCATCAACCCCAATGAATCAGGTTAGAAATGCTTACAATCCATTTTTCTTTTTTATGCATTCTTGAAAGCTATTATAGCTACTTAGTAATTTCAGCTAGCATGATTAATTAAGATTCAATGTACACTAAAATCTTATTTGAACACTCCATTAACATAATATATCAAATTTTGCTAATTCCAAATGATTCAACTTTTTCTCTCCATGACATTGGTGCTGATTGTGCCATTCTAACGAACAAAACAAATATATAAAATAGTTCCATTTTCGTGCATGGGACATTGCACCAATTTTTTGCTTCTTTTTTTTTTTCCCCTTGTACAATTTAAGTACAATTTGTCGCACACGCTAATGAAATCCAAATCATAAAGCAGTTGATTATTTGAAGAACATATAATGATGGAGCAATGCAATACATCATCAAATTATTTCATGAATTTTTATCATGAATGATGTGACAATTAAATAGTAAGTTAGTATTGGTGAAATTCCTCACATATATACACCGAGTCTCAATGATATTGTTACCTGCCACATCATTTATGATAGCAATTAATGATATAATTTCATAAAGTTTAACATTTCACAATGATGAGGACAAGTATATATCAAGATATCTATACTCTCTCTATATATAAGAATATCAATTAACATTTTCTTGTGCATATAAATATATATGGTGTAGGATGATGAGCTTGAATCTACAAAAGCCAAAATGGGTGAGGCAAGAGAAGAAAATCAAAGACTAAAGATGTATTTAGATAAAATTACAAAGGATTACAAGACCCTTCAGATGAAGTTCTATGAGATTGCTAAGCAAGAACCCGAACTTGTTTCCCTAAGTCTTGGAAGAAGTCCTTCAAGTAATCCAAAAAAGGATGAAAAGTACAAAATTCCTAGCAAAGGCAAAGAGGATCAACAAGATCACGAAACCAGCTTGGCTATCGGATTGGACTACAAATTTGAAGTGCCAAAAACAAGACCAACTGAACAGTATTCGCTTAATACAAGCCCTGAGAATAGCTTAGAAGTGAAAGAAGAACTAACCGCGGAGGAGAGTTGGCCACCTCATAAAGTTCTCAAGACAATGAGGAGTAAAGATGATGAAGTTTCACAACAAAACCCTATGAAGAAAGCTAGGGTTTCTGTTAGAGTTAGATGTGACACCCCAATGGTTAGTATAATCATTCAAACTCCAATGGATCGAGTATTACATGATATATATACATATAGTATAATTTTTTTCAATATACAGATGAATGATGGTTGCCAATGGAGAAAGTATGGACAGAAGATCTCAAAAGGAAACCCATGCCCTCGTGCATATTATCGTTGCAGTATTACACCATCATGTCCAGTAAGAAAGCAGGTGAAAAAATTAATGTGTTACACATTTCAAAATCTAAATTAATTCTATATATGCAATACCAAAATATAAACAAATTAACATACTTGCTAGCTAGCTAGTAATAAAAACCATTAATAAAACTTTTAAAGTTGTTCTCTTTAATTCACTTTTTTTTTTCTTTTTTTTTCTGAAAATGAAGGTGCAAAGATGTTCGGAGGACATGTCCATCTTGATCAACACCTACGAAGGATCACACAACCACCCACTTCCAGTTTCAGCCACTGCCATGGCCTCCGCCACTTCAGCAGCCGTTTCAATGCTAATGTCAGGCTCATCCAGCTCCGGAACTACCAAACCCACAATTGGGCTGCATGGATTGAACTTTTCTCACTTTGATAGTTCAAGACCAAACCAATTTTACCTACCCAACTCTTCAATCACATCTTCAACTTCACACCCAACAATTACTCTTGATCTCACTTCAAGCTCACCCACTTCTTCCCTATCCCATTTCAATAAAATGCCTTCCATTTTACCTATAAGATCATATGCTGCTAATGCTAATTCCACATATCTCAACTTTACTTCTTTGGAGTCCAACCCTTTACCGGTCTCTTGGAGCAACGCGGTTCTCAACTATGGAACCCAACCTAACAAGAGCTACAACAACCAATTTGATTCCCTAAACTTTGCAAGACAGGCTCAAGAAAACTTTTATCAACCTCACATGCATGAGAGTAGTATTTCAACTCCTCCTCAACATGTACAGTCCTTAGGACCGGACACCATTGCAGCTGCAACCAAGGCAATCACTTCAGACCCAAGTTTTCAATTTGCTTTAGCAGCTGCTGTAACATCAATCATTGGTGGTGGTGGTGGTGGTGGCAGTAGCGGTGGCGATGGCAATGAATATAAATTTGGTCACAACTTACAAGCGGGTGAGCAACTTCCAATTGTTAACAGTGCTACCAACTCTGGATCACCTTCAACAGATGATTCTGAGTCACGAGGCTTGATGTTTCCACAACCTTCATTACCATCTACTTCCTCTAAAAGCAAATCTATCTGTCCTGCTGATGATAGAGACCATAACATATGATTGATTTTGCAATCTTCATCATAAGAATTTATATTAATTTTTATGGGGGTGGTTTGTCATATGATGAAGAAAATCGAGCATGGATTTTTGTCCTTTTTTGGGATAGATAATGATGGTTTGATGGAGAAATTTGTGCACGTAGATGGTGATATCACACTGTAGCAAACAAAGTTGAAAAAACCGCCTTTTTCTTCTTCTTTTTCTTTTTGAAAGACAACTTGTTTATAGTTCACATGAAAATAGGGGGTATGGATTGAATAGGAGATTAGTATGGACAAATTTTAATTTGTGTGTTTGTGCATATATATAAGGTGTTTCATACTTATCTATTTGTAACCACGTCAAAGATAAAGATTTTTCCTCTGTTAAATATGACTTTATTTGTGTGTGTGTATATATATATTGTTCAATTCTTATCTATTTGTAATTTTGTAACTACGTTTATGATAGAGATGTTTCTTATGTCAAAATGGCATAGCGATACCATAATCATGCAATGCCATACTAAGGTGCTGCTAAATGGAAGGATTAATGATAAATCATAAATCGAATTGCCGAATGTGAAAAATTGAATACTATCGTATAACTTTATAACAGTTAAGTTCACTAAGTCTCTCACAATATACAATGGGCTTCTACCTTCAATGGTATAACCTTTCCGTACTCAGAGTCGAGGGAGAGGAGAAGTATTTAAGCCTCAGTTTATAACTCAGGCCAAGACAAAATTTTAATTTCTTGGAATTATATATAGCATGGCTTTGGCCCATTGTTTTTCATTCTTGGTCAGATTTTTTTCCATGTATGCATTTGATTATTTTGAGAAATTTACAAATACAAACCTTCACACAGCGAATAATTTGAGAAATGAAAGATTAGGTTTTGACAATAATCACACAAATAGTAAGAAAAAGTTTAGGAGAAGAAAAGGTGGGCAACGATTTTAAAAATTCTTGAATAAAAAGGAAATGTATTAGAAAAGATAACTAACTAATATACAAATATAAAAAATTTAAGAATTGGAAAATATTATTTTTTAAAATTCAAATTTTTATGGGTCCACCAGAAGAAATTGAGATTATTAAATTATGAAAATAACCTAAAATGAAATTAAAATTAATTAATTATTATTGATTGGGCCATTTTTACTGGATGTGGACATTTATTCGATATTTTGTGCGCTTTTTCGAGAACAAAATAGGATCACAGTTCATTGAATATGGACAGCCATCAGATATTTAGATGACCAAATCTGCTGTCTCCATAGCAGAATAAGATGACAATTCAATCAAGAACCATTCTAACATTATTACTAAGTCACGTCAACTAGTCCTATAATTGAGTTTAATAATTCATTACAATTTGAAATCACCAAAGTAATTGTATAATACGCATCCTGTAATATAATCGTACACTCAAGCCTGCAAAATTGTTAAACCAGGCCAACAACAAAAGTCAAGTTTAATAATAATCCTAAAAATCCAAAACAAATTTTTTTTTTTTTTGGCAGATCCAACACAATTCAAAATCACTAAAGTAATTGCATAATGGATACATACTCCCAACTTTACCCACAAAAAAAACAAAGGAAAAATAACAAAATGTAAAATTCTTCCTTCCATACACACTGAAACACTTCCACTTAACCCTTTCTATACAAAAGGAAACCCCCGCTCAAACACTTGAGACAAAAACCAACAAGAATCAAGAACAATGCATAATTCTGCATGCACAGTGAAGGATGTGTCTAAAGTAAACTTCAGCATATGATCTCTTCCATCTGGGGAGCATCCTACAACAATTGATGGATTAAGGAAATTATCAATACTGACAATAACCAAGTAAAATAGATATCTACACAAAAATACATCTCAATACTAAGAAATATGCTTTACCAAGTTCAAACTATCCACCATGACCCACTGGGAAGACCATCTTTCAGCAATATTATAAAACTATTTTTTGATTAAGAATTGAGACTATTGAGTGCACATATACTTGGTCACTTATTAGACACGTAAAGCAGTCAACTAAGTTATCATTATCAATAAGCCTTCCAACCTTACCTAACTGCAATTTTTTTTTTTTGGGTCAAAAGCTAGAGAAATTAAAATTTGCTTCACATTAATTAACACATCATCCAGGAAAATGACTAATGAAAATTCATTGTATCTTATTAATTATTTTCAAAATCAAATTTACCCTGTTTTCTTTGTTTTCTTGGTGTGTTTCCTCTGCAGGAAAAGGATTGGCTTGACCTGTAAAAATAAATAACCCAATTAAAACCCTGCCAAATTGTAATACAAAATTAGAAAAGGAATTATGAACACAATTGGTCGTTACCTTCTCCAAGAACAGATTTCTTTCCCTGCTTCTTTATCTTATCATTCCCATTATTAGACTGTTGCTTGCTTGGTTTCAAGGATTTTTTTGGTACACCACTCCCTGAAGTTTCAGAAACAGATGTTAAGGTTGCGAACTTCTTTTTCAAGGATCCATTAGTCTGCATTCCAGAATTATTCTGTTGGGGAATTTCCTTCTTGGTTGATTCTATTACTGGGGAAACTTGAACAGCATCATTGTTTAAGGACTTAGGCTCCAGTTTCCTAGTTCCTGTTACAGAAGAAGAGCTGTGTACATCATCATCAGATGTTCTAGTTCCCTCTTCAGGCACTTGGGAACAAGTTTCAGAGACCTGCAACTGCTCGAAGCTCTCTAAAATATCGTAGCTTTCAAATAATTCTTTTGCAGGTTCTCCAAGTTCAACAAAGTTATATCGCCGTGCAAAAGATTTCAGCTCATCCCTCATTCTCTGAAGAGGCTGATTTCAACATTGTAGAACAGAATTAAAATAACAAACAAAAAACACAAAAAGTACTCGATAATAACCATCTGACTAATTAACAATGCTTGGAAATTCACAGATAATTAGACATCTTTTTCCAAACTAAGTACAACAAAACAAATATTAAATAAAAAATAATTTTACACCATGCAGACAAACTACAAAAAAGGAATAACATCCTGGCACATGTATAATAGAGATGTGAATTGATTTTTATCACAAACTAAATAAAAAATTAATATCTGAATTGAGAGCTGAAACTGGTTTTAGTGCCTCTGGCACAATGTCTCATGTGGCACAATGCAGGTCTCACCCAATGATTAACCCAATGAGACCAATATCTAGACTGAAAGTGAACAATTAAGAGAATGCTCACTATAATGGCTCTAAACTTTTTATTTATTTAACCACAACAGAAGCACTAAGAGGGCAGAATTGCCCAGTCTGAAAGAAGCAGTACATTTGAGCACATTTTTATTTTATTTTTTTGGAAAGGACATTTGAGCACATTGCTTTCTACCAAATACTCGAAACAACATTTTAAACATTTTCAAATTTCAAAGGTGTGGAAACTACCTAATTATGAAATTATATAAGTTTTTTTTTTTTTTGGTATAAATATAAATAATGAGTTGAATAGGCACACAAGTGAAAATCTCATTCCGAATAAAAATTCAGAAAGTTCCTTTAGCCCCATGTTTATTATATGAATCCACAGCAGGGAGATGTCATCTCGCATACCTCACATCCAGCCTCTAAAGCCAGTTTGAAGAAACCAAGGGAAATCGAGTGTTTAGCAGCAGCTTCAGAGAGTTTAATCTGTGAAAGCCAATATGATGCTGAGGAAAGAACATTAAATTTCCTTCTGTTTGACGATTTAGAATCATTGGAAACTGGTGTGTCACTCTTCCCTTGACTATTAACAGACCTCTTTGCTCTAGTTTCAGAAATGGGAGTAATACTGCCGACTGGTCTTGAAGCTGAGCCAACAGTTGATTTACAAGGAATAGAAAGCCTTCTAGGAGGCTTGGCAGATTTTACCTCACCAGAGAAATCAAGAACACCTATGCTCTTACTTACACTAGATGCAGGTCTTCCCCTGGGAAAAAAAAGAAGAAGTGTATCCCAGGAAGATATCAGTATAAATGTATAACGTATATTTAAGAAACCATAGGCTTGCACCCATGAAACGTTAGACAGGAACTAAAAGTATGCAGCTCTAGTATGCTGAAAAAGATACATATATGTTTTTGACTTCCCAGGTACCTTACAAGAAATTTTCAAAATAATGGACTTCAGATGCAACTTTCCTAACTCCCATACACCCCTATTTACAACTCTAAAAAGTTCAACATAATTTAATCTGACCATGCAAGAGCTTCAAAACTTTCTGCCTCGGGAAGAAATTTCAACTTAAAAACCTACTTAAAAATTAGACTTGTTGTGATACTCTGATCAAGACAGTTGATTTCTTAATTATAAACAATTTTGGGGGTTTCAGAAGTCTGAGAATGCTAATTCTGAACCTTCTTTACTAGTTGACAAGCATAGACAAAATCAGAAACACGGTCTATGTTTTCATGCAAATTAATTGTTCTGCACAATATTTAGAACTTGACATGCACATAAACCATAAAACATGATTAGCAGAAGACATTCTATTATTGATATTATATATCTAGTTTCAACTTTCAACCATACTATGTATAGAGCAAATAAGATGAAAGGTAACATATGATGTGGAGTGAGCAGATGCTAGTACCCATTTACACTTCCATTCCAGCTTAAATTCATTTGAATAAACTATATGGAATGATAATCTTACAACGATTAATATATCTGACCAATCAAAATCAAAAGATGACATTATTGTAATGGAATGATTAACTAGAACCCAGATCCCTTCTAATCTTCCCAAACAAATGACTTGTGATTTTTTTGGGTAAAAATGACATATGAATTCATTCTTCAATATATTACCTGAAAGTACTAGTTGATAATCTTAAAGTAAATCATTTTTATACTCTTAGTTTTAAGCTTCATTTTACTCAATGCAATAACTAATATCATGTTAAATAAGTAATGTTGAAGATAAAATTGTTATGATTTACGGAAAACAAGAACATATTAGATGGCAGCGCTAAGTTGAAAAATCAATGGATTCTGTTATATAACATTGGCTGTAAATCGGCAAGGAAAAGAATATTTTTTGCTATTCCTTTTGTTGGTTTCCTACCGGTTTCTTATAGCCAGTTACTGGACACAGCATCTATATTCTTCTTTCGAAGTGAAAGATATACTTTTGAAATGTCAAACAGACAATGATCTGGCCCAATACTTACCTGAAATTAAATGAATTTTTTGCATATAGCACGCCATTCTACAAACAATCTTATGCAATTTGAAGCCCCTTCCTCAATAAAAGTAACCACCACAGTAATCAGCAAACTGTAGAACCATAGAATGGTAGATAATGTCTTGCATCGAGCAAGTATATGTTCCAATCTCGCATCACATTACTTTTAAAAACTCTCACCATCTAATTTTCTTTTATCCTATGGAAACTTCATTTAATGCATCTGCAACAGTAAAATCAGAAGCGCCACATACTAGACAGACTATGATGTGCAAGACATGATTCAATTTCCATGAAATGCATCAGAGATCTAAAAACAGGGCCAAAATACTACAAATTTCACCTCTATATTAATAGTGCAACAAAATAATGGAAATTAACTTCAAATATATTAATACACCTCTTTGGGTCAGAAGAGTTTGAGAATTCGGCCACTGGTGGTTTCTCCTCCTTGGATTTGGTTGCTGAACGCAGCGGATACCGAAGTTTCGAGGACGATCTCCCCGAATTCGCTGCAACACGAACCAGATACAAATGAAAAGGCGACAAATATATACATTTTATATATGTGTGTCTGCATAGAGTGAAGAGAGAGAGAGATTGGGGCATTGATATACCAGGAGGAGAAGATTGATCCTTTACAGCGTCGTCCATCCTGTTCCTTCTCAGAGAGCGAGAAACAGAGAGAGAGAGGGTTGAGAGAAAACTGAAGAGATATATTGAAGCGTCAAGAGAGAGAACTAGAGAAGTTATATGGGAGTTAGGGTAACAATTGGCTTTTGGGCGGGAAATTTATGGATTATCAAAATCGAACAAAGGGACTGGACTGGACTGGTCGGTTTGGGCCCATTTTTTCACGTTTGGGTCTGATTTCGGTTTATGAAAAAATATAGAAGATTATATAACATATATAATAGTAGCATATTATATATATTGGAGAATAATAAAATATTATATTATATACAATATAAAAAAAAATACTAACCCAGTACACGAGAGTCCAGCCAATGCAAAGTCTCGAGAGGGTGAAATATATATATATATTTCATTTCAACTCAAAATAGTATAATCGAATTGTTCTAACGATTTGATTTCAAATTTTACGAAACCGTTAAGACCAACTTGAATCCAAAATACTCCTAAACTGATGAAATCAAATCATGTGCAACCTTATTTTGTACATTCGAATCATGTGCAGCCGTATTGTATATGCCATTTATCGACTCCACTTACCCATTAAGAATGGTTCTGCACAAACATACCAACATATTCTTTGCAAAAGTCAATAACTAGTGGATGAAATTTTGATTTGGAGGCAATATCTCCACTCGATTATCTAATAAATAGATTCTATTTTTTATTTTTTTAAAATATAAATGACAAACGTGTTCTTAATTTACTCTCTTATTTATAAAGTTAGAAACAATGATATCATTTTTAAAATAAAATAAAAAGTAAAATACATTCATCAAATAATAGAGTGCAAATATATTTTCCTTGGAAATTAGTTTAGGTTTCTTTCTAAGGTAAAATAAAAAAAATGAGATTACATTATTATTTAATGCTATGGACACATGACATTTAAAGACTGACACACAACAACTATTGTTTATTTGATAGGATAGTTGTTGTCTCATACTAAACCATATCCTTGCTTTTTTTAATATAAACCCTTCACAATAGTCACTTATCAGAAATCTTTTATCATGTTATAGAAAAAATTATACAAAAACAAAAAACCTATGATTAGAGTAAATCGCATGAGATGGAACATTTAATGGGCCTCCTCTGGAGTCTAGCCGAAGCTTCACAACGCTCCTAATTCAAATTTGAAATTTCAAATCCTTACCTTAGAACTAATTTGCGCTTAAAAATAAAGAATATTAAATTATACTATTTTAGTCAAAAGTTGGATCGTCCTTGTCCAGATGGTCATAGACTCATAGATGGCCTGACCGTTATTGATTATTAATTTATTTATGTATTTTATGTGCTACGACAGTTCGTTGCAGTCTTGAAAAATTCGAATGAAATATGGGAAAGGAAATAGAAAGTTACTGAAGGGTACTTATTTTCACATGTATTTGCTTTGAATGAAAGCTTTTTTAAAATATTATTTATAGCTTGAATTTCTCACAGTGCATGACATGATTTAATTGAGAAAAATTTATATCACAAGAAAATATTTATCAGAACCTAATAGAACCTAGTTTAGTTTTGAGAAGTTGCTTGATTAGTTGAAGATTTCAAACATGGTTTTGATGAATGAAATGCCAACTTGTAAAAAGATAAGAGAAAGATAATCGGAAGGACACGCAAACTTGTAAAAAGACGAGAAAAGAGTAATTGAAAAGACACAGAGTGGTGCCGACCAACTATATTCGGACGAAAGTCAAAAATCGAAAAGGTTTTCTTAAGTTATAAAGTCACTTTAGAATGTATTAATTGCATACATATATATGAACTGTTTATGTATCTATAGCAGTCTGATAGGAACGTGTTCTAGTAGAAATTTGACTCTTCAGGTCTCTAAACTTATCTAGAGACAGAAAAATTCTAGTCAAAGCACATCTCTTATTCACGTCATACAAATCACAATTAACACGTTATACGTTTTACAATTCGAATCAAATACTCTATCAGAGGTAATTACCGAGTGCATGTGAAACGAGAGACTGCATGTGTTCGATAGTGAATTATTGAATGTTCTAAGAGGTTCGATATCACTATCATCGATCAAGCTTGATTGTAGGAGAAAATTAACACACTGAAAATTGAGATCAAGCTTGATTTTGTGTCATTGGTCTCATTGTATGAGAATTTAGTTGATACAAATAGGCTAACATGATTCATTTTAAAGAACGCTCGATAGTTATGAATTGAATTAGACGAGGACTTGAAAAATCAGAGTCTCAAAAAATGGTCGAAATAATCCTCCAATCACCTACTTAAGCTTTTTAATTACATTGGACCGTTAAATTTCACATGGACAGATTAGCTATGTGACCTATGATCAACTGGCAACAGAACCAACTCTACAAAATCTAGCAGCAAATTCTGGTAAAGTATATCTGGCATAGTCTGGTACATGCACCTTCAACAACCAACACCCAATCCTACGTGGCCCCAATTAAGATATCCACTTTCTTACGTTTTTTTTTTTTTTCTTTTTTCTTTTTACCCTTTTCTTTTCTCCTTTCATTTTATTTTTTCAAATTCAACCGTAATGGACTATTGATTTCTCATCCTTTTCAAATACTCCTAATTTTAAATGAACACTAGGCTCACTGTCAAAGAGTTTTGGATACTTACACGGACTTCACCCAAAATAAAATGCTTTAATTTGCTTAGCTCAAACTCAACATTAATTTCATCAAAAATTGAGTTAAATTCCGTCTAGGTTCGAATTAACCCCAAGTTACAACCCAGTGGTTGAGTGAACTATTCACGTGTTCATATATTTAGCAGTCATTTGATTCATTTTATAAGTGGATAATGGATTACGGATAGATATAGATTTAGAAATCTTTATTTGGGGGAGTCAAATTTTAATTGCATAGTCAAAAAATGATAATAACAAAATAAGTTCAAAAGTGTGGGTGAATGAAAGAACGTGTTAGATGTTGTCCTAAAGATGGCGTCAAGTATTTATAATCTAAATATGCTAGTGGTCTTCTTGAGACACTTTTAAAAAAACATAGGGTATGCTAATATGTTAGAATTGCCCTCAAAATGATAATTAAATCAGTGCAATATATATGTAATCGGCTTAAAGAAAAATTGGGGGTGGAGACGGATATTAGTATTTTTTTTTTTTTATCGTGAGTATCCGAGCCAACTTGTGTACACCTCGATTAATCTCACAAGGCTCTAAAGTTAACGACCGGATAAGCCTCCAGTACCCTTGAGAAAATTTAAACTGATGATCATTAGAGAGCAAATCCAAGATTAGACCAGGTGAGTTGCTTCGCAGGATTGAAAGAGATATTAGTATAACAAATAGATGAGATCTCCTTTTTATAAGAGCGTGACGGTTATAGGGATTATAAATAAAGAAATAAGAAAAAATATAAAACATATAATAAAAACAGCGTAAAATCATATTAAATATAATTAAAAACAGAATAAACAAAATACCATAAGGTAACACTTGCATAATCTCTTCCTTGTACAAGAACTCTCGTCTCTCAAATGTCCCATCCAGTATGTTGGAACATGTTTCAAAATTATATATATTCTTTCGGTTGTAACTTTTCATCTTCCTTCATCATCGGTTATAAAATTAAATGGTCATAATTGGTTAATTAATTATGTGATTAAATATATTATTTTATTATTTATGAATAAGGAGACATCGGATTGCTTGTAATTTCTGTTTCTTAGGATTCCGTAATTAATCTATCATTTATACCTATTGTAACTTTAGTCATTTGGACTTCCATCATTATGTATATATTTAATCACTCATTAATGAATTATAACTCCGGACTCTTGGATTGTTTTATTAAATACATTATTTAATCACTTATAAACAAATACCAAAAATATGGAGCCTATGGTGAGTTTAAACAGAACACATGGACAGATTCAGAAGTTAAGACGAACACAATGTACAGTGAGTGAAGTTACCAAGTTCACAAAAATTCTGGTGACTCTGTTGAAGTCTCCAATGACCAAGTTCAGAATTTTATGAGATTCTAATGAAGTTATAGGCGATCAGACTCAAGATTCTGAAGAATTTTCGATGGAGGTTTGACAACGAAATTTTAGTATTCCAATCAGTCTTTGGTATCAAAATTATGAAAATTCTATGAATTTTATTTTGGTAACGTTTTTAACTTCTATAGTTAACACACACACACACACACATATATATATTGATATATGTGTTTAATATAATTTCTTAAAATTATATTTTATTTTGGACGGAGATGAATATATGGGTTCATAGAGAGTGTTATTCTATGGACATATAAATTGTTGAATCTGACTTAGTTGAATCCCGAAAATAGTGCTACTATTTGATATTTCGATTGCACATATGAAAGACTTCAACTATCTTCAAAAAGCAATTATGCGCTTTTAAGCTTTGATTTGAAACTATTTATAATTTTATTTATTATAATATTTCAGAATATTATTATTTCACATATTTGTATTTATGTGATGATCTTCTCTTATAATGGAATATTTTCACTTTTGATTATTCAGTTTCAACACATCATTCTCTTGTCTTGTCTAGGTGTAAACACTAAAGTGTTTTATTTTTGATAAAATTAAAAATGAAGTACAAAAAAAAATTAAGAGCTGAATTTTAAGCGTTAAAGTTTTTTTGATATATTTTTTAATTTTATTTGTTTAGATCCCTCATTTAAAGGTTTATCTTGTTTTAAGTGGCACTTAACTTTTTAAGTGATATTCAAATTTCGTTATCAAACACACTTAATTGAATAAGCACTTCTCAATTAAGTGTTGGATCAGATTATCAAACAATATCATAATTCCGTTGCTGATAAAGTCAAACCTTAGTACTATCCATCGTAGTAGAAAACTCAATGGAATGCATCGGTTTGTGGTGAATATCATCATCATTTATTTTCTTAATTTCATGTAAATGGGATTGAACACATGAATTCTCTATTTACATTCTTTTTAATTCAAAGATATCTCACCTATTATATTATTTGTTTAAAATTATTTTTAATAACTCTATTCCACCCTAATTATTTGTCTTTTACAATTTTAGTTTTCTTATTACCACTTCACTTATAAATGTTGTTGTATGTGTCTAAATTCCTGAGTCTCTCATGTCACTCCTAATTCTTTGCTCAATGTCATTTGTAATTTATGTTGCGTTTGGTACGTGTGAATAGAATGGAAGTTCGGCCCTATTTAGATTGGCTTTTGAAAAACAACTTTTGACTTTTCAAGTTTAAAAGTTGTTTTGGAGAGTGCTTGAATCGGTAAGACCGAAGGGTTTTAAAGTCTAAAAAGAACGTTCAAAGGAAGCTGGTGGGTACCAGCTTCCTCATTTAGCTTCTGCTTTTCTTTTTATTATGCGTAAAAATCGAAGTAAAAGCTCTGTCAAACAGGGCCGAAGCTGAAAATGGAATGGAATGACCATTCTCATGCTATTATTTGATTGCAAATATAAAATGAGGTGGGAATGAAATAAATTTTAAATCAAAATATCCAAAATACTCCTCCTAGTAACAACTAAATTAAACCAACAAATATGTGGTGGAGAAATGTGGCGATGTGGAAGTGGTGGCGAGGTGTAGTGGTGGAGGTGGTGAAGGAAGGTGGTGGTAGTGGAGGAAGGTGGTGATGTGAATGTGGTGGAGTGGTGGCAATGTGGTGATGGAGGAAGGTGGCGATGTGGTGGTGGTTTAGTAAGGGTGATGGCAGCAATGTGGAGGTGGTGGCGGAGGAAGGTGGCGATGTGGTAGAGCTGATGGTAGTGATGGTGGTGGTGGTAGAGTCGGTGTAGTGGTGGTGGTGGTGGTAGTGATGGAGGTGAATGATTTTTTGGTCATATGATTTTTTTTTAATCTTACTGGAATTGGAATGCCCATTTCATAAGTTTAATTATGGAATGAATTTTTATTTATGAGAATGGATTTTCATTCAAAGGGAATGATCATTCTCACCCTAAAATGCATACTAAACAAAGGAAGGATTGGAATAGGCACTCCATTCCTGCGTACCAAACGCAATAGTTTTAATTTTTTAAAAATAATTTTTAAGAACTGAAAAAACAAAAATTATTTTCAAAACTATAAAAGAAGTTTTTGTAAAAATATTTTTTCTAACTGAGTTTTGAAACACACGTATTTTTTAAACTAAATTTGCATAAAACAGTTTTTAAAAAGCGTCAACTAAACATATTTGTGTACAATTTTCTAATTTTGACTTTTCATGAGACTCAACCAATGCCTTTTATCTTGGGACAATATTCGCGTGCAATTCACTTTCTTTCATCCATCGGCTGGGACCGCACATGTATGATTCTGAATTGACAGATGGCGAGGATATTAGTGACCAGCAAACCCATGCGCGTCAGGACAAAGTTAACCACTTAAGGGCCCAAAAGTAATTGCACCATGCGTCGTTATTAAGCATCGGGACACTTGTGCCCGAAGTAACAGTTGCCAAACACAAAGCTTCGTCACGTAGCAGGCCCAAAAACTCTAGCTGACGTTTGCGGTCCATAGGCCACGAAGTTCCCGTGATAGACTCAGATTTTTAGAAAAGTATGCGAATCCAACGGTTCAAATAAAGATCACATATATCATAACATGACACTGCCCTCTCCTCATTCTTTACCTTCTACTATTCTATTTTCCAATTTCGGCCAATTTTTGCCATCAGTGTTCAGCACAGAGCAGACACAGAGAGAGCGACCATTTTCTTAATTTGCAAGCTCAGTCATGGTACATTTGCTCTCTCCCTCTCTTTCTATCTCTATCTATATGTATAGTTATATATATACATTTTCAGTATATGTATGTTTCAGTTTTCTGAACATATGTATTGCTTTTGATTCACAGGAATGGTAGATTAAGGGTTTGGGACGACTGCATTTGTAGGTAAGACTCGGATCTGATGCTACTTCAGCTAATTTCTTTGCATTTCTACTCTCTGTCTCTTCTCTTGATTTATTACTTTATTTTCTTATTGATTTATAACATTTGTGTTTCTCATTTGTGTAAGAACTGATCCTGTGGGTTTCTAGGGTGTTATCAATGTTTTGTTGGTTTTTTGGTTTCTCTTTTTCTTTGATTTCTGGCTTCTTCATTTTAATTGTATTGCCTGTGTGTATCTTGGAACAATTTAGTTGAGTTTGAAGTGGTGGTCTATTTGTTGGTTGTGCACTGATCAGATTACAATTTTATTTTCAGAAGCTATTCCATAACTTATCTGTGACCGCAGTTTCATTCTGTGCATGCAGATTTTTTTTTCTCTTATTATTATTATTATTTATTTATATATATATTTATATATTTTGGGGGGGTTTGATTTTGTTTTGACGTCATTTTGGGCTGTATCTGGATGCTCAATCGATTAAATTCATGGTGTTTAATAGTCTCAGAACCCTTTAATCTAGGCTTAAAATGGAGATAAGACATACGTGCTTGTTTTAAAGCTTTGCGGAAATATTTTTGTTTACAATTGGATTTGTCCCACGGTCCCACCACAGTTTTTATCATCTCGGAATATAATCAAAGGACAATTTATCAAAGTGGAAAAATGATGAATGTTTGGCTTGTGGATTTTAGTAATAGGAGGCATACTTCCACATTTGGATATAATCTCATTAATTATATCCTTGATGAATTTTGAATTAATCTCTGAGTTTATTAGGGTCGAGACCTAACTTGGGAAGGATATTATTGCAAAGATAGGTAGCTTTACTATAGCCAGATTTCGTGCATGGAGATTATGGTCGATAACATCACATTCTGTGTCCATTAGAATTGCTTCATAATATTGTTTGATAATTGCTTTTACCAAAATTATTGGGAAGCTTTGGGAAATATTAGAACAAAATTCTTCATTGATATTAATAGTATTCAAAACTTCGAAGAGGATTTAAAATTCTTCCAATCTAGGCATCTAACCTTTCAATTGATCAACATGATTTATGTTGTGAAGTTTTAATAATCCAGGTTTATGTTTTAGTTTATATGCGTTTTTAAATGTGTTACATGTGACTGTGTTTATTGGGTCAGGGTTGGTATCAGAGCCAAGTTTCATTGCATCAAAATATTAATCTGTTGAAGAATTTTTACTTATCACATGCTTACACTATCACCCAAGTCGTGCAAATGTTTTAAGCTGTTAGTCTTGTGAGTGAAAGACTTTAGGTTTTGTCTGGTACATAAATCGTTGACAGATTGACAATATGATTAGATTGCTTAAAAGAATATCCTGACAATGGGTAGAATGCTTAGATATATGCCTCAATGAATAAATAATTATAGATGATATAAAATATTCTGAAGAAATTATGTTCAATAACATAGATAATAAATCTAGAATTTGGAATTTACCATAATTTAAACCTAACAGGATCTACAATATGATTTTAAATCAAGTCTTACAATTGAAACTGTTGAACAAATAGTCTCTATTGAAATCTTACAATAAGCAGAAATACAAAATCCTTTATTAAGGTTTTATACAAATTGCTTTAAAACCTTTAACACGAGAAGGCCTTAACACTTCCGTGGTTGTTTTAAGAGAGTGTAGACATAATTAATTTAGTGATTCTTTATCAGGAGTTAAAAAAAAAAGAAGTACTAGCCTAGTTTTATTTTAACTATTTTATTTCTCAGTGTCTCTGGCGACGTGAAACTGGGATCTTAAAAAAAGTGGTGTTAGATTATAGAATTCATTATAAAGTCATGAATACAGTTCGTGCTATCTAATTTTTTCAGTCTTTTATCATAACCCTTCTTCTAATTTTTTGTTTCCTCTTTGCTTTATCTTTCTATATTGCATGGTATCTAGCTGATTTTCTACCATATATTTTCATTCTGCATGATATCTTCACTTAATTATTTATTTATTTATTTATTTTCTAGATTACATGGTAATTATGAGTTTTTGTACCATATGTAGAGTTTTTGTTACATTACATATATTTAAGTTGTATTATTGTAATGATGTGGGTTAATGCAGGGAGTGGGGTTCAGATTGTGGTGGTTTTGGACCCTGAACTCTGTGCAATGGGCAAATCACCGGGAAAATGGATCAAAACCCTACTTTTTGGGAAGAAATCATCCAAAACTAATTTTTCCAAAGGAAGAGAGGTATCAATAAACTGATTACTGCATGTTACATGTTTTTTCATACTTTTGGCAACAACACATTATTTCTGTATAAAACTGCGAAATCTTTTTGGAGAAGATACAAGTAGAACATGAGTGCTTCTGGTTCTGGCACTCAGGCATGTTCTGTTGATAATCTTTTTCTATCAATGACAATTTTTCAGCTGTCTCTGTAAAACTTTAGCTTCGTAGAGTTTTATATCCTGTTAATCTGTTATGTTGATGTAGACTGGCAAGCACACATTGTCATGCTTTTGATGGTGGGAGGCTCATGATTTTGACTTATATCCCATTTTTGCCTGTGTTTCAGCTACTTATATATTGTTCAACGAGCAGCCAACTTCTTGGATAGTTGTGGTTTGAAATTATATGCTGAATTTAGTGACTAATGCCTATTTCTTGTGGACTTTTATGTCAATAAATACTCTGCAGCTTCAGTAGCTTCAACTGAATTTTATAAAGAATTATTATTATTTTTTCATGTGGAGCTATTGCTTCTAGTTAACAAGATCATCCATCTGTATCAGAAGTATTAGCATATGCAACTTCTAATTAATACTTCAACTCTTATGTGAAGAAAGAGGTGTGGGTTTCTGCTAAGGCAACAGAAGCTGACTTGGATTTGGATCCTCCCCTAGCTTCAGATCTGGCCTTGAACCCCATTGACGAAAATGAAGAAAAGATTGAAGAAACTGGAACAACTGCAAATTTACCACTTGAAGGGGCAATCTCATTGCAAGGGAATCGATATGCAGATGCACTTGAAACCACACAACTAGATGTTCCTAAAGATCCTGAAAGAATCAGGCAAGAACAAGCTGCTACGAAAGTACAAGCTGCTTTTAGGGGTTATTTGGTACTTCTCTTTTTCTCAAAGTAGTGTTATGAAGTTATTTTTTTGTTGGCTTTGCTGGGCTACGAGTTTGTTAATTGCTATGCCTGTTCCATGAAGTGCTAATATTAACTCCAGCACAATAACAGAAAATAATATTTCATTAATTAAGGTTTATCCTAGTGAAAAATTCCCTGTAACGTCGTCTCTGATATGCATTGTTGTCCATTAGATCTATGCATGAAATTTATTTGCGACTTGATTTAGTGGCAATAATTCTTGTGTGCTTTGGTGGCGATGAGTACCTTTTTATTCAGGTATTTGAAGTGCGTTTAAATTGAAGTTGTTCGAAGGAAAGAAAAGAAAAGGAAAGAAAAGGGAAGTAGAGCTTATTTCATGGTTGGTTAAAAGTGAGGAAGATGAGAAAAGGAAAAGGGATAAAAATGAGGGATTTGTTAAACCCTCAAATAGTAATTTTGCTAACCTTAAAAAAAAGGTTGCTCCTGCCAACTGGCTCTGATTGTTGCCTCTATTACATTACGTAACCTCTGACAATTTATTATACATATGCTCTTGTTTTTATATATGAACTTTGGTGGCACTCATTTGTTGAGGTTATGTCAGTACTGATGTAAGCATTCTATTTGAAGGCTCTTCGAGCATTTTGGGCCCTCAAAGGCATAATAAGGTTGCAGGCGCTTGTTCGTGGGCACTTGGTGAGGAGACAAGCTGTTTCTACTCTACGCTGTATGCTGGGAATTGTGAAGTTACAGGCCATTGCTCGTGGAAGAAAAATCAGGCATTCTGATATCGGCCTTGAAGTGCAAAAAAAGTGCATTCTAGTGAAGCCTCTGGTAACCTCTTGAAGCACATCATTAGTAGTCTATAACTAAAGCCTCATTATCATAAAGAATCTGTCAGCAGAATGTTCCTTGTACTTTTTTTTTTGGATATATTATAGCATTTTTGTTCAACACTCATGGCAATCCTCTGTAGTTAAGCTCTTTTGTTGGGCATGTCACATGTGGCACATTTAAAGAGGTGAAGATATGCATCTTCATTATATGTATGGATGAAATTGTGTGGACAAAGACTTCACCACATCTCACCAAGAAAGGCTTCATAGTTCTCTATCAGAAGCCTTTTACACACTCAATCCAATGAACAAGCACATAAGCAAGACAAATTGATTTCTTTTTCTGTATTAATTTACACAAGAAGGGCTAATGAGCATACACATAGAGAGGTGCAAATGACAGATGTGCCAAATTTTAGATAATACTTACCAGGATCTACCAGCAGTATTTGTTTGAAATAGTGCACAGTATGATTGATTTTCTTTAATTATATACCCCTCTAAAGAAAAGGAATACATTTACACCACAACTCACCAAGAAAGGTTTCATAGTTCTTCAATGGACACACATTATCTACTTTACATAAAATAGAACCATATGTGCCCTTTTTTTTTTGGGAGGGGGGATAGATAGTCATGGAGTGTATTCACTCATAATCATCTTCTTTTAGTCAATCCTAAGTCTAGAAAAATAGGAGTGAGATTGCATTAGGTAGATGGCCAACATAGAACTTTTGGTCAAACTTCCCTTTAGTATGTTATCGACCCTAACTTATTGGGAAGGCTTTGTTGAGTTGACTTTATACACTCCTATCCTTTCGTATAAGATACATAATTGAATTCTAAAGTTTATTGCATGTTTCTGATTTGAAATATAATGTTCATATACACCTGTCAGGAGAGCAAGCATGTGGATCCTGTTGGAGTCTTCACATCTGCACGATTAGCAAAGCTTTCAGCAAATGCTTTTGTGTGTAAGGTGAGATCCTCATCATATCATTTCCAAAGATATATCGTTGGTAGGAGTTTTATCTTCTGAACTAATCACAGATGGAGCAATTCATTTAGGTCATATATCTATGCGCGTTATGCTCTTATAAATATATGTAGTTGATAGTACCACCATTTATACCTTTTCTTGAGTTGTCTGGGATCGTAAAGATGTGCTCCATCACTTCAATGATACTTCCCATTTATATTCATGTTTACATAGGCTCTCGAGGAATTAACACCTAAGCAAGTGTAATCTATATTTCATACCTGAGGGTCACACATCAGTGATTGCTTGTGTTCTCTACCAATGCCTTGTTGTACTTCAAATTTTAAAAACTTATGCAGTAACCTTTTGGATCCATCAAGGGTTTAGTAAGTGATCTGAGAGACATTTTTCATTCCAAAATGAGCATTTAAAGTTTTGAACCTCAATTTGATTTTGGACTTCTTTCTTTTTTGAAGATTCATGGAATTTCATGGTGGTTCAAAGCTGTGACAACTTGACATACCATGGGTAAATGATTGTGGCATCCTAGTTAGAATTTTGTCAACTTTTTATTCCTTGATTGCAGGACATAGATCTATGACATAATTTCTCTCTGCATGCCTAGCAGAGCTCCTTAAACGTATTATATATAAAAAGATATAAAAAAATTAGCCTTTAGTTCTATTGCAACGCTCCTAAATTGAGGGTCAGCGAAGTTTAGCAGTTTGAATAGCAGTTATTAATTGTCAATAACTTGTAGAGATTTCAATTGCATCTTTTCCCATTTGATCTCTGTTCTTTTCCTTATCGTTCCTCTTGCTTTTTTATTGGGCATGTGACTACCTGGTTTTTTCCTTTAGCTTCTTGCTTCATTGTCCACTGCGATGCCCCTGCACCTCCAATATGATTCTACAGAACCGAATTCAGTCTTGAACTGGCTAGAATGCTGGTCGGCATCCCTCCTTTTCAAGCCAGTTCCCAAACCAAAGAAAGTTTCTGGCTCAAAATCCCAGAAGAAGCAGGGTAACTCTCAAACTGCAGACACTGAAACAGGCAGGCAGAAGCACAGCAGCCGGAGGATCCCTGCTCTGGGCGTCGACATCTCAACACAATCAAGTATTGATTTTGAGAAACCAAGACGCAACCTCAGGAAGGCTTCAAGTCATCCAGCAGATTCAATGCAGGAAGATCCACAAAATGAGCTTGAGAAAGTAAAGCGTAATCTTAGGAAGGTTCATGCACCTGAAATGGAGGGAAATGTTCAGCCTGAGGTTGACAGTGAGAAACCAAAGTGCAGTCTGGGGAAAGCATCAAGATCTCCAGATCAAGTTGTTCTGGAGCAGTGCATGAGTGATTGTGCTGAGAAGATGAAAGAGAAAACTGTGGCTGTTTCCAAATTGCCAGATAGAGAAACAACTCCAGAACCATTAGTAGTGAATGAAGCAGTTGATCTTTTGCATGATGATCAAACTGCAGTTGAATTGCAGCCGTTAGAGAATAGAGCAAAAGATGAGAGTCTTCCTGTGACAAATGGGGAATCAAGCCCTAGAGAAGATTTAACTGGTGGTGAGAACCAGAAATCTATCCGGAAAGCTGCTTCTTCAGCAAAGCAGGAACGTTCAGAAAATGGGTTACAAATTAAGCCTTCATTGCCTAGTTATATGGCAGCAACTGAATCTGCAAAGGCAAAACTGAGAGCACAAGACTCCCCAAGATTTGGCCAAGATCCTGAGAAACATAATGTCACCAGACGTCATTCTTTGCCATCTTCAACTAACAGCAAAATGAGTTCACTGTCACCAAGAGCACATAGGTCCATGAATGCAAGTTGCAAAGGGGGAAATAGAAGTGACAGGTCTCTGTTTTCATCGAGAGATGGGAACGGTAAGAAATGTCATATATAAAACTTTGTTTCTTATCTTTATATGGGCTGACATAACGTTTTTGGTTCTGATAATTTTTGGAAGAACTTTTAGGTGAGTACCCGTGCTGAACCCGTCTATGTGGGATCAGTATAGGGTGGACTGAATATAGACCTAACTTTATGGAATTGTTTACACAAAGTGACTGCTCTCATATACTAGCACGAGATCTCATGCTTGGTAGTCCAAGGACCCCATTTTGGAATAATTTATTGAAGCATTTCCTGGGAAGATATCTCTTTTAATTGTTTACATTGGAAGTGGTGCACTTTTATGCACACACATACATTGTAGTTTGGGTAGGGTGAAGTGGATTATTTCACCCGTCTATGTGGGATCAGTATAGGGTGGACTGAATAAGACCTAACTTATGGAATTGTTTACACAAAGTGACTGCTCTCATATACTAGCACGAGATCTCATGCTTGGTAGTCCAAGGACCCCATTTTGGAATAATTTATTGAAGCATTTCCTGGGAAGATATCTCTTTTAATTGTTTACATTGGAAGTGGTGCACTTTTATGCACACACATACATTGTAGTTTGGGTAGGGTGAAGTGGATTATTTTTTTAGTTTCTGATACCTTTTTTCACGTTTAATAATTGATTTATGTATCTCACTAAGTTTCTAGTGTTGAGAGGCAACATCTATTTTTTGAAGATAATACCTGTCGAAAACCTGTGAAAACATCTCTTCTTATCTAGTCCTTGGAAGTTTATTACTTGTATGATTATAAAAACTAAACCTTGGGCATTCTTTTGATTTCAGCAAGGGTTATCCAAGCAGAATGGAGAAGATGATTTTAAGGTTGAGGGTTGCTATGATTATGTTAAAGCCCCATCAGCAGTATTGAGCGTTTTGTTGGTATGTGTTTATGTTGTAGAAATAAAACTTGGACTTGTAATTATGGATGTGTGGTGTGCCAAAAGCTGTTCCTGGTTTTGTTTGCATTTGAAGAGTTTGTGTGAAGGCGTATATCATTTGGCATCAGCATTGTGTTAATTTTAAAATTAGTCTTTGTTTACACAATTGAGGCGGTCTGGGATATCTGTTTATAATGCATTCTCTCCCTTATCCTTCATGATCTGTTTGATGAACTTAAACTTCAAGAAATGATTATCCAAGCGATTATTTAGTCATTATATTGTGTGTTTGGATTTCTCACCTGTTCTGACAAATAAAACTGAGCAGTATACCATGATTGACCTGTGGTTGGCAGCTACAGGAAGTGATGATAGAGCTGTCCACAAAGTAACACCAGAATCACTTAGTTTTTTAAAATCCAGGACTATGGTGCACGAGTTCTTGGTGACTATGACCTGCTAGAATTCGAGCATGAGAGAGACGTAAGGTAAGGTTTTCTGGTTTCTGAATGGAAGCCAGAATTCGAGCATGAGAAATGGACAATTGAAATGAACTAATATGCTCAACCATCTCAACTCTCAGCATTTTATAACACTAAGTTCTCAAATATACACTTTCAGCTCTTCTCCTTGGCTCTCTCCAACTCTGCACATTGTATCCTTTATATAGAAACTTAGAAAGTATAGAACTTCATATTCATACTAGTCGATTAAAACATTAAATGCAAAACTAAATGTTGGGTGCTTTAGATTCAAAGTAGTAGCAACCTTTGTTGACAAATTGGTTGCATTGTTCGGGTCTGTTGGCGGCACCTTCTGCTTGATGCATTTGCACGCTGGTCACTTATTTCTCTTTACATTTTTTTATATTTCAATTTAATTTAAGTTATTAAATGCAATAAAAATATGCAAATAAACAAAGTACCACATTTGAATTTCAATTAAAAAATATTTGCAAAATTAAATTCCAAGTAAATCAAATTTTGATTTTTTAGTTTTAGTACAAAGTGGATTTTTTTTCTTTTGTGCATTGAGTTAGATGGATAAATCAAATTGTTTGGGACTAAAAAACTTTATATAATTATGATAAATCATAAAGAAACTATTAATAGGACTTTTGATTTCAAAATTTGTTGAAAAACGCATATTTATAATTTTGCCTTTGTAGTCCAACACTCAATTAAATTTCTTAGCCAAATTCCTTTAATTGTAACTTTACGATTTTGTTATTAAAAGAAAAAATTATCATTTGTTTAATTTCCAACTCAACAAAAATAAATTAAGATATTAGTTTGCACAAAGTTGTCGCTCTAATTTGATGGAATAAAAACTGCATATAATATTTTGTGCTGAATGAGAGGTGGTGGTGGCATACGTTGGGAAAGTGGACTAACAGTGTTGAATGATGAGTAAATGTCCTCTCTGTTCAGGATTTTTCAGCGATTCCTCCTATGAGCGAGGATGTTTCTAACCAAGAGTGATAATTGACATTAGTAAAAGGGTAATGCTAATGTTATTTGGCAACAGGGGATGTTAAGGCTTAACCAAACCTGAGGGGGTGTAAAAGCTTTTTTTGACACAAGTTTAATCTGTGGCAATAAATCCAAACCTGAGGGGGTGTTTGAACATTTTACCCTATTTAATGTGATTCATTTTAATAAGGTGAGTTACTTGTTATGATTAGTGTCACTCATTATAATTAGGAGTGCACACGATTCGATTCTTTACAGTTATTGGTGGAACCGAAATCGGAACTATTCCTAACGGTTCCTTAATTTTGGAACTGGAACCGGAACTGTTGAATTCGGTTTGGTTCCAGTTCCTCAACGGTTCTTTGTCAATTTATTTATTTTTTTAACGTTGGCAAGATACACACTTATACTTGTGCACCATTACTTATAACAATAGATTAAAAACTATTAGTATTTATTTATATATCTTATATTATATAAATATACGTAACATTAGAACTTAGAAGCTATTAGTATTTCTATATATTTTATATATAAATAGAACACTAGAATTTAGAAGGTATTATTATTTATTTATACTTTATATATATATATATATATATATATATATAGATATATATATATAGATATATATATTTCTAATGGTTCCGGTTCCTTGACTTGGAATCGGAATTAGAACCGTAGTGAACGGTTTGATTCGGTTTAGCTATGGTTCCTTATGGTTTCGGTTCCACTAGTTCTTTGTGCACCTCTAATTATAGTAACGTGAGTTACCACTGATTCTAACAAACATCGTAGGAGAGACTGGGGAGTAGTCCTCACTAGAGAGAATAATGGTCCGTTGATGGGTGCATAGTAAAAGCTAGGAGGCTTTTTTTCTTTTTCTTTTTGTTTGAGAATCATCCAATTTGTTGTTCCTTCGTTTTCCTCTGCTTATCAGTGGTCACAACTAAAGCACTAGTTTCTTTATAGGAAAAATGCTCTAACACCCTTGAGGTTGACTTTAATTGCTTGCAGATTAAATTTGTGTCAAAAAATGCTTTCACACCCTCCCAGGTTTGGTTTAACTAGCTTTAACATCCACTATATGCCAAAACTACCCTTTCTCTCTCTCCTCAAACCCATCTCCACACTCTTTTCTCTAACTTTAAACTCCCTCTCCCGATTCTCTCTGTACTTCTCTCTTCCTTAAACCCCCTCTTCCTCAAAATTTATAGTCTGTTATCTATAGATATTTTAAGGGAACATATGATTCGAGGTTTATTCTTCACTTTCACTTTATAGGTTTAAAGTTCAGGATATTCTTCGGATGGTCTAGTACTGGGATGTCTTTGAGATTTTTATTGTTACAAAATTTTCATTTTCTCACTATTTGTTTGCCTCTAAAAACTAAGTTATTCCTTCATCACAAAAAAAAGGGAAATACATATGGCATATAGTCAGATAATTTACTTTCAATAAACCTTGAACATCTATTGGAGAACACTCTACATATCTTGCATTTATCCCATAATGAAGGCAACAATTCCTTTGAGGTTAAGTTCTTTTGCAATTTCTTATACATTAAATTGACCCTGTTCCACCATAGAAATTATTATTTAGGCAAACTTCATTGACACCCCCTGAGGTTTGAGGTATTGTCACATGGTTACAATTTTGTGCAATTTTGTCACCAATATCCCCTGTCAGAATCCATCCGATGGTTTTCCAAAGAATGAATGTGAGGGTTTAATTAAGAGGTGTTAGTGTAAGATTTGAGGAGCTGATCTTTGGATTCGACGATGGAAAGGTAATGGTTGTCGATGGTGGAGGTAAAGAGAAAATGAGCAGTGGAGGTTGAACAGAGTGGGAATGGTACTGAGGGTTTAAATACAATTTGATTATTTTTTGTAATGTCATCATTTAGTTTGTTTGACCACATAATAGGGTACAAAGAGAGAATGAAAGGTACAGAGAGAATGGTGTGTTTCTCACTGTAGAAGATGGAGAAGATGAGAGGGTACAGAGAGAGAATGAAGTGACAGGAGATGAGAAAGAGAGTAGTTAGTGGGGGGGAAATTGGTAAATTTTGTGATTAGAGATGGTGGTTGTGGTTGGTGGCAGTGGTTAGAAGATGAGATGGTGGTTGTCGTTGGTGGTAGTGGTTGGAGCTGGAGGAGGAGGTGGTGGTTGTCGTTGGTGGCAGTAGTTGGAGGAGGAGATGAGAGAGAAAAAACAGTGACAGTCATGAGGGGTAGTTTTGTCATTTTTTGATTATGATATTTTGTATTAAAATTCATTTAAATAATCAAAGGAAATAATGACATTTCACTTATTGTTGTTGGATCTGTAAATGATTGTGGTGATGAATTAGATGATGAAGAAGATGGTCTTGAATTTCTGGTGTGTGTGTGTGTACACGTTCGTGTGTGTATACAGAGAAATTGATGGGTTAGATTATGAGGAGTAAAATATGGGATTTGGTGATTGTGGTTGGGATTGTGGTGGTGGTGACTTTGGTTGTGGATTGTGGAGATGGATTTGGTGACTGTGATTAGGATTACGGTTGTGGATTTGGTTACTGTGGTTGGGATTGTGGTGGTGGTGATTGTGGTTGTGGATTTGGTGACTGTGGTTGGGATTGTGGTGGTGGTGACTGTGTTTGTGGTGGCACCGCCAAGTGTGGGGTTGGGGTGGTGGTGGCGCTGCTGGTTTGGGTGGTGAATTTTACATTGCCGGTGTGGGTTAGGATTGTGGTGACAATGACTGTGGTTGTAGTGGCGCTGCCAGGTGTGGGGTTGGGATGGTTGGGGTGGTGATGGCGCTGCTGGTTTGGGTGGTGGATACACATATATGAGAGTGGTGCTCAGTAGTGGTGGTGGTTATGGTTGTGGTTGGTGCCGTTGGCTTGGGTTAGCTTATGATTGGAGTTCAACAGTGGTGGTGGTGGTTTTGCCGCATGTAGTGGTGGTGGTTGGTGACAGTGATGGTGGTGGTTGTGGTGTTCGGTGGTTTCCTCTCCCCCCCCTCTCTCTCTCTCTATATATATATAATGTAATAACAGTAAAATGGGTATATAATAATAGAGCATAGTTGGGGGCATTTTGGTCCATTAGGCAGGGTTAAATAGGTAATTTTAGTATTAAAAAATATTAGATCAAAAGTCAAAGGGTAGCATGGTCTTTTTACCATCAAAAAATGGTCTGACATGACCTACTTTTGGCAGGAGGGGGTGTATATGATATACGACACAAACCTTAGGGGGTGTTGGTGACAAAATTACACGAAGTTGTAGCCGTGTAACAATACCTCAAACCTCAAGGGGTGTCAATGAAATTTACCCTTATTATTTTTAGATAGGTTTCAAGAAGAGAGAAGTATAGAGAGAATCGATGGAGAAAGAGTAAAGTTAGAGATAGAGAGTGGAGATGGGTTCAAGGAGAGAGAGGAATGGTAATTTTGGTATAAAGGGAGTGTTAAAGCTAGTTAAACCAAATCTCGGAGGTGTGAGAGCATTTTTTTGACACAAGTTGCAATTAAAGCAAACCTCAGATAGTGTTAGAGCATTTTTTTCCTTTCTTTAATCGGTTGTCTCCCATTTGCGGTCACGTGAATAAAAAAAAAAAGAAAAATAATTAGATTCAGATACATATACATATAATACTAGTATAATATAATACTATATATTGAAGGACATACTTTGTTAAATGTAGATGATGAGAAATTAATACAACTATATAATCATGGGTACTATTCTACTAATTATATACTAATAATTGAGATAATAAAATAGAAGATTTATTCACCTGTACGTAAAAAATAAATATATACTTAAACAAATAAATATACAACTTTATAAATGTTTTACAACACTTTTACAAGTATGAATTCATTTCATCACTCTTGTAGTATAAGTAAACAAGTAATATTTAAATTTTATCACAATTTTTTATTAGCATTCGTATTATATTAACATATGATGTATATATATTTTTAAAAGAAATGTGTACTATCCACTACACATCCAAAAGCTATGGATTGCATATCCATTAGGAAGAATGGATACGGATACTCAACACGGGTATGATACTGTTAGATTATGGGAAATGATTCTCTCCTTGAGATAATATCAACTTTAGATTATATATATTTTTCTAAACCACATAAATTTCTTACACCTTATCCTAAACTATCTAGGATTAGGATTTGTTGTCTTTTAAATTTATTTAGGATTTGTTGTCTCCTAAATTTACTTAGCCTCCAAGATTATGTGCCTATAAACAGACGTTTATGTATTGTTCACAAATCAATTCAATCAAATTCATTTCTCTTTCTTTATTTCTAACATATACGATACAGGTACGGTGATACGACAAATCTAAAAAAAAATGATATGGATACGGAATGATACGACAATATAAAAATAACAAATTACATTTTTATATATAAAAAATAGAGTTATTAACATTTCTTTATAAAAATTTATGATTAACAAACAAAATAAGAGTTAAGAATCATATTGCATAATTTGCATGGATAAATTTTGTACTAAATTACGATATATATCTCAACACTTCCATTTTAAATAAATTTAACATTTTCTTAACAATTATACTTTGATATTATTTTTGAAAAAATAATATTTTAATATTCAAAACTTGTTAGAAATGTGTATTGAAGTATCTGATACGTGGTCAAAGTATCTAAAAAAGTATCAGATACGTGTTAGAAATAAAAAATATATTTTAAAATTATCAATACGTTTTGAAAGTATCAAATATGTATTTTCGAGTATTCAAAGAGTCTGATACATATTCGATACTGACGCATTACTTTTCCTAACATATCCATGTGCAAGTGACCTCGCGAACAAGTGGTGGGTGTGTTAGTAAATTTCCCTTTCAAGCAAATAAACGCTCCGTAACACCTTACAATTATGATTCTCAAATTAAACTAGGGCAAAATGCTCTAACTATCCTCCAGGTTTCGGTTTAATACTCACGGAGAATACTAGTGCCTTTGACTGAGGTCAAACTCCCCCAGGTTTGAAAAACTATGCCCTGACACCCCAAATGTTAGTTGACCGTCAAGTCAACTAACTTGAAAAGTTAAAATACCAAAACTATCCTTTCTATTTAAATATATAATTTTATCCTCAAATTAGTTAAAGGTCATGTACATATACGTCAAATCAGTTCATTTATAAATATAGAAGTATGTGTATATATATATATATACACAGTATGTAACAGTATATATATATATATATATATATATATATATATATATATATATTATGTAACAGTATGGTGCCACCCCCCTGTAAATCTCTCCTTCCTTGGTGTAAGTCCCATTTTGAGCCGTGGTTAGGTTTTAGGGCATAAATGGAAAACGAGTTGGGCAAGGGTCTGTGTTACGAAATGCAGCAAAACAAATTGACAAAGTTAAGTAAGTGTTGAGTTAAGATTTTAAAACATTTTGCTAAAAATGATGAACAGGTTGCTCAGATCTTCCTCTTTCGCTAGTTCTAGTTCTAGATCTACCCAATCTGCCTTTCCTAATATCGTCAATGAAGAAGAACATATATACGAGGATATTAGTTCCACGGATCTAAATTGGTTTGCATGGAATATCCCCAAAGTCCCTACTAGAGAGATTTATAAGTCAACCTTTCTTCAGTCCACCTTTCTTAGTGACTATGGAGTTAAAACAGTTGAGAAAATTTATGGTCTTAGATCAGAACATGAAAAATGTCAATTATTAACCCATAAAACCATAAAAGCACATAGAGATAAAGGCCATAACTTCATTCATATAGGTCTCATCCAAGTTGCTGTAAATCCTCTTACAATTCTAGGCATAAATGCTTCAGTTCTCTTATGTTTAAGAGATGCAAGATTTACTGATTACAATATTAGTATCATAGGAATTATTGAAACCACACTTGCCAACGGACCAGTCTATTTCAACACCTACCCAAATCTTACCCTTAGTCTTAGTGATCCTCATATCCTTAAAGCTTTAACTTTAAATATTAAAACTACTGGTTATCCTATGCTTGAGGGAGGTCAACCTCTAGGCCTAATTTACAGAATCTATTATAAATGTATAAGGACCAATCTTAATGTTGGAGCCTTAGTCAAAAGTCCTAGGGACAAAACCCTTCTCATTGAAGGTAGTACAAAAGATGCTCGTATACAGATCCCAAAAACTGTTGAATGGAAAGACATTACATTACCTAATGAATGGCTTTTACAAAATGAAAACCATGACTCAAAAATCCAAAATAATACAAGTGACCTTAGTCAAGTTCAACAATTTAGCGATGGTACTGTTAGGATAAGTTTTGACGAATCCCGATTTACTACTCCATCAAGATTTAGTACTCAATCAAGACATAGCAACATGAGAAGAGATAAGAATCTCTTTTGCGAAGAAGAAGCCTCTGAAAGATCATTTGTGAATCAGTTAACTAGGAAAAATGAAGGGAAAAATTTAAAATTAAAAGGCATAAAAATAGAAAATCCTGTTACAAATCCTTGTTATGCTCCCAGGCTTGATGATAATGAGTCATCGCCCTCTAGATCTCCTACCCAAACTGATTTTGAACCACAAATACCCTTTGATCCACAAATAACGTCTTTAAGTCAAGATTTTAAGTTTGATTTACTTAAACTTCATAACGAATTCAAATCAAAAGAAAATAAGTCAAAAAGGCAAGCATATAGAAACAATTTTTCTGAAAAAGAAATGACAAAAATAATCCGAAACTGGAAATCTTTTATGACAGATTACAGTCTCGAAATCAATTTCTTTGATTATTTGGAAAATTATTACAACAAAGTAAATGTTTTAACAAAAACCAAATGGATTAAACCAGACAAAACATCTGTCTCTGCAAGTCATCCTCCTTTTGAAACCCTGGTCATCCAGCACTTAGATCACGATTTAACAGCCTCTCCTCTCAAGGTCAGTGAAGCCAATACCCAACCTGATTTAAGAAAAATCATTGAACAAAATAATTTTACCAATAAAAGTCTACATATCATAGGTAAACAACTTGACAAGATTGAAAGTAAAATTGATTCCCGAATAGAAAGTAGCACTAATCAACAAGAAAAACCTTTAATTAATCTCCCTACTGAAAGAAAAGGTTTAGCCCTAAAATCTTCAGAGTCAGCTACTCTCCAAATCGTGAATAAAATGCTAAAAGACTTAGAAAAAGCCAAAGGAAAGTCAAAAGAAGAACAAAACACTATTACAGTCATTAATGAAAATGATTGTTCTAATACTGAATCCACATCTTCTTCTGACGATAGTGAAATCCAAAATCTAGAAAAAACCTTCACAGATATGCAGTTAAAACCAATTTATCGTAGTAAAACCAATCCAACTAGCCTCACAAAAAACTGGTATCCTAAACCAACACCTCCAGATCTCCAGTTCGAAGAAAAACCATTCCAAAGTCAATTTTCTGTCTCTTCTGATAAACTCTATGAATGGAATATAGATGGTCTCTCTGAAACAGAAATTTTAAACAAACTAAACCATATTTCTATGGTTGCCAATAGTTACATTACTAATCACACAGTCACTCAACCTGAGATTGTTGATCTTCTCACATCAGGTTTTACTGGTATGTTAAGATCATGGTGGGAAAACCACCTCTCTGAAGAAGATAGACAACAAATTAAAAATGCGGTCCAAAAAGATAATGATGGAAATCCTATTTTTGATGAAAGAATAGGTATGGGTATTCCAGATGGAGTCAATACATTAATTTTTACAATCATTAATCATTTTATAGGAACTCCTAGTAACATTATGGCTAGAGTCCATGACCAGTTAACCAATTTAAACTGTCCAACCCTTTCAGACTTTAGATAGTACAAAGATGTTTTCTTATCACGTGTTATGATGAGAAATGATAGTAATAGCCCATTTTGGAAAGAAAAATTTATTAACGGTTTACCTAGTTTATTTGCCCACAAAATTAGAGAAACCCTTGCTAAGCCAACAGGAATTATTGATTATAGTCAACTTACTTATGGAAATATCATTAGCACAATCCAAAAGGAAGGATTGAAAATGTGTATTGATATGAAGATAAGTAAACAACTTAATAATGAAAAGAAAAAAGCTAAATATGAATTAGGCAATTTTTGCGAGCAATATGGCCTTCCTCCAATTGCCCCTTCTCGCAAAAATCTACATAAAACTCGTAAACACCCTACTAAATATAGAACTTATAAAAACCATCATAGACAAAAACCTAACTTCCAGAAAGAAGCATTTTATAAAAAACCCAAAAAGAAATTTAAAGAAAAAAGCACACCTCATAAACAACATAGTAAAAATAAAAACAGTAAATGCTTTAAATGTGGAAAGGAAGGGCACTTTGCTAACAATTGCCCTGTAAAGAAAAAAATTAACCAATTACAAATCTCTGAAGAGAATAAAAAACAAATCTTTGAAATCTTTGAGTTAAGAAACACCAGTGAAGAAAATACCGAAACAAGTGATTCAGCCTCTGACGATAGTAACTATAGTTACTCCTCTCCTGATATAACAATAGGATGCAAAGATGGTTGTAGAGATTCTTGTTGTAAGTCAATTAATGTTCTTACCAAGTATGAAGAACAAGAAACCCTCCTAATTGAACTTATTAGTAAAATAGAAAATCCTGAAAATAAATCATTATATTTAAAAAAGTTAAAAACTCTTTTAAAACAAAACAATAATGATACTCCTACAAATTCTACTAGTAAACCTACTTTTAGTCTTTCTAAAACACTGGAAAGATTTAATCACCCACAAAAAGAGATTACATTGCAAGAACTTCAGACAGAAATTAACCACTTAAAAAGAGAAATAAAACTCTTAAAAAATGAAACTCATGAATTACAACAAAAGATGTTAATTTTTCAAGTTGATAAAAGCTTTAAAGAACATGAAGAATCCTCTTCTGATGAAGCCCCTTTTACGGAACCTACTAATGAACCACCAATCATTCATGAAGAAGAAGATATTAGTAAACATATCAACACAATGTCTAAAATGATAATTCAAAAATGGTTTTCTAAAGTTAACATTATAATTGATAAAAATTTAACCATTGAAGTCATTGCCCTAATTGATACAGGAGCATATCTTAATTGTATACAAGAAGGACTAATTCCTTCTAAATATTTTGAGAAAACTTCTCAACGATTGAGCTCTGCTAATGGTAGTAAAATGGAAATCAAATATAAATTACCTAAAGCCCATGTTTGTCAAAACAATGTATGTTTCAAAACATCATTTGTTTTAGTTAAAAATATGACTGATAAAGTTATTTTAGGAGTACCATTTATTTATTTATTGTATCCTTTCACAACAGATAATAATGGTCTCACTACTAAACCTTTTGGTCAAACAGTCACATTTCAATTTCTTAAAAAACCAGAACCTAAAGAGTTAAAATCACTCTTTGATTCCTCTGTTTCTAAATCCCTAAATTTACTCAATATTAAACAGCAACATTTAAAATCCTTACAGGAAGAAGTCATCTATAAAAAGATTGAAAGTCAACTATGTATTGAAAGTTTTCAACAAACTGTTAAAACCTTTCAGAAAAAACTTGAAGTTGAAATTTGTTCCTTATTTCCTAATGCCTTTTGGTATAGGAAACAATATATTGTCAGTCTGCCTTATATCCAGTCATTTAATGAAAAATTCATTCCCACAAAAGCTAGACCCATCCAAATGAATCCTGAACTTCTTGAAGCATGCAAAGAAGAAATTAACAGTCTTCTTGCCAAAAAGATTATTAGGAAAAGTAAATCTCCTTGGTCCTGCTCTGCTTTCTATGTTGAAAAGCAAGCTGAGTTAGAAAGAGGTGTCCCCAGGCTTGTTGTTAATTATAAACCACTTAATGAAGTTTTGGAATGGATTCGTTATCCCATCCCAAACAAAAGAGATCTTATTAATCGTCTTGGTAAAGCAGTAATCTTTTCAAAGTTTGATCTAAAATCCGGATTCTGGCAAATCCAGATAAATGAAAAGGATAGATATAAGACTGCCTTCACCACACCCTTTGGTCATTATGAATGGAATGTCATGCATTTTGGTCTAAAGAATGCCCCTAGTGAATTTCAAAATGTCATGAATGACATTTTTAATCCATACAGTAAATTTGCTCTTGTCTATATCGATGATATCCTTATTTTCTCCCAGTCCATTGACGAGCACTGGAAACATCTATTCACATTCAAGGCTCTTATTAAACTAAATGGTCTTGTTGTTTCTGCATCTAAAATCAGTCTTTTCCAAACTCGAGTCAGATTTCTTGGATTCCACATCTACCAAGGGAAAATAAGTCCAATTGATCGAGCTATTCAATTTGCTGATAAGTTTTCTGATGTTATTACAGACAAAACCCAGTTACAACGCTTTCTTGGATCCTTAAACTACATCTCAGACTTTTATCATGATCTACGAAAGCAATGCAAACCTTTATTTGACAGACTTCAAAGTAATCCGTCCCCTTGGACATTAATTCATACTGAAATTGTTCAGAAAATCAAACTCCATGTCAAGACTCTACCTTGCCTTGGAATTCCTTCAGTCGATTCCTTTAAAATCATTGAAACAGATGCCTCTGATATCGGTTACGGCGGCATCCTTAAACAACGTCTCAGTCCAGATTCTCCTGAACAAATTGTTCGTTTTCATTCTGGAACCTGGAACAGCACACAAAGTAATTACAGTACTATTAAGAAAGAAATCCTTTCTATTGTTTTATGTGTTTCAAAGTTTCAAGATGACATTTTAAACCAAAAATTTCTAGTCAGGGTTGATTGTAAAAGTGCTAAATATGTTCTTGAAAAAGATGTCAAAAATATTGCTGCTAAGCAGGTTTTTGCTAGATGGCAAGCTATTTTAAGTATTTTTTATTTTGATATAGAATATATCAAAGGTAGTCAAAATTCTATACCTGATTTCCTTACCAGAGAATTCTTGCAGGGTAAACATGGCCGACAAAGCCAAAAACAAAGACAAAGTCCCCCCAGGGACAGTAAAGGTTGAACATTCATCTCTGACCCCTTTGTCTATGACGAACAGATTTGCTGTTCTTAGTCAAACTCCAAGACCCTCTTTCAGTTCTGCTTTAGCCTCTCCAAGTCCTAGTCACCTTCGTCTTCAATACCCAAGTCATCTCCCAACTTCTGATCCTTTTTTAAACCAACCAATTCAACCAATTCGTCCTATTGCCCCCAGTCAATTTACCCAAAATCCTAAGACTGGTTATTCCCATAACTACACTTCTATCCTTTTTCAGATTGAACCTTCTCAAAGCATTTCTTCCTCCAGCATGGTTCTTTGTTCCAAGTCATCCAGAAAAATCATTGTCCTTCTACAAGGATATTTTGTTCCATACAGAATCAATTCGCATCAAACCAATCTTTGATCGAAACGATTCTTCCAAAGTCATCTATCACTCTCTTTATATTCAAAAATTTATTTCAGTAAAAGAATGGGGTGCTCATCCCTCTGTTCTCAAGGATTTACCTAAGCATCAAATTCAATTCAATTATTATGATTACAAAGATGCTTGGTTTAAACTCCTCCTTTACCAGAACGAGTCATTTACTCACTCTTGGTTTATCAACTTTGATAGTAAATTCAAAAGTCAAATCCCAACCTGGTTTCTCAGATGGTGGACTCAATATGGTTCCATTCCTCAAATCTTCCCAAGTTCTCTTTTTGATCAAGTTCAATACTTCTCCTCAGTATATAAGGATAACACAGTCATCCGAAGACATTTTGTCAAATGGTGGGATTCTTTCAAATCTGAAAGAATCATTTCCCAAGTACAAACGGAATTCCCAGTCCTCCCTACGGCTTCTCCTTCTCTAAGTAAACAGAAGCTCGAAGCTCCTTCAAAGTCACTCGAATCTATTATGGCAACAAGTTCTAAGTCAGAACTAGCACAACTTGCTAAACAATTGCTGAGTCACATTTCCAGTATTTCAGAAGATGAAGATGCCTCTTCTGCAGGATCAAGCCAACCAGTCAAGGATCCCTACTCCAGTCAAGCTTTTCAAGATGCTCAAGATCCTTATGATCTTGGTGAAGATTGATCAAATCCATCTCTTACAGACACAGTCAACATCAGTCAAAACTGCTGCAGTAAAAAGAATCAAATCACTGTTCACTACAGTCATTCGACAAAGTACTATTCATGAATAGTACTATTCACTTTTTACTATTCACTACAGTTAGATCCGAATTTTTTGGAAAAGTTAATCAATATTTTCTATTTAAGGTTGCCAACCCTTCAATTGTGGGCATCGCTTATGATTCACTTAAGCTTTGAACCCTCAGAAACACCCTTGCTCTTATTGTAATACAGTGATATACAGTTATGTATTTGCATACAGTTATGTCTCAAGCTTTCATTTCTTCAAGCTTGTACCAGTAATCAAGTCAGTCATTTGTAAGTTAATTTATTGTTGTATTTTATAATACAAACCAGTTACTTCTCAGTACTCAGTTATTTTCTTGTATCTGTTTTACATGGAAGGCCAAGCCTCCTCCTAGTCAGTTATTTACTTATGTTTATTTCGTTTATATTTATATCAATGGAAGTCTAAGACTCCTACTATAATTATATACATATGTTTATCTGTTTTATATTATTTGCTTGTATATATATATATATATATTATGTAACAGTATATATATATATATATATATATATACTGTTATATATATATGTGTGTGTGTGTGTGAGATAACAGTAAGTGTACATATATATATTAAGTATATATATATATTTATATGTGATAACAATAAGTATATATATATTAAGTGTATATATAAAGATTTCTATAAGTTGCTGGGTATATAATTATATATTGGTAAAGTATAAATTGTTATATTGTATATATACTATATATATACTGTATATATATACTATTATATACTTTTATATATGCATACTAATATATACTGTGTATATATAACTATACTGTTATATATTTTTATATATGCATACTATATATATATACACAGTATGTAACAGTATATATAGTATGTATACAGTATGTGTTTATATATATATATATATATAGTATGTATACAATATGTATATATATACATATATATATATGAACTGATTTGACGTGTTAACTAAAGGGGTAGTTTGAGGAGAAATTGTACATTTAAATAGAAAGGGTAGTTTTGGTATTTTAACTTTTCAAGTTAGTTGACTTAACGGTCAACTAACATTTGAGGTGTGAGGGCATAGTTTCCTAAACCTAGGAGAGTTTGACCTCAGTCAAAGACACTAATATTCTCCGTGAGTATTAAACCAAAACCTGGGGGGTGGTTAGAGCATTTTACCCATTAAACTACCATGTTGCTTTTGAACCTATCCCATACATAAGGATCCTTGTATATGGGCTGGCTCTTATTGCTTTCCATTGGTGAAGTTATGCTTGTAATCTTATAGTACATGGTGTGTATGTGAAGTTCTTCAGTCACATAATGATTCAATCTACTTAATTGCAAGCTATTGTTTGCTGCTAATAAATGATTACTTCACTCCATTTGACAAGGCAAAACCTCCACACCTGACCTAGTGTCGCCAGCCATTTTGCTAGCTACATATGGAACACCGTTTGATAAACTTACTTCACTCCTCCATAAAAATAAATCAGTTCAAGCAAGTTCATGCTCTCATCATCACAAAGAACCTCACTATCACCCCAATATTCATCAAGAGGCTTTTAAGTATGTCCTTCATTGACTATGGTCGCAAGGTGTTTGATCAAATTCCTCAACCAGACCGAACTCTTTATAATTCTATCATATCAGCGTACTCTAGACTTTCTTTGAGCAAAGAAGCCATAGAGGTATTTGTTTTGATGCGGCGCAAGGATACCCAGATAGATTGTTACACTATTCCGCCAGTTGTCAAGGCGTGTGCTTCATTGTTGGCTAGTAAAATAGGAAAACAGATCCATTCTTTAGTAATAAGTCATGGGTTTGATTCAAATGTTTTTGTTCAGTCCGCTTTGATTGATTTCAATGCGAAAATTGGCGATTTAGATTCTGCTAAGAAGATTTTTGATGGGATTTTGCTCAAGGATCCAACTTGTTATAATTGTTTGATTTCTGGGTATTCAAAATCTGGTGATGTTTTAACAGCACGGCGGCTTTTTGATGAGATGCCGAAGAGAACCATTGTTTCGTGGAATTCTATTCTTTCATGCTATGCCCATAATGGGGATTATCATGAAGGGTTTAGAATTTTTGAAAGAATGCAGGCTGGAAATTGTCGTCCTAATGAATTTACTGTGGTGAATGTGCTCTCTATATGTGCAAAACTTGGAAATTTGGAATTGGGGTTGGGAGTTAAGAAGTTTATTGATGATAACAATTTGTGTTCAAATATGGTAGTTTCAACTGCATTGTTGGAGATGTATGTAAAATGTGGAGCTGTGGATGAGGCGCGGCAAGAGTTTGACCGGATGCCTGAAAGGGATGTTGTTGCATGGAGTGCAATGATTGCTGGCTATGCACAAAATGGGAGATCGAGTGAGGCATTAGAGCTATTTGAACGCATGAAAAGTGAACAAATTAAACCTAATGATGTCACACTTGTCAGTGTTCTATCAGCTTGTTCTCAACTGGGTTCGGTGGAAGCTGGTGAGCGCATTGGCAGCTATGCAGAGAGTCATGGTATGGATTCAAATGTTTATATGGCCTCGGCACTAATGGGTATGTACTCCAAGTGTGGAAATATAAGTAAAGCTCGTCAAATCTTCGAAAAGATGCCTCGGAAAGATATTGTTACTTGGAATTCAATGATCACGGGGCTGGCAATAAATGGTTTTGCAGAGGATGCAATTGCTCATTATGAGAAAATGACAGAAATTGGGGTTAAACCAGATGATATAACGTTTGTTGGGGTACTAACAGCATGCACCCATGCAGGCCTTGTCGAACTGGGTATGGAGTTGTTCAGAATCATGAGCTCCGAACATAAAATTTCACCAAAGGTAGAGCACTGTGCTTGTATTGTGGACCTTTTTTGTCGATATGGGAGACTAAAAGAAGCCTATGAGTTTATATCTAATATGGAAGTGGAGCCCAATGCTGCAATATGGGGTACATTACTGAGTGCAAGTAGGATGTATTTGAATGTTGAGCTTGCAGAGCTCTCGGTTAGTAAGTTACTAGAAATAGAGCCTGAGAATACTGGAAACTATGTCCTTCTTTCTAACATTTATGCCAGTGTGGGGAGATGGCAAGAAGTCTTGAAGGTGAGGTGCTTAATGAAAAGTAAGAGATTACAGAAAACAGTTGCATGTAGTTGGATAGAGTTGGAGGATAAGATGCATAAATTTTTAGTTGGCGACAAATCCCACCTAAGATGTGAAGATGTTTATAGCACCATTGCTGGGTTGGCACTGCATTCGACTTGGGCTGCTTCTGATTTTGAACCCAACTTAGAGTTCTAATGATGCTAGGTCTGAAAGCTGCAAATGCAGCTGGTAGGCCTTTCGGATGTTGCACTATATATTTAATTTTGATGATTTTGGTTATAGCATTCATGATGGTCCATTGAACCAGGCTCGTTAGATGCATTCTTTTTCAGTTTTTTGTTCAAGATATATCATTACCAAGTAGAAAAATATTGAAAGGACATGGTTCTGGTTCTCCTTCACTCAGCAATGTGAACAACACTTTTGTTTGCTGGTCGTCTCAAGCAGGACAAGTTTTAAAAATGTGTTTTCCTTTCCTGTCTGTTGCTGCAGTTTGTGGAAGAATTTCTCAAGAGTGTCAAGTTATTTCATGTAGAATTACTAACAAACTAGCTGGGAGATGTAGTGGAAGTATGGAGAGCAGGTCTGTTGGTCATACTCAACTGAGTATGTATCCCATAGTATGTCTTCATCTCTGTACTGTTTACTTATTTGAATACTTATTTTCCTGGTGTGCTAAAAATGATGTTGTTCTTGAATTTTTTTTTTTAAAGGCTGTCTGTATCCATTTGACCTTACTAGACTGGGTCCAGCTTCAAGAAACAGTATATGGAAAATCTTGAATAGTGAAGGCAAGATAAAACAATTATTCTCACCAGTACTTTCCCTCCCTCTCTCCAAAGCCTGTTGTTTCTTAGATGATACAAGTCTATTTCTTCTCTCTCCTTGTTGCATATGGTCCCATCCTACAGAGTTCTAGTTTGAGCCTTTGTATTGTTAGACTAAAATCACCCAGACATTATATTTTCCCTCACAGTTTCACTGATGCAGTTTACCCAAATGGTTTCAGCACAGCCACTGGAAGATGCTTGGACATATTTTTGACCATATAGGAACTCCTGCTGATGGGGAAGTATAACAGAGGTAATGTTGATATATTGTCATTGATATAATTGGAGTCTCCCTTTATGGACTCAACTCCCAAGTTATATTGTGATGTAGATTGTGTGCCTTCCACACAGATATGTTGTGCAGAGATGGATGCCTTGATCAGTAATTTCTCAGATTAATCTCCTCTCTCTTAATCGGATGTGTAGATTAAGAGAGAAGAGAGGTCGGTCCTGTGATGGCTAGAGCTGGGTCTTTTGAGCGCAGAGATTGCCTTTCCTACATAAAAATGCTGGTATGACATTTAGAAGGGAGGGGAATAATTAGGAGATAATTCGTATCACCATCAATATGTGAATTTTTGTATAAATGTACGTCTTTATGTGTCTATGTTCTCAAACTTTAAATTACACAGCACAATGATAACATAGGTAGTCATTATATGTGCATATTCTTCTTTGAAATGTGTAACAAATAGTATTCTTATTGGTTGATGACAGCTTAGCTAGATATGGAGGGTCTTTGTCTTCACAAATCAAACATCTCCTACCAAACGCTAACAAGATATATGAAATATCTGAAAGAGAGCCTTGAGCCGCTGTTACTAGATGTCAGAATTGCAAATGTTTGCCAAACTGCTGAGACTGCAAAGAGCAGGTTCGTGGTTCATGTCTGAGATCTCTCTGACACTGGATGTCTTCATCAAGGTTGCACATGTCCCAGGCATCCAGCACTATTTGATTGTCATATAGTAAGATTCTTGGTCCTATACTTGCCACTTCTATACTTCAGTTATTCTTGTTTTTTCCCTCCTTTTGGGGAAAGATCAAACTGTCCTTGAGGTTTCTCACAATATCAAGCTTGTGTAAGGAGTCATAATGTAGTTTTATACTCAAAATTGATGAGAGTGAAATTTCATGGGTTATAATTGTGTTCTGTGATTGCTTGAATATACCAAACTTGTGTACTTCACTAAGGATTTTTTGTCGGCAACCAAAACTCCCTTCAAATACTATGGAAATGAAAATGGACTAGTTAGTTTCAAATGCTTTCAAAAAAAGTGCTTGGTGGAACTCCATTGGATTGATTAGTGCTTGCTTGTTTGCTTTACTGGACAGCTGAGATATGCTGCATATTCTGACTGGCGACTATTAATAAAATTTAGCTCAGTGTCATCCAAGTATTCCATATTAATCTGAGAGCATGTGGGCTCGAAAGAATGAGATGAATTTGAGGACCTTCCTTTTCATCAGCTGATTCATGGTTGTTCCTGAGATATTGAGCAATCACGATGTACCATAATTTCTCATTGGTTTCTTCTTCACTGGGCAGCTCGCTCACTCAATTTCGTAAACATGGGAAATTATTACAAGAATGATCAAGAATGAAATATATATATATATTAAGAATGATAGCACAAAAGCTTGATATAGTGACATCGTTATAGAGTTAAATTAATGTTCAAAATTTTTAATGTTACAAGACTTTCAACTTCTGAAAACGTTAATGCCATGATCGGTTATTGGAAAATTTCCAATTTCAAGACAGTCGAACTAATGGAATAGTCCTCTTCTCGAAGAGAGGGACGGGAGTATATATATATATATAGAGAGAGAGAGAGAGAGAGAGAGATCTTAGAAAAACATTATATTGACCAGAAAACTTTTCTACACTTGTTATCCAGAACAAAAGTCACATGGGACAGCCTCATCTTAGCTTTGAATTTTGATGAGCTAATTTGGAGACTAAACGCGCCCTCCTGACTAGAAAATTCTGAACTTGTTTTCATTTGGCAAGTAAGAAAATTATTTATTTATTTTTTTCATGCATGTCCAGTATTGAAAATTCAAAATTAACCATCCAAACAGTTTAAAGATTTACAGGTTAAAAATTTCAAAGTATAAGGATAATTTCAGAGTTTGAATTTCTTTTTTGTACGTTGGACCTATATATATATATATATATATATATATATATATTCAGAAAAAAGGTATAATGAGAATACTTTCATTGGCGCTCACCTTGTATCCGTTTTTCATGTATGAATCAACCACCTACCTTCGCTTCATGAGCACAAACAATCTCCTCTATTGTTCTACTCCTTGGGGTACTCAACTACTCGCACTCATTCAGTGCAGTAGCCTCTACTTAAAATATTTTTTTTATGCCTTTGTAATTTGTTTAAATCTTTTTTGGGTAAATATTTATCTTTGTAATTTGTGGACAATTATATCATCTACTTCAATTTAATGTCTTCCTCTCACTGTATAAAGGCCTTAAAAAGTAATTAAAAAAAAAAACGGAAAAAACAAGTAAGACTTGCCGTACTTTCTTGTTTGGGAAGTTGAGAGTTGCCATGCCATGCCATACTTAGAGATGGAATAGTCATCACAAATCTTTCACGCCTCGTGCGTTTTACCGTTTCAAACAGCTCAGAACCGAAGTGTCATTATTCTTCTACAATTCTAGACTCTGTCACATTCTCATATCCTTATCTTTAAATTTTATCTGATTCCAACAAATCAGATAAAATCTCATCTCTCTCTCTCTTTCTAATTCTCTCTCCACATGCTCGCTTATATATACACCCACACACACACACTATATATATATATATATATCATCGGTCATAAGTATTCTTTTGAACAACTGTTTTTATTATAACTGTAGCTAGCTACAATGGCTAAGATATCTATGTTATGTTGCTTTCTTTTGCTGGCTCTGTGCTTTGTTTATATTACTGAAGCAGAGCAAGAGATTGGGATTTATGAACTGAAGAAGGGAGACTTCTCTGTGAAGATCACCAACTATGGTGCAACCGTTCTCTCAGTCATACTCCCTGATAAAAATGGTTTGTCTACTTTTATTTTTTCATTGAAACCCTTTTTTTTTTCTTTCTTTCGAGTATATATGATGAAAATCTTCATATTTATTATTACCTTTGTTCTTCTTTTTCAGGAAAATTAGATGATATTGTTCTTGGGTTTGAAACACTTGATGGGTACAAGGTTAGATTCACTAACTACTTCTTCTCCCTCTCTCTCTCTCTCTATATATATATATATATATTTCACGTGTATAGCTGCATATCATAAAAGTGTAGTGTATGTCTCGTTTACCCATAATGCTTCAATAATATTGCTGATGCAAAATTTTTATTCAAAACGTGTGTCTTGAGTGTGTAATGTGTGTATAAGACCCTTACTTTTGGCTGCCTTTGAACCTATGCCTAACAAACTGATCCTTCGATATTTGTTTTGCTTTATGAATTATGTTCTTATTGCTATATATGTATATATATATATGCTGTTTTTATTAGTTGATACATATGATTTTGACTATTCTGCAGAATGATACAACTTATTTTGGGGCAATTGTTGGGCGTGTGGCAAACAGAATTGGAGGGGCTCAATTTACTCTAGATGGCGTTAAATATAAATTACTTCCTAATGATCATGGAAAAAACACACTCCATGGTAAATATCTTCTACCCAATATAGTACTTTTTTAAAGTTTCATTTGAAATCAAAACTGGTTTTTAAGTTTCATTTTGAAATTAAAACTGTTTGTCTAACTAAATTATGTAATTATCAATATCAGGTGGCCCGAAAGGATACAGTGATGTCATATGGACAGTGTATAGCTACAAAGAAGATAGTCATCTTTCATTAACTTATCATAGCTTTGACGGTGAAGAAGGTATATATATATTTTAATATATACGACAGAAAATTTATAATTCCCTCAACTATATACATAACACTCAATTCGTCTTGTATTAGCTCTATGTGTATTGTATTCATCTGTGTCACCAATCAAATTTCTTTTCAAAATTCATCATTTGATCAACTTGTTTTAATTATATGATGGATATTTAGGGGGTGTGTATATATATTTATATATATATATCAGCAACATGTTGAACCACCCACATTAGTAAGAGTGGCTTATTGTATGACCATGCAAATCTAACATGGTTCAAAATGTCAATGCGTGTACTTTCAAGCTGTGTGATTTTTCCAAATCCCTAACATTGAAATTCTCTTAAAAATATATATGGCACAGGCTTTCCTGGTGATCTTGCTGTCACAGTAACATACATGATCCTCAGCCCAAGAAAATTGGCAATAAAAATGGAAGCAAAGGCTCTAAACAAGGCCACTCCAGTGAATCTAGCTTCACACAGTTACTGGAACCTTGGTGGTCACAACAGTGGTGACATCCTCTCACACGACATCCAATTGTTCGCGTCTCAGATCACCCCAGTGGACAAGGACCTCATCCCCACCGGAGAAATTGTACCCGTGGATGGGACACCCTATGATTTCCTCCAACCCCGCAAGATTGGGAGCAAATTGAATGAGCTACCAGAAGGTTATGATATCAATTATGTGATTGACAACACAGACGTTGAGAATTCTCATTTTCATAAGGTGGCAATGGTGAAGGAAAGCAAATCAGGTAGAAAGATGGAGCTGTGGGCTAATGCACCTGGAGTGCAGTTTTATACAAGCAATATGTTGAACAATGTCAAGGGCAAAGGTGGGGCTGTGTACTCAAAATATGGTGGATTGTGCTTGGAGACACAGGGCTTTCCAGACTCGGTGAATCATCCAAACTTCCCTTCGCAGATTGTGAATCCGGGGCAGACTTACATGAATGTCATGGTTTACAGGTTCACTATATACTAGAAAAAGAGCAGTTATACATCACTGACCTCTTATTTTTCCCTTTTTATTCGTTTTTTAGCTGTATAGTTTGGGGACATCATGGTGGTTTAATTCTCTCTCTTTTTCTCTCTGAGTTTTTGATGATTGATTCAATAAATAGTAGTCCTGTTTTGGTGCAGGAAAATTGTTAATAACAATCTTAGATGTTTTATTAACACAATTTGCATCCTTAGTCACTACTATTGATATATGAGCAGGTGGTGTTCCTGTGGTCCATACATGAATATAAAACATCCCTCACACAATAGAGGGTTTGCACCAAAAAGCATTAGTCTTACAGAATCTCTAATACTGGTTTGATGTACATATATACGAATGTCATCACATTGCCTACTGCCACTTTGCTTTCTTAAGTATGGTCCTATTACTTGGAGACTAAACCATAAAATCACTATGAAGATGTTTATTGCGCACAAACTTTGTACGAGTTGCATTTATATCTAATTGAACAAGCAAATAAATTGATCAATGGCTAACAAAAAAACAATAATAATGAATCGACCAATACAACACAAACACTTGTTTTTGTCATATTAATTATCCAAAAAATTCGAGGGGAGCGCACACAATACTAATTTCAAAACTAACTTCAAATATTTATGGTTATCCACAGAAAACTAAGAAGAAAGCCCAATATACATTGCATCAAATATCAAATCAACTATCAAGTGGGCATCATAAAGCAGCATAGTATCAAGTGGGCATCATAAAGCCGCATAGTGACCAACTACAAGCCAAACGAACAAAGCAATCTCCATGGAAGAAATGCAAGCCAAACGAACAAAGCAATCTCCATGGAAGAAATGCAAGCAGGGCATCAGGGTTTCTTCCGAACCAACCAAAAGCTCTTCCAAGCATATATCACACAGTGCATCGACCGATGCCTCACTAGCCGGCACTGGCCTCACCTCCATTGGCACCTTCTTCTTCTTGGGTACTTCGGAGGAGTACTTACAATATAGTACCTTGCCCATAATAAATGGCTAGCTATTTCCTATCAAGGAATATAGGAATTTTTTATTGGCCAGGGTACTACATTATAGTACACCGGGTAAAAAAATTTCCGCCCACAGTAGTTACGATAAATCATGAAAGGCTGACGATCTAAGGAGAGTCTTAGGTTAGAGAGCATGTCGGATATTGTCCTAGTACCCAAAACTCCTAATCCATCTTCCCTAAATGAGTTCAGACCTATCTCTTGCTACAATACAATTTATAAATGTATTGCAAAGCTCTTATCAAACAAACTTAAACCTATTGTACCTCACATTATTGATTCAGACCAAACAACTTTCGTACAGTGAAGAAACATTAGTGATAGTATCCTCTTGGCTCATGAAATATTTAATGGCTATCATCTTCCATCTTTAAGCCCCAAATGTGCCATAAAATTGACATTCAAAAGGCATTTGACTCTGTTGGGTGGGATTTTTTCTTTGATGCTCTTCCTTTATTCAAATTCCCTCCAATGTTGATCCTTTGGATCAAAGAATGTGTTTCCTCTCCATCCTTTTCAATTTCAATCAATGGAGAGTTACATGGATTCTTTCCGGTGTTAAAAGGCTTAAGGCAAAGTGACCTCCTCTCACATTTCCTTTTCACAATTACGATGGACATATACTTGAGTATTGTCTAGAAATTCATCTCTAATAGCCCTTCCTTCAAATACCATGGAAAATGTAAAAGAAGATCTATCTCACACCTCGCATTTGCTGATGATCATTTGTTGCTTTCTTATGGAAATCTTGATTCCATCTCAGTCCTAAAAAATGCACTGGATCTGTTTTCCCTTCTTTCTGGACTCACAATTAATTATTCTAAATGTTCTATTTTCTTTGATGTAGTGGATCAATCCATTAAGCATTCCATATCTAATCTACTAGGCTTCAGCAAAGACAACTTTCCTATTAGACATTTGGGGGTGCCTCTAATTTTAGCAAGACTAAAGGTTGTGGATTGCAAGGTATTGGTTGACAAGATAACTAAAAGAGTTGATCACTAGACAAACAAATTTCTTTCCTATGGGACAAGATTGCAACTAATCAATTCTGTGTTGATAAGCACTCAGTTATATTGGGCATCCATGTTTGTGCTTTATAAATTAGTACTCACTGATATTAATAAGATATGCAAGAAATTTTTATACAAGGTTCTAATGAGTCCAACAAAAAGGCAAAGGTAGCATGGCATTCAATTTGCAGATCCAAGCAGCTGGGAGGTCTTGGTATTCCAAATATTGAACTTCTAAACAAAACAATTGTTCTCAAGAATCTATGGCATGTCATCTCAAATAATCAACTAAAGTTCCTGGACAAAATGGGCAAAAAAATACCTGATTAGAGGCAGATGTATTAGGGAGATCAAATGCCCTCAAAGATGCTCCTGGAATTGGAGGAAGCTTTTGTAGCTCAGAGCATTTATTAAACCCTTCATCAAGATCACATATTCTGATGTTCCAAGTAATCTAATTTAAATTCTTTTATCTACAACCATGAGATGAAATGAAATGAATTTGGTAAGGTTGGGTCATGCCTTGGATGCATATGTCCATAAGATATTTTCCTTCATTGTTTTTGAAACATTCCATGGCTCGATCGTGGAAACGCTGCACAAATCGAAGGGGCTCCTCATTTTTGCTCTGGGCTTCTTTGGTGAGAGAAAGCATGGTAACGCGTTCCTCTACCTGGGAAAATTTGGTGTGAAATTTGGTGGATAGCTGATCCCAGGTGGCAATGGAGTCTGGTTCTAGGATAATGTACCAATGGTAAGCCAGTCGGTGAGAGATTTGGAGAATTCATGTAGGCACAACGAATATTTATGACTGCATTGATCGAGCGATTCGATGAAGCGAACGATGTGCTTGCGCGAGTTTCCTTTCTTGACGTCAAACTTCAAAAATTTTGGCACAGCATAGCTGTTTGAATAGGGGGTTTGGGCGATACTATGATGATAAGGGGTTCAAGGTTGAAGCTTAAAGTTCGGGCCACTGGGTGAAGGTTTTTGTTGAGGATGTAGTGCATTTCTGCTCTGGTGATGTATTCTGGAGTCTGGTGTAGGACGTGAAGAGGTTGAGTTGACAGTTTTGGTGTCTGTTGGGCTTGTGTGGGGGGTGAAATGAACTATGGTGGTGCGCCAGGGTTGGGGGTGTTTAGGAAGGTGGTGGAGATGGGGAGGAGAAGCTAAGTTGGGTATTGTATGTAGTTTTTGTGGGTAAATCTTTGAGGACTTCTAGGATGGCCTTTTCAGTTGTCTTGAGCGAGGAGCCGATTTTGAACAATGTGGATGGTTTCGTTGGAGATGGCAGGTTGTTGTCTGGAATTAGTTCGTCTAGGACGGCTAACAGCAGTAGAGGAATGATGCCGGAACACACTTTCTCCCTAAGAAGAGTGGACGTCTTCGTCAGCCGGCATTGCTATATTTGGTAAGGGAATGTCGAGTAGAGGGACCTCCGGTTGGGGTGGGAGTTCTAGTTCCATCTTCTTGTGTTGCTACCCTCAGTGGAGTTGCCAAAATGTTAGGGTCCTTAATTGCAAAATAATAAATATGGTAGACAACACAACTATGAGGGACTCAGAGAACGTATCTGGACCAGAGGGGGAACAATCAGAGCTAATTAATGGAAATCGTAGTAAAGGGTAGGTATGTTTTGCCATTGCAACTGAGTTCTTTATTTATAGGAGGCTAGTGGTTTCGGATCATCCTTGGTAGGTTAGAAATGGGCCATCCCGATTCTTGGATCGAGGGTACTTAAGTCATAAGTACCCTAAGCACCTAAGGTGTCACCTCCTTCCTTTCAGTCTCCTTTTCTATAGTCTAAATCCCTAGCTTCTCTTACGCATTGAATGCCTTCAGTCATACCTTAGCAGCGGTAGTTGGTTGCATTAATGGTGATGATAAGAGTCTCTATTGTGATAAAAATATTGTTCATTGTTCCACTAACTAGGCCATTTTATTTAGTTGGGCTTTCTCTATTGTCCATCCCCTAATCCAAAACCCTTCTAAGTATCCCATTGGAGACCTTGTCATAAAGTTACAAGGGTTGGGACCTACCAATCCCCCCATTATCGTGCTGTGGGGCTGGTTGTTCTTTCAAGGCACGTGTCTGTATACTTAATTTTCTACGATGATGCTCGAGGAGCAAGTCTCGAGGCTTGAGTGGCTTGGCGTTGTGCTAAGATTTTTGAGATATTGCTCGAGGAACGGAGCCTCGAAGCTTCAGCGATAGTGCTCGAGAAGTAGGTCTCGAGGCTTGGGCAATAGTGTTCGAGAAGTAAGTCTCGAAGCTTAGATGATAATGCTCAAGTAGGTCTCGAGGCTTAGATAATAATGCTCAAGAAGTATGTCTCGAGGCTCTGGTAATAGTGCTCGAGAAGTAGGTTTCGAGGCTTGAATGACAGTGCTCGAGTAGTAGGTTTTGAGGCTTGGATGATAGTGCTCGAGGAGTAAGTCTCGAGGCTCTGGTAATAGGGCTCGAGAAGTAGGCTTCGAGGCTTGAATGACAGCGCTCGAGCAATAGGTTTCGAGGCTTGGATGACAGTGCTCGAGGAGTAAGTCTCGAGGCTTGGATGACAGTGCTCGAGACTTTCGCCACATGGCGTTGTGTCAGGGTTTTGATATAGTACTTTGCGAAACAGGTCTCGAGGTTCTAGCATTCTTTTGGTGTGGACTTTTCCAGTTGTGATGTGGCTGCCATGGTGGTATGGGTTGACTTGTCAACTCTTCTTCTTGAATCTGTAGGGACACCCACATTGAGTTTTTTTTATCTGCTTGAGTTATTTCAAAGCCTAAGTTTCAAATTAAATAAATGTTTGAACCCAAGTTCAAGAGTCCAACTCAACCAGTAATCTAGGGTTCTATTTGGGTGGGTTTCTTATTTTGTTGAGAAAATTATAACCCTAGAGGCATGGATAGGAAAAAGAGTTAGAATAGGATACCACAATACAAAAATAAAAAATATATATATTTTTATATATACAAAAAATTAATTTTTGATAAAATTTTATAATATTATGAATTTAAATGCAATCATTAATATGTTCAAAATAAAGAAGCAATTAAACACAACACACTGAGTTTGTTTCACAAATCACAACACAAAACAAATAGGGTAAATTATTCTTACCTCCCTTGAGGTAAGATTTGGTTGACTTTAATCTAGTTATTCATGCTGTTAATTGACAATCAGCTCTATTAAAGATAATTAACACAAAAAAATTAAAATGCCAAAATTACCCTCGGTGGCGGTGTGCTAATGTGGTATTGATGGAGAATATATATATATATATATATATATATATATATATATATATATATAACATGTTAATCTCAATCAAAGGATTAGAGTTTGAGTTATTTTTGCAAAAAAAAAAAAAAATTATAACTTGAGAATACTTTTTTATTGTATATTAGATGTGATTTTGTTTAACGGATCGTTAGTTTGACAGAGTGTCAAAGTAATTTTGTAAAAGCTTTAATTTGAAGTAATTAAGTCAAATCTGAGGAAAGGTCAGAGTAATTTACCCAAACAAATATTACCAACTAAACCTTCACTTATGAAGCATTGACACTAGGTATACGACCATATGACAAATTCTTAAAAAATATGATATGGATATGTAAAGACAAGATATATATGTATAAAAATCAATATAAATTATGGATAACTTTAAATAATAGTTATTTATGTTATATATATTGTTATTAATATTTGTTTATAAAATATTATTATTAGCAAACAAATTTTGTACTAAATTATGAAATATATATATCAATACTTCTTTTTTAAATAAACCTTGAGCTTTTTTTAACAATTATATTATGATATTATTGTTGAAAAAGTTACATTTAAATTTTCAAAACTTGTTAAAATATGTTCTGAAGTATTCTACTTATATTTTTGTTTAGATACGTGTTCAAAGTATCATAGAAGTATTTGATACGTGTTAGAAATAATATATATATATTAAAATTATGAATACGTTTAGAAAGTATCAGATACATATCTGTTGTATGTTAGTATTATATACTTGTATATGAGACCTTGCCCACCCTAAAATTACAAAAAAAAAAACAAATCCACTAGGCCCCCTTAATTTTTTTTTTAAATCTCTCTCTTTTCCGTCTCTTTCTCTCTCTTTGTCCCCTCTCTCTCCTCTCTTTCTCTCTCTATATCTATAAAAATAAATTTAAAATAATAAATTCAGTTAATTTTTTTAATAAATTAATTAAAAAATAATAAAGTAAATGTTTTTTTTTCAATAGAATTTTTGGTTTGATTTTTTTTTTTTTTTGTTAAAAGTCGCCCTTTTCACAAAAAATTTTTGGTCCGTTATTGGCGAAGAGTATCGATGTTCGATAGAAACAATTGTTTTATAAAAATATTGGTGCTTCCCCGACTAGAACAAGGTGCACCGTATTATAGCACTCAAGAGTTTTCTATTTTTTACTTTAATTAGTTATAATTTTGAGAGAAGGACCTGATCATTTGAAAGAAAACAATATTCGAACCGTTTAAGTATGAGTGATAAAGTTGGTGCGAGATTTTTTCGTACTTGTTAATTAAAGGGAAAGTTAATGAGAGTCTTGCTCTTTTATTTATTTACTAAACTAAAAAATTAATTGAGAGACACAAAATTTAAGCATGCTTTTGTTCTGATGATAATCAAAAGGCCAAAATAATTGTGCAAGCACAAATTGGAGAATATTATTTTTTCCCCACGTTTTTGTTTTGTTCCCGAACAATAGAAGAGTCTAACTCTGTTACAACTCTCAATTTTAAACTACTCTAGAACTCCAATCTCCCACTGAACTTGCCACTTCAAACCTCAATGTCTAAATTACCACTCATCAACAACTCATTTTATGAAATGGAAAGCAGCCAAAATTTGGCTTTCCACCCTTGGGAAGTTCTTGCCAATGAGATCCCTTTTTCGGGTTGAAGAGTTTTGATGGTGGCAAGGCCTGTTCTAGAATACCAAATTGAAAAATGATATCTAATTTAAATGTTTTATGTTATTGGAGATGACGTCATTATAATGATTCACGTCATGATGACATCATCCTCACTTACATAAATGCAGTCGAATATGTTCGATTTTTGGACATTGTACTACGACTACCAAATTTGAAACAAGAAGGCATTAAAATACCCTCATGTTTTTAGTATATTCCAAATCTCAGATAAGAGTGCAAAACCCAATCTTCTCCCAACGGAATCACTGGCAACTGGCAAGATGCCACAGCTCTGGACCACAAACAAAAGGGTATATATGTCTACATCTCCTCCAATTGAATTGGCCAGACTTTTTTCAGAATTTTTTCCCCTTCAAATAACCAGCAAAGATGGTGTTTATTGAAGAAAATTGAGGCAAAGAAATAGCACAACCATTGCTATCAAAGCCCATCTTCAAAAGGTGCAACAAAGATTCCTAGAATACTCACGTTCCTTTTGTTCCCTACTCATGCCTGCAAGTATCTAAACCTGTCTGCTTAAACTTCCTTGACAGACCAAACTATTAAAAATAAATTTTCATACATTTAAATAACCTTGCAAAACATACTATTTTGTGATGAGCTATTTAATTTCATAAAGTTAGTAACTAGTAGATCTATTATGAACAACTTTTGCATGACAACAGAACAGTTTAAGGTTTGCTAGAAACCTAAAAGACTATTATGATCAATCTCAATAAAGTCCCAAGACATTTTTTGACAAAGACCAGAACCATCAATGTGAAAATGCTCAAACTCTATTTTTCAGTACCACTTCTTTTCTTTCAAAACTACATTGCCTTGAAAATCATTTCATCGGCCAATACGTCAACAATCATCAGCCAAGAAAAAAAAAACTACAATAGCAAAGTTTCATCAAACAAATGATGGGATCACATGCATACAAACTGATCACTCAAAAGCAATCCCAGGAAGAGTCTTAAGATAAAAATATAAACTTTGCGGTCAATGAGTTGAGTGAGTTGTTGCTGTTGTCTTCTTAAAATCAATCTTGTCGACTTTAACCTCTCCGTCAATGAGTTCATAAACATAGACCACAACGCGCAGGCCATCGATGTCCATGAGGACAAAACTAGGATTAACATCATAGGTGATGCTACTGTAGGAACCAGTTGCAGATCCGGGGTTAATAACAACACCTCCTTCATGTTTGTAGGCTGTGAACTGGTGGGTGTGACCTGTCACAAGTATGTCTACATCTAACTGCCTCTGGAGCATGGCCAGTGAGTCCAGATCTCCCCATGGAATAACCTTCAGAAGAGCAAATAAGCCAGATGCAAATGATTACTGTTGAATGATATAAATTGGAGATGCAACATAATCCTTCCCCATTTACTACCCTTCCCCCAGATGCAAAGTTCTCCCACTCTCCACCACAAGAGAGAGAGAGAGAGAGAGATCATTGTAGCAAATTCTTCACAATTTTGATATGGGTTTTGACCATTAGTAACCCAAGGTCAAGGAAAATTCTTCACTCAAGGCATGTAGCAGAGCACCAGCAATGAGCCAAAAGCAAACAAGACACGGTGAAATGGATTTGTCAATGCATGTACATCTCTAAAATTGAGACAAAAATGTTCAGCAACAACTTCCAATCAATTATAAAATAGAAAGGAATTAAGCCAAAGAGATGGGAAGACAGACTTCTATACAGAAGCAGTTAACTGAAAGATTATGATTCTATTACAAGCTGCAAGTACTCTGCCAATGAATTTTCTGCCAGAAAAACTTTTTTGTGAAAACAAATTAAGGAAATAAAAGTTTTTCCAAATAGGTTTACATTTTACAACCAAAGTATCCCCTCTATTCCTGAGTCCTGACCCTTCTTTGCCTTTGTAATCTGTTCTTTTGTTTTCCCTTTCACTACACTTAACATGCTTTATCATACAAATTCTTGTGCAATGAAGAAATATGTTCATAAATGAGAGAGCATAAATCAGGAAGACGTGATGGTTAATAAAAGAAGTGATGAAATTAAGGGGAAATACATTCATGATAAGATAATTGAAGGTTGCAGTAATTGATGAAAAACTGAACTGAGTATAACTGTAGATGTTTTCCTATTTGCATCAACAAATAAGCTAGACATCAGGTAGAATGAGCAATCATTAGTCAACACACTCCAACTTAAAGGGAAGGTTTCACAATATATATAGTTTGCCTCACTTTCTAGTATAAAATGTGCACGAGTAGGTTGAGATGAATAATTGGTACTAAAAGAAATGGCAAAATTAGGGAGGAATACATGTGAAGTTTGTACTTGTTGAGGTAAATAATTGGTACTAAAAGAAATGGCGAAATTAGGGAGGAATACATGTGAAGCTTGTACTTGTTGAGGTAAAACTAAGTGAAACCAATAATAATTTGGCCATTTCATTGAATCAATGGCAACATGAGTGAGAATAATTGGTCGTTTCACCCTGAGCTTTCACTCTGGTGGTACATGGGTGGAAATGGTTGGCATATATTTCTCATGTTAATATCTTATTGAACAGGGAAAAAAAAGGAAAAAAAAAAAGAAAAGAAAAGAAAAGAAAAGGAATATTTAAGAGATATGGTTGGGTTGGTAGTGCTGCAATGATTAGGGAATGCTAGAAGGATGTGTATATTAAGGCAGTAAGTAAAGAGTATAATATAGAAAATATGGCCTCAATATACAGTTCTAAAATTAGTGCGGCTAAAAATTGGGAAGTCGATAGATGGCTGGTAATAGAAGAAATGACAGAATAAAAAACAACTGAAATTCTCGAAGACTATAAGTGGCATCATTGACGATGAGGTAGTTGGTGAGGTAAAAGCTTGCTAAGATAGTTTGTCAATGTGCAACATTGATCAATTAATGCAACACTAAAATGTGTGGTGTGATCCAGACCGAAGGTGCCAAGAATATTAGACAAGGAAAAACACGTGTCAAGGCTGAGGCCGTGAACAAGATATGATCTTCTCACATTTATTCAGAAATATTGGTTTATGAAGAACAATTGGAAGAAGATAGATCCACGTAATTGACCTAACATTAATTGAATTGAGACCCATTGAGTTGAGTTGTATCGTGTATGGCCTCAAATATAGTCAAACTAGAAGACTGGCACACGTACTCCTAGTCTACATTATCCTTTTCTATTATCCACAATTGCTCGAAGTTCTGAGAATTTGGAAGAATACAGGAATAGGATTAAACTATGTCCATAATTAAGCTTTTGTTGATAAAAGCAAAAGATAAAGGAAATGTAAGGGGTGTTTATGGAAGTAGATTGTAACAACACAGCTTGTCCTACCTTTCTATAATAGTATAAATAAGAAAACAAAATAATGTATGTGTACCACAAAAATTTGGGATAAAGATACATTGAGTTGAATTGAGTTGCAAAGGAGTCCAAAGTTCACAACTAATATGAAAAAAAACCACAGTTTAATCTTCCAGATGGAAATTTAAATTTTCCATGTCAAAATATATACGAGTTTGTAATCTTGACATAAAAAGGGAACAGATTTACAACAAAAACAAAAGACAACAACCTGATGACCATGGCATACTCCCAGCTTGAACTGACCAATGGTTAATGTTTTTGTCTCTGGGTAACGTGTCTCTTCATCATATTCACCTCGAGTAATATGCATATCTGGACAAAGAGTCTTCAAGTAGTCATGAACCTCCTGTGAAACATTATTAGAATGCAATGAGGTCAAGTGTCATATATTAAGTTTCTATACCCTGATAACAGAAATTGAATAAAAAACACTTTGGATGACTAGCAAAATAAAATTTTACATGCTTCTATAACTACATATAAGAAGATGACACCAATAATACATTAATTATGATTATGAATTGGGAGAGGATGAAAGGGAAAGAAGTCAAAGGTTTATTATAAACACCGTTAAGAATGGAAATATTATATTTTCCAGCCTGGTCCATCACATCATGGAAAAATGCAAGGAGATGCTTCTCAGCTGGATGAATATTGAGGAGGTCAATAAGGTGTCAAAGAACAATCAAGAAAACTATTAAGGATGAAAATGATAGGTGCACAAGTGAACTAATCATAAGGAGGATATCACAAACTTCAAAAGGAAGCGACTAAGAGGGCTATAGCCCTATACCAAACAAGCTCTGAACAGCATCATCAAGGAACATGATTCATGCATCATATGTGAGCAGTGATTAGATCAGATGAATTTCCAGTCCAAGCAAACCTAGTTTGAACTCATCAAATGAAGAATGATAAGGCTTGTATATTCACATAATGCAGGAAAAAAGGGATTCATACCCTAAAAAGAACAGTGACAAATAGTTTAGGTTCATCAAACGAAGAATTATAAGCCTTGTGTATGCACAGAATGCGAGAGAAAAAGGGACTGATACCCTAAAAAGAACAGTGACAAATAGATTATAGGAAGGAATGTGATAAGTAGCTTGAAGGGATGGAGTTAACTAGTGATTATTGCATAGATAGTGACTATTACATAGCCGATCATAATGTTGCAAGTCTATCAACCAGTTTAATGGGAGTAATCTTAACATACTCAGCAATTAATATATCAGTTCCATGATGGCGAAATAACTGATGACAATAAAAAAAACAGAATACTTCCAGATCCAGAGACATGGAACCATATATACTGCTTTTTATCTAGGTTAGGGACTTTATGAGTATGGTAGAACTTGGATGAAGATTAACAATTAAGTCTTGGAGGAGAAAAGTTGTGGACGCATCAAAATGCAAGAAGAACCCATAAATTTTACAGTGAAAATTAGATAATCCGACACCACTATAGCACATTAGACCTGAATAAATGGCAGAAGAAAAACCATTAAAGATAAGAAAAATTCAAGAACAGCGCTCACTTTGATGCATAGATTTCCAGTGCAAATGATGTGTTGGATCTTCCCAGGAACAAGCATGGACTTGAACTTTGCTGGCAGCTCAGGTGCCCTGTGGGGTATGTGAAGATCCCCTAGGGCTAACACCAACACCATCCTCAACCTTTTTGATGGACCAGCTCAAGGTTCAAAAACATTCAATAAAATCCCAAAACCTGCAATAACCACATATTAAATTAATAGCCATGAAAACACCAAATCAAACTGTATAATCAACACTGTTATAAGACCTAAAAATATTGAAATGAAATCTGATCAACTCAAGTTTCAACATCTGCAAAGACACCTGAAGAGTTTTGAACTTAATCATGATTATTAAATTAATTAAACGAAAACTACTTAAATGAATAACTAGGAAATGATTGTGATTATATAAAACCAAGATTCATAAAAATACAAATTAAGATAGAGTTGAATCGAAATTGAAGCTGCTATTTGAGAAACTAATTTGTTGAATCATGATAGAAGATTTGTAAGTGAACCTGAAATTTACCGATGAAGCCTCTCTCCTCTGCCGTTGACTGCTCAAGTTTTTATTTGTTCGTTTCGCTGACAAATTTCGATCGGGAGGTGGGAGCGAATACGTACGACGCCGTCTCTACGTTTTGGAAATGTGAACTCGCCATATTGTAAGAGGGTAACTCCAAAACTTGCCATATATATGTTGCAGAAAAATATTATTTGAAAAAAAATATAATAAAACTCCTAAACGAAGAAAAGGTTGCATTTGATACCGTTAACATGGATATAAAATTACTAATTTATCCTTCATCAAAAGAAGCCTACTTTTCATTTAGGATCCACTTGGTTAGTTAGAAGTAAGGCTGCACAAAGAATCGTGAGAATCGGAACCGGAATCGTACGGAACCTCACCTGTGTTTCATACGGTTTTGGATTCATTTTTCAAGGAACCGTTGAACACGGTTCCGGTTCCGGTTTCAGGTCCAGCAGAACCAAACCGAATCGAACCGTAGGTGACGGTTCTAAGGAACTAGAACCGGAACCAATCCGAAATCGTTAAATTAGTTATATAATTAGATTAGTTATTAGTTTTATTACTAATTTACTATTATAATATTATGATAATATTATACAAACACCAAACATATATGGTTAAACTACATTTATTATTAATAATATTGTATTATATTATATGTTGATTCAAAATATTAGATTGTTCAATTTAAAAAAAAAAAAAAAAAAACTGGGAACCGCGGTTCGGAACCGAACAAAACCGTTGGCTACGGTTCGGTTCCACCTCCCAACGGTTCTGGTTCCGATTCCAAATAATAGAGAATCGTTGGGACTGTTCCGGTTCCGGTTCCTCCAGGAACCGTAAGAAACCGAACCGTGTATACCCCTAGTTAGAAGTCACAGGAAAGGGAAAGAAATTTTTTTTTTTTACAGCTTTTAGGAGTTTGGTTAAAAGAAAAATGAAAATTTTCAGGATTCCATAACTGCTTTATTTTTCTCAAAAAATTTGTAGCATAAAACACGAGAAAATTTTACTTTCTCGTGACTTTATATCTTAATTATTATTATGTCTCTTTGTTTCTCTTCACTCTTCACAGTTTTCACAGAAGTGGTGAGTTATTATAACTCTCTTCACTGTAGCTTTCCTACTATAACATGTTATCTCTATATTAAAAATTGTATAGCTTTCTTTTTTTATATATACATTTTTTATAATTTTGTTAATTAAATAATGTTTTAAAATTTTAATATAAGAAGTTGAATAATTGGAACATGTTCATTTTTGGAATTGTCAAGAGTTACAACTCTTTAATCATAATGGAATTCTCAATTCCTTATATTTTATACCTATTAAAAAAAAGAGTTACCTATTAAAGCTAGATGACTCTTTCCAATAATTATTTATCTAAGCTAAATTATCATTATTAATAATTTTACCAACTTAACCAGAAGAGGTATATTAGCATTGAAACATCACTATTATATTGTGCAACTTTTAGTTTTGAATAATAGATAGTCTTTTATTTGGCTTTCAATAACTTTTAACTTCAAATACTCTCATAAGTTCTTGATGACTTGCACCGTCTATTTCTTAGCTAAAAATAAATATAAACAATTGGGTAGAAAAAGATCGAATTTATTTGCTAAAAATAAATATAAGCTATTGGATAGAAAGAGATTGAATTTATTTAACACAAATTTATTTATTTTTAGTGTTTAAAATCAAAGGGTAATTTTGGTAAGTATAATTATTTTCTTTTCACGTTCATACTATCCAAATTAACAAAACAATATTTCCTCAAAACTTTCCTGAAAAAATTTCATGCTAACCAAATGCATGTTGGAAACCTAATTTTCTTTTCTTTCACTTTTAGTTCTTACCATAGTGCTATCTAACCAAACGGACCCTTATAGAATTATCAAGTCACATCAATGAATGAAAATATAATAAGTTTGTTAATCGATACTCCTAGGATTTTGATTTAGGAGGCATGGAGACTTTTATATGAATAACATATTCATATCGTGTGTCTATATTGGATATGTGTTTGATACGTCCTAATGCAAAGAAACATGTTGCACAAATTTGATTTGTTTACTCCGCTTATCATAATTTAAACCTAAAAAAAAAATAACGGAATCATATATTCTCCAAATTTTAAAGATCTACACTATCATCATTGTTGTATTTATTTTATTCGAATGGAGTTGGTCACATTAATTCTCCTTTTTTCATTATTTTATATTATAAGTTATATCACTTTGGGTCTCTATAGCAATCGTTTCCCTTTTGTGTTTCTGTTTTCATCAAAAACATGAGTAATGTTTTTGTTGTGGAGTATGTTCAATAGTGATTGGAAGCATATTTGGCAACTTAAAATTTGTTGCAATATTTTTGGATGCAAAAACATGGAAACATGTTTGGTAAAAAAAGTTACAAAATTGAGAAACAAATTGGTTAGTTTAAAAAGTCACCTAGAGTTTTTTTTCGGGCACAAGTGCAAAAAAACTTCCCTGAATTTTCTCAGATGTGTAAATCCACTCCCTTAACTATTTTTTTGAAGCAAATCAGTCTCTCATCTTATAAGAGTGGGCAACTTGACCCCTGACAGAACTGTAATGACATATATAGTTATATACCATTTACCATGATGTCATATTCTTTATAAATATAGTTTTTTCTAAATAAAAATTTAGAAAAATAAAAAAATAGTTAGATAAAATTTATAAATAATAAGTTTAGAAACATAAAAAAGTAAAATGCCAATAAATTTTTATTTAAGAATTTTATCAAACTATTTTTTATTTTTTAAAATTTTTATTTAGAAAATACTATACTTGAGAAAAGAGTATATATGTTAGCTGATTAAATTTTTATTTTTAAAAAATTCTTAAATAAAGTTCTTTTAGCCTTTTACTTTTTTTATGTTTCTAAACTTATTATTTAGAAATTTTATCTAACTATTTTTTATTTTTTTGAACTTTTAGAAAACACTATATTTATAGAGAAAATAATATAATGGACATAGTAAATGCTATATATGTCATTATAGTTATGTCAGAGAGTCAAGTTGTCCAATTTATAAAATAAAGAACTGATTTGCTTCAAAAAAATAGTTCAAGAGTTGAATTTGCACATAAATAAAAGTTCAGAAAAGTTTATTTAATAAATTTGTTAGCCATTCAATTTTTAAATCTCTCAGAGTTTTCTAAGCTTCTTTCTTATATTATTTTCCTATCTCTTTAATTGTGTTTTCTAATTCTTTGAGTAATGTGACTTGTAATTCCTATATTAGATTCATCACTCTCAGTTTCCTTTCTAGTAAATTCTGAATTTAATATTATTTGAAATTAATTTTGAAAAAAACTACCAATAAGTCCTACAATTCTAATAGGTAAATAAATCATGTCAATTTTTAATAGGATCAATAACCCATAATTTTGAATTTTTTTGGGATATATTGCAAAAAAATCCTTTACTTAAGAATCAAAGTGGAGTGTGCTTAAGGACGTTTAGCTCCCTCACTATAGCATAATCCATATTTAATATAGGGCAAATTACACTTACCTCCCTTCTAGATTGACTTTATAACACTTACCTCCCCTGTATTTTGGCATATAACACTTACCCCCCTCTAGTTTGCACATTGGTAACAAATACCCCCTTCTGTCAATCAAACTAACGATTTTTACTAATGTCATCAAAATTTAATCTTAAAAGGATAATTATACCCTTAAAAATGTTGCGACTGAAGTTGATGGGTCTCGGCTTCAATGGCAGCTCCGGTATTGGGATAGTAGTGGCTAGTGGTTTGGCCGGAGCTAGGTCTTCTCGTCAGTGGTTTCAATGGTGAGTGTTGATAGCGTAGGTGGTGAAGCATGGTGGAGATGGAGGTGGGTGGTGGCTCAGCTGGAGGTGATGTTGCTACGGTTGAATGTCTGAAGTGGGTCTGCTCAAATGGTGGCTCATGGTGGGGGAAGCGGGTCTACATAATTGTTTTGGTGTTGCTTGAATAATGGTGGTGGAGTTAGTGGTTTGGTGGGTTTGATCGGCATTGGGTTTGTTTGGCCGAGGTGAAGATAATAGTGAAGATATGAGTCTTTTAGGTGCGGTAGTGGAGGTGGTGGGTCTCGGCTTCAATGGCAGATCCGGTATTAGGATGGTAGTGGCTAATGGTTTGGCCAGAGCTGGGTCTTCTCGGCAGTGGTTTCAATGGTGAGTGTTGATGGCGCAGGTGGTGAAGCTTGGTGGAGACGGAGGTAGGTGGTGGCTCGACTGGAGGTGATGTTGCTACGGTTGAAGGTCCGAAGTAGATCTGCTCAAAGTGGTGGCTCATGGCGGTCTATAATTGTCCTTTTAAGATTAAATTTTGATGACATTAGCAATAATTGTTAGTTTGATTGACAGAATGAGATATTTGTTATTAATGTGCAAACTAAAGGGGGTAACTATTATATGCCAAAACACATGGGAGGTAAGTGTTATAAAACTAATCTAGAAGGAAGGTAAGTGTAATTTACCCTTTAATATAAAAGTTCCTTCATATTTGGTTATATGATGTTACTATTACGCCTAATATCTTCATTACAGTTTCTATTGTCTCTTTCTTTAATTTATGTTTAGTTTGAATTATCAAAAGTATATTATATACTTTATTGCAACATATTACTCTATCATGGGTTCTTGTCCCAAATTGAATAGATATGAGATAATTAGTGGGCTTACACAGGCGGTAAACAATACTATCCAGTAACTTTAATTGAATGGAAAACACATCTCCTATCTTGTTATGCATTTTTTTTTATTATAAAAAAAAAATCAATTTTGATTAAATTTAAATTAATAAATTATTAAACAAACACAGAGTACATAACAATCATAATCACAGGTTTTCTTAACATTATAATTAAATTTTTAACTTACTCTATCATGGAAAACAATGAAAACAATCACTGATTTTTTAGTCTTCTTTTAAATTTGCTCATAACTTGATTCGAATTCTGGTTAAATTGACTTTCCTGTGGGATCCAATGGGTTAAATACTTAAATATCATATATTATGTAGATTATAACTCGAGAACAATGAGCAATCCATCCGGCTCATAAAAAAAGGGTTAAATACACTGATTTTTTTGAGGTTTGTCTTAATTACCCTCGATGAAACTTTTCAAAAACTTTGCAGTGATCTTCCTGACATTTGCTCACTTGTTACTAATAACTCCATTCATCCAAAAAATTGTATGATCAGACTAAATTGCCCCTCTGGTATCTAAAAAGACTTTATTACTCTTACAATAATATTTAATTACAAATAAAACCTAATTTTTTGGACAAAACTACCTTTCTCTTCTCCTTTCTCTTTTTCTCTCTCCACCTGTAACCGTACACCCCTTCTTTCTTCTTTTCCACTCTTCAGTCTCCACCCACCACCACCAACACCATCACCAAGTAATAAAATCAAGACTACCAATCAGTTTCTCCAACAAACCTACCAACAACCCAATTGCAAAACAATTTTGAACAAAATAAAATATAAACCCAATTATATAGATTCATATATATAATAGTTCAACTAGATTATATAGAATTCTTGATAAAGTTGTGTTTGGGTTCTCTTCTGTTTCATCTTTTAGAGTTGGGTCCAGAAACGTATATACATGAAGCATATTCTTGGTAAGTCGTATACATGTAGCATATATAAAATAAACACTAAAACACATATTTGAATCTCTGGTAGTGTATGAGGATGAAGCTAAGGTTTTAGAGATTTATTGTTCCTTTCGACTCTTTAACGAATAAATGCCATCACCGTTGTCGATGAACTTGAAACTGACGTCACCTCTCGAATCTTGCAAAATATCAAATGGAAAATACATTGAATCAATAAATTTCTTGATTCAAAGTACTTACACCGCCATCGCAACTTGAACAGTTGCAGAAAATATGCAATCAGAGCCTAATCTGACCCATACAACCCTTGCGCCGCCCAATTCCTCGCTGCTGCTGAAACCCACATCAACAATAATCGAGTTGAGAACCAGTTCAAAGACCTAGTTTTACACCTAAACCGTAACAGAAATAAGTTCGATTTTGCCTCTAAGGCTTTCGAGCTCATTTGCGAAGCATGGACCGTGCAGTGGTGTGTGTATATGTTGTCTATGAGTGTGTGTATATACACACACATATATATAATAGAGAAGATGGAAAGCTTGGTTGGTGCAGTGGTGTGATGAAAACCTTGGTACATTGATGTGTGTATATGTGAAAACTTTGGTTGGTGTAGTTGTGTGTTAAAAACGTTGGTGCAGTGGTGTGTATGTGTTATATATATATATAAGAGATCGAGAAGATGGATAGATGAAAATTAAGGTGAAATTGGTAAGCTATGTTTTTTTAAGGTGGGCAATTTGGTCCTTTTACAAGACTAATTTTTTTGGTTATTTTAACATTAAAATATTGGGGGTACTAAGGTAAAATCACATCAAAAATAAACTGATTCTGTCAATGCAAGATTTTTGAAAAATTTCATCTAAATGTAATTAAGTCAAATCTAAGGGGAAATCATTGTATTTGACCTAAAAAAAATCAACCGAATGGTACCACGACTACTTGTAGAACTTAGATTTGTTTGGATTGATTGAATTGGAAGGAAAAGAAAAGAAAAGAAAAGAAAGAAAGAATATTATTTTTTGTGTTTGAATTGTTATTAGTAAAGAAAAGAAAGGATAAAGAGTGAAAAGATTTGGAGAGAAATGATATGAATAAGTAAATATTTCATAACACCAAAAATAATTCTAACATTTTAAAGAACAAAATTTAAAAGACATTTGAGTTAAAAGACATTTGAGTCTATTTTGTAATATAAACACAAAAAAACATGATAGTAAATTGATTAAAATGGATTCTTTTCTTTTTTCTTCTTTATCTTTTTCAAATAAAAATCCTATCATTTTCTTTCTTTTCCTTTATAATTTATCCAAACATGAATACATGTTATTCTCTCTTTTCTTTCATAATTAATGTTATAATTTCTTTTCTGTTTATACAAATGGAGCCTGAACGTGACAAACTTTCTATCGTTTAATCGATTTCAAATCTCAATCTTTGATTGTTTGAATGGTTAAGTACAATGACATTCTTTGAGGTTTGACCTAATTATACTAAGATGAAATTATTCAAAAATCTTGTAATAACCCTCCCTCACTTACTTTTGGGTATGATTTTACCTTATTACCCCCAATATTTTAATCTTTAAAAAATAAAAAAACATATACTTCTGTAAAATGACTAAACCCAACTTTATTAAAAAAAACTAGCATCAGAGATGCACAGTAGCACAGATCCACCGATTTTCTGTCTTGTATATGTATATATATATATGCATATATGCATATATACATACAGATATATACACATACACATACGATATAAACGATTCATATATACATATGTATATATATACATATATACACAAACACTAAAAATGATTCATCTTCTCTCTCCTATATATATATATATATATATATATATATACACATATATACACACAGACAACAGAAACAATTCATCTTCTCTCTCTTATATATGTGTGTATATACATATATATATATGTACACACACACTAATAACACACCACAAATTCCATCTACAAATCACCATCAATCTAGGGCATTCTCTTCCACCCACGGTCCGGTGTTGTTCTTATAACGCATCGATGGCTGCCGTGGCTGATTCAGTGGTTGTGATGGCTTACGAAACCTGTTCGGCGATGGTAGTGACGAAGTCTAGATCGGTGGCAACGAACAAGTGGGAGTGTCCATGGCAAAACGGAGGTTTGCAAAATCGGTGTTGACGGATCGGTGGAGTTGGATTGTTGAGATCTAGTGAAGGTCTCCTATTTTTCGTGTACCAATATATATATATATATATCGATTTGAGGAAGATGGCTGGACTAGTATATAAATATATATGATCATAAATTGGTCTCTCTGTTGCGATGACCATGGTACAGATCAGTGGTGGTGATGACGATGACTAGTTCGGTGCTGATTCGTCTGTATTGAAATTGGGGAAGAAGAGATCATTGCAATTGGGAATGATTTGTTTGGATTAGGTACAAATCGGTTAAGTTTGGTTTGTTTGAAATTGGGAAGGATTAGTTTGGATTAGGTACATATTGATTAGGTTTGGTTTGTTTGAAATTAGGAAGGATATATATGGATTAGGGTTTGGTCTTGAATTTGGTTAATTTCGTAAGTATACTGACTTTCATGTACAACGACACTTTTGTCTTATAAATTAGATATTTTTTTAAATAAATATCATTGTATGACTTAAAAAGTCATTTCATATTGAGAGAGGACATTTTGGTCAAATCATATATTTTTTTTGGACGGAGGAGATATTAGTAACAAGTGTGCAAACTTTGAGAGAATATAATGTACATTTTTGAAAAAATTTCATTTTAAATGTAATTAGGTCAAATCCCAGGTAGGTCATTCTATTTAAGCCAAAGTGCAATAAATCTTCTCTTGTTTTAAAATGCTGCACAATATCATTCTCTCATTTTTTTGGTGCAACAAACACTTTCTAATTTACAAATTCGTACAATTTATCCATATTTGATATTATTTAAATTAAAAATTGACTTAAAATGAAAAATAAAAATAAAAAATCGAATAATTTATTGAAAAATACCAAAAAAATTACTGAATTTTTTTTTTAATTTGTCGAAAATATTTACTAAAAAAAAAAGAACTTTAATTCACCAAAATTTTCGATAAATTTATTTCGGTATTTTTTTGTAAATTTTTGATGAATTAAAGTTCTTTTTTTGTATTTTCGATAATTTATTTCAGTATTTTTTATCAAATTAAAGTTCTATTTTTTGGATAAATTTTTTTGAGTTCTTTTTTTCAGTAACTTTTTAAATATTTTTCACTAAATTAATTAATTTTTTAATTTTTATTTTAAAAAGAGGTTGAATTGCACTTTGGCTTTCTATTGTTTTAACCTTCAGATGGCAGCTGTATCCCACTGTCTCACATCACATCACATGCTCAATTTCGAAATTTAGTCCAGTTCAAACAACACACACACAATTGTGCCCACCCCTTCTTTTTTATACCCAAACCTTTCAAATTTACTCCCCTCTCTCTCTCTATAAACATCTTTCTCTCTCTCAAACTCCCCACTTCTCTCTCTCTCTCTCTCTCTCTGTTGTAAGTATAGCTCTCTGTTGTTCAACTTTTCACTCCCAAGAAAAACCAAAAATAAGGGAATACATCTCAATCCACATGGGTCAGGCTGGTATTCAAGTCGGAAACGCCTGTTGGGAGCTTGACTGCCTCGAACATGGCATCAAGGTGAAAATGCCCTCTTCCAAAAACCCTAATTTTCTCTCTTTCATTCAAAAACGACATTGAAAAATCTTCTACTCTTCTCTTGCTTATTAATTGTTGTTGAATATCTGTTTGTTTTGAGTAGCCTGATGGACAAATGCCGAGCGACAAGACTGTTGGCGAGGGGACAATGCCTTCAATACGTTTTTCAGCGAGACTGGTGCCGGAAAACACGTCCCTCATGCCGTCTTCATGAACCTCAAACCCACTGTCATCGGCGGCAAAGAAGACGCTGCTAATAACGTCGCTCGAGGCCATTACACCAGTAAGAAACCTCCCTCCCATATATCGTTTCTTAATAATCTCTCTACTTTAATTCCATATCTTTTTTGGTCACATTTTTGAGGTTTATTAATACAATTTCAAGGAGGAAAAAGGCTATCATGTGGGAACTCTCATGTTGATCTCTCAATTTAGTGACTTAGTTAGTGAACTTAGTGTTCTCGAGAGTGATAATGTTCCTCTTTTATAGACTTAATTTTTCCAAGAGAAATAATGAAAATTGAATCCTACCATTTTGGTTCATATTTCATTTAAATTTTGGGTTAAGAGGTATCTGCATCTTAAAATGTCCTCTATTATTGTCTTCTGAAATACATGGATCCTACAATGGTATTGGATGTTGTCCAATTTTTTGGAAAGAGTGGTGCTACTCTAACCGATGAATAGCACAGCCTTCAAATGGATTCATTGGGTTCATTGAATGCATCTAAGGGCTGGGAGCACTTAGTTGACTCTCAATTTACCTAAAAATATGAATTTAGTCGATTTTGTTTCTTTTTTATATGAGCATCTTCTTTATTTACCAAAAAAAAAAAAAAAAAAACGAGGAAACAGAAAACCAATATAATGGAACAGGGGCAACGTAATTTAATGTTATTGAAAGAAAATTAGAAATAGAATCCTTAGAGAATTAAAGTATCAAAGTTTAAAAAAAAATTAAATGTAAAGAAAGATTTACATCTAGCCATTTAGGATTTTCATATTCTATGAAAAATAAATGTATTTTACTGCAAAAAAAAATGAATAATCAAGTTTGTAGTGAGTTGGTTATAGAAAAACAGAATTAAAGAAGGTTGAGTTGCTTTCTCTATCTCTTATTCGCAAACTCAAAGAGGAAGCTGTAGCGCAGTCATGAGAGGCCGCTGGAGTGAAATTACGAATAGAGAGAATGAGCTATTGTTAATCTTGGAGGTTTTTTTTTTTTAGAAATTAAGAAGTATGACTACACTTTGATACCATGTTCTCACGCCCCAGATTTCCAAACCTGGCGTGATAAAAAGAATTAAATTAAAAGTCAAAACTCAATTGTCAATGCCCTTGAAACTTGGTAAAATTATTTTTTTTCCTTCAAATAAAAGAAATTCATTTTTCTCAAGATTTTAATAACTAGGCTCTATACACTTAGAATTTGTTTCGGAAACTATTTTTATTGAAAAGACGACTTCGAAATACTCAATTTAGGCTCAACTTTTGCCAATTAGTTATCAATTTTCAAGTTTAAAAAGAATATATAAAACAAATTTAAGAAAATAGTTACACACAATACACCCCATTTTCCACTATTTCTCAACGTATAACACACAAGTGAATGTATATATATATTTTTCTTCCTTCATCTCACTTCAAGTCTCATAATTCTCACTATACATAAAATCTTTTGATGAAACGAAATTCATTAAATAGAGAATTTCGAGAACTTCCATTTGAGTACCACTTTCACTATGTTTTGACCTAGGACGGAAATGTTACGAATTATTGAAATATAAAAAAAATTCAAATATTCATATACACATGTTTTATTACTGTATCTTTACCATTACTAATTCAAATTCAAATAACTTCTCTTGAATCTTTACCATTACTAATTTATTAGAGTAAAATAAAAATTGAGGGGGGGCATTTTTGAAATTTACAAAAAATATGTATATAATAGTAAAGAAAAAAATTATTTCAGGGGGGGCATGTGGCACACACTGGCGTTTTCAACTATACTTGACTAACCGACTACTCACAAACTGATATTTGACTAATCGACTACTCACAAGGGGCTGTGAATCTCACAACATTCTAAATAGTGCGGTCCATAGCTCCATGTGAGTAGTCGGTATGCCAATTGTCAGTTAATGTAGGATCACTCTAGTAAGAAACTAATCGGTCAATTATGCCTATTTTTTAATTTGCTATATTTTTCAAACTAATAGGGTTGACTGCTAAGTTTTTCATACTAATTATAAATTATACAAAAACACTATTTAGACTTTTTCGATTCAAAAGGTTCTTCTGAATGTTTTTATCTAATTACCCTACTATTTAGCACAAAACTCACCAACCCACCTAAACAACAAAAACCCATTCTTACCCTTACCCACCTACCAGTTAAACCTACCATTCTCTCTTAAACTTACCAATTATTTCTTTCTCTACATATATAATCTATAGAGATATAAATATACAAAGAGAAATTAAGAAAAGGAAAAAAACATGTTGCACAGATGCAATAAGTCTCTGAAAAAATAAAAGAACCAATGTTGCATCGGTGTCTCCAAAAAAATGAAAGAAACAATGGTGCATCGGTGCAAGAAATCTTGCATCGGTGCAACATTGTGCAGTTAAAAAAAGAAAGAAACAATGTTGCACCGGTGCAAGAAATATTGCACTGGTGCAACATTGTGCAGTTAAAAAAAGAAAGAAACAATGTTGCATCAATGCAAGAAATATTGCACCGGTGCAATATGTAGAATTTAGAAAAGAAGAAGAGAGAAACAATGTTGCACCAGTGAAAGTGTCATATTTATAGATTTTATGTGTATTTTTATTTTATATATAATTTTTTGCATGAGTAATAAAAGTGGTTGATTGTAATTTTTTTCGTACTGAAAGGCCAATTTCCAGAACGTGGCTAATTGGAGCTATGGTTCATCGCTAAGGATGTGTTGTACTTTTCTTTAATCATCTCTTTAAAAAATTAAACAAAATTTAATTTAATATTTTCTTTTGACTTTTATAATAAAGTTTCTAGTGCATTTACATGTTTTTGGTGTCCTTTCGGAGTTTAAGGAATAATGAAATAAAAAAAGTGCCAGCAGCCATTACTAAAAACTTTTAGTTACCCTTGTGAGGTGAAAGTGTCGCACCAGTGCCGGGAAAGTGTAACGTTTGTGTCACCCTAATGCAGTAAAAATGTCACAACCACATAAAATGAAAATCTAAATTAATTATTTACTAGAATGTGGATATATAACAATTGTGTCAAACAAAAACTAGTGAGGTTAGTAGCAAAATGCACTGGTGTGGCAAAAGCTGTACCGGTGCACTGTCAGTATATATATATTAATTTTTTTGTATCTCTTTGATTATCTTTATAGATTACATAGGTATAGAGAGAGAGAAGCTTAGATTGTTCTTTTGTAAGAGTAAGAATGAATAGAGAGAGATGATGTATTTTGCAAATTATTTTAAGAGAGAATGGTAGCTTTGACTGGTAGGTGGGTAAGAGTATGGATTTTTGTTCTTTGGGTAAGTTGGGGTGTTTTGGTCAATTTTGTAATAGAGAGCCATAGGGTAATTGGATGAAAAATTGTAGAGGGTTTTTTTGGACCATGAAAAAGTCTAAATAGTGTTTTGTAATTTGAAAAATTTAGCGGTGAATCCTAATAGTTTGAAAATAGTACCAGATTAGAAAATATGTGGGGGACATGTTAGGGTGCAAGAATTGTTAAAAATTTATGTAGGGGTGATCATTAGATTGTACGACTATTATAGTGATTTCGGTATTTATTAATCACATATTGGGTCTTTACTAATGTCGAAATAAAAAAAAGTGGTTGTATGATTTAATTGTGTACTTAATTTTGTTTTGTATGTAGGAGAGTCCTAAGCCTTTTTTTTTTCCTTTCTTTTTTTTTTTTAGCAAGGCAACTCATTGATTTGAGAAAATGAGTTAACCAAATGCATCATTGATTTGAGAAAATGCGATCATCTACTTTTAGCTGGAAGGAGATTGTGGATCTGTGCCTAGACCGCATCAGGAAGCTTGCGGACAACTGCACTGGCTTGCAGGGTTTCCTAGTTTTCCATGCTGTTGGTGGTGGGACTGGTTGCGGTCCTGGCTCTCTCCTCCTTGAAAGGCTTTCAGTGGACTATGGCAAGAAATCAAAACTTGGCTTGTCACGATCCAATTTTTGGGACATGATTTTAAAAAAATAGAATAAAATAAAGCTTTAAATATGAAAAAAAAATCATCATAATAGAAAGAAAAAAAACCTCACATTAGATTTCGAACCGCAAACCATTAATAAAATGTTTCATGCAAAAAAAAAAAAACAAACATTGTATTAAACTTAAAACATGGTCTCTTTGGTAACAACAGTATTAAATGGAAGCATCGTGCTATAAGAAAGAAAAAAAAATCCTTAGGTAGATTCACGTCCTAAGTTTAGGAAAGCCTTCAATGTTTTCAAATTTCGTTGAACCTGAAATTTTTTAGGTTGACCAACCACAACCCAGTAGGAAAATCCTCTAAATCCATATATACAATTAAAAATAAAAATAAAAATAAAAAACATCACATAAAAATTTAAAGAAACATAAGCATGTTGATTGGTAGGAGTAAATAAATAAATAAATAATACCATTGATGCAACCACATTTCAAGATTCCGAAATTAAGGAATGTTTGCATATCTTAAGAAAATTAACCTAACCCTGTTATGTATACTGCACACACCAGCAAATTTTCAGTTATTCTCACGGCGGACTGCTGACCCCAACTATGTTTCAGAACAATTATCGGTCTTTCAACCGGAGGGATTACAACCTTTCCTATTTTATCCGATTATACATGAACAAGCACACACAATCAAATTTTATTCCTAAACAAGCATCGATTTCATTCCTTTCCTTGAACAATTTTCCATGAAACAACCCAAGAAGTTATCTTGGACAACATACTAAAATTAATCCTCTTATACAAACATGAGAATCATATGCGCACGAAAGTTGGACAACATACTAAAATTAATCCTCTTATACAAACATGAGAATCATATGCGCACGAAAGAAGATAAGCTAATTTTTCTTTAAAAGCAATATAGCTAAACAACCAAGAAAAATTAATGTATAAAAAAAACTCATTTACAATGTTTTAAACCTAAATTTAAGAAACAGTAGCAGGAATCCCTAAATTACATTACAATAATTGAAAATAGTCTAATAACTTTATTATAGTTGAAAACAGTGAGCTTTTATTTTCTTATAGACAATAAAAAAAAAAATAATAATAATGATAGTACTTGCTTGAAATTCTAACTTCAAATATAATTACATAAAATACACTAAAACTACGTTATATATATTTGGATGGGTGAAAGTAAGTTATATATATATATATATATATATATATATATATATACATTCATCTTTATTTGTAACATAAAAATTAGTCTAGCACTAAAAAAAAAAGTTACTATATTGTTGTAACATGACAAAATAAATTCCCTGCACAATCATATAACTATATATCTATTAAAATATTACACAATCCATATTAGATTATATATATTTCTATTAAAATATTATACTATCCACAATCTACTGTGCAAATCTTTACATAATTTACTTATCAAAAACAAACAATACACTCTTCCTTTATGATTTGAGAGAATCTAAAATCATAGGTCACATTTAAAAATCAACCGTAGAAATTGCTTGGAAAAATTAGCAAACAAAAGACATAACCAATTTAAAAAAAAAATCTATTTAATTCCATATATAAATCTAGATTACATTCCCTACCTACTCATGAGGTAGATTTCTGCGTGGATTGGTCCCTGCTCTATCCTTCTGAACTTTTGTTCCAATGCTGCACCTCTCTCTCTTTCTCTAATTTTAGAAAATAAAATTCTGCCCTTAACTACATGAATTATCTCCATATTTATAATTCATTCTTTTAGTAACTGACACAGAATATAGAAAGACTCAAATTGATTTGGTAAAATGATGAGAGGACGTGGGTTGTCAATTGAGGAAAAACAAAAGTCACACTTACTACTACATTTACCCTCTAATAACCTCTGCATTTATCTTATAATCATTTTTCCTACCAGGGTATTAATTTCTGTCTGTTGAGAAGTCAAAAGGTTAATATTTTGCCAATCTCATTCCCCCACTTTTCATATTTATTTTCAGGTCATTTATTCCAATCCCAAGTTTAGTATATATATATGCGTATAAATGAATATAGCGATATCTTAAATCTACTTATGTAAAATAAATAAATAAACGTATTTTGAAATAAATAAAAAAATACTGGTCAACACAACCTACCCTCCTAAAAGAAAATTTCGTCCTCAAAATTGAAAACACACATACTTGATTTTTCAAAAATACCAGGATATTTCTTTTAGATTTCAGACTCCAACTCCCACGTAGCTTCTTGCGTTCTATGATGTCGCCACAAGACTTTAACCAAAGAAATTGTCTTAGTGCGCAAAACATGTTCCTTTCTGTCCACTATCTTCACAGGTCATTCCTAATAAGAAACATCTTTTCCGAGATCAAGGTCCTTCTAATCCAAAATGTGAGCTAAATCTGGTTCAAAATTTCTTAACATAGATACATGAAAGACGTTATGAATACCCGAGAGTTAAGGTGGCAAAGCCAATCGATAAGCTACTTCTCCCACTTTCTCAAGAATTTCAAACAGACCTATGTAGCGTGGAGCTAACTTCCTAGTTTTGCCAAATCGTTTAATTCCTTTCCGCACTGCGACCTTGAGAAATATATGATCACCAATATTAAACTCCAAAGGTCTTCTTCTTTGATCAGCGTAACTTTTTTGACGACTCTGAACTGTTAAAAGTCATTATCGTATGACTCTAATTTTCTCCGTTATTTCCTGAACTAAGTCTGGACCCAAAAGTGTGGTCTCACTAATCTCCGCCCAACATATAGGTGATTTACATGGCCTACCATAAAGTGTCTCGTATGGATCCATTTCTATACTCGACTGGTAGCTATTGTTATATGAAAACTCCACCAAAGACTATCCTTCCAGCTACGACGAAAATCTATCACACAAGTTCTTAACATATCTTCCAAAATCTGTATAGTTCTCTCAGATTGCCCGTCCGTTTGAAGGTGATAAGTTGTGCTAAAGTTCAGTTGTGTCCCCATTTCACTCAGATTGCTCGTCCGTTTGAGGGTGATAAACTGTGCTGAAGTTCAATTGTGTCCCCATTTTACTGTGTAAGCTCTGCCAAAATTAAGAAGTGAATCTGGGATCCAAATCTGACACAATTGTCAATGGAACCATGCAATTTTACTATCTCCTTAACATTTGTAACGACTCGCTCTACCACATGGTATGATATTGTCCGCTTTGGGCCCAGCCCGCATGGTTTTCTTCTTGGGTTTTACCCCAAAAGGTTTTATACCATTTGGAGAGAATACACTACATATAAGCACATCCCCTTTTTCACACCCAAGTAATGTGGGATTGAGCACCCTGTAACCTGCCAGTGTGGTTGCTCGCCCAGTGTCTCTTGCACACGCTCATATCACACTCGCCCATAAGGGTCACCACAATTGACCCCCCTAGGAGGCCTAACGTCCTTGTCGGCACACTTTCGGTTGGGTCTGGCTCTAGGGCTTCACAGTTTATCCCTTTCCTCAAGTCTCGACCTCAGTTGTCGAGCCTTACAATAGTGTTTTGTCCACCCATTCCCTTCTTGAGCACACTGTTGTTGCTGTTTTACTTGATAACAAGGCCATTTATGACATTTGTCGGAGGCCATTTACAACATTTGCCGAAGATAACTCGACATTGAAAGGCCTACTTATACCAATCTCAACAGACTGGTGTCACAGGTATGCAAATGACAAAATTGACGTAAATAGAGTGAGATGCCTTTTTATTGTATGTGTTTTGTTTTGGGCACTCAAGTATTTTAGATTCTAAATTTGATTAAAGGTGAAAGAAAGAGAGAACTGATATGAGCTTTTTGTTGTTATTTGACTAAGTTTGAGAAAGTGACAGCCATTTATCTTATTTAAAGCTAGAGTGGCCAAATCCTTGCAATTTAACCATGATCAAATAAATCTGACTGATGTATGTCTTTGCACTAAAGTATTGACCATATGTGCAGGTTATTTCCTCTTTAACGGCCTCTCTGCGCTTTGATGGTGCTCTGAATGTGGATGTTACTGAATTCCAGACCAACTTGGTCCCTTATCCCCGAATCCATTTCATGCTTTCTTCATATGCTCCTGTTATATCGGCAGAAAAGGCATTATCATGAGCAACTCTCAGTGGCAGAAATAACTAACAGTGCTTTTGAGCCCTCATCCTGATGGCAAAATGTGACCCACGACAAGGGAAGTACATGGCGTGCTGCTTGATGTACCGTGGGGACGTGGTGCCGAAGGATGTGAATGCAGCAGTGGCCACCATTAAAACATAGAGAATCATCCAGTTTGTGGACTGGTGCCCAACTGGGTTCAAGTGTGGAATTAATTACCAACCACCAACAGTTGTTCCTGGTGGAGACTCGGCCAAGGTATGATCTCCAACTCCACAAGTGTTGCTGAAGTGTTCTCGAGGATTGATCACAAATTCGATCTCATGTATGCAAAAGGTGCTTTCGTGTATTGGTATGTTGGTGAGGGAATGGAGGAAGGAGAGTTCTCTGAAGCTCGGGAGGACTTGGCTGCTCTGGAGAAGGATTATGAGGAAGTTGGGACCGAGGGTGTAGAAGGCGAAGATGATGAGTACTGATATAGGCCGAGGCTGTAGTGTGGTACTAAAAATCTGGACTTCGAAAAATTAGATGTAGTTTTATCCTTTTGTAATTAGTGCACCAATGCACTCATCGGTATGCTATGGGCAATGTGTGTTGCTTTTTTGGACTTTTTCACCATGAATCTAAGAGAAACTTTCTTATGTTCTAAGTTGGTCCTTTTTCATTAAAAATGATGCAGTTAATTTCTCTTTTAAATATGCATTCCACACATGTTTTGCTGAATATATCACCCTATTACAACTCTCATTGCACTTGCTAAAGAATGATATTGTCAGGCCTCGAATTTCAGACCATCGGGACTCTTTTGATTCAAGCTCAAATTTCGAGTAGTGAGGTATCATGATCATTCGATCGTTATCATACGACTTGAATAACTATGACAAGTTAGTATCATGTATCATTTGATATCATTACCGATACTAAACTGTCACGTCTCGAATTCTGGGTTATGACTTATCGCAGAAGTCTTTATGTTATCAATAAGTTTATCATTTACCGGATATATTACAATGATCAACATTCTAAGTTATGATCTCAAAATCAGCAGAAGCATTCTTAATAACTTTAACATCATGCATACATGTGTACATAATCAATACAAATCCACTATTGACATCTTTTAATAAAAACATGAAAATACAAGTCCATTTACAACTCTCAGTTCTTGCAGTGTTTCAAACAATCAAAACTTAGATTTTGCATGATCGAAACTCCATTTTCGCACATGCGAAATAGGAATTTCGTATGATCGAAATTCTCGCACAATCGAAGTAGTATTGAAGTTCTATCGAGATCCTATTGGAATTTTACCTTTCTATTATCGAAAATTTCGCAACATGATTGAAAGCATTTCGCGCACGATCGAAATCCCCAAGACAACTTTCTTGTAGAAATTGTTTAAGTGTTCAACCTCACATTTTGATTCCTATGCTTAACATACACGCTTTCCATTCTACCAATACATCAACACAACCATTCTCACAAGTTTATACATGTGAAAATAAACATAAATGAAGGATCATCATTTAAATTATCTAGCATTCTACCATGTTCAATACTATGGTTATAATGTATGGAATCATAGGTCAAGAACAACACATGCTTAAAATCGTAATTAAATGTATACAACCATAAAGCATAAATGATACATGTTTTCGAAACATAAATGGTCTTTATATGTTTATCACATGCATATAGTTTACAATTCGGACATGCATTCAAATAAAGTAGTATAAGTCTTTAAGTGAACCAAAATTGCTCCACGCCAACTTTATTGTTGGGGAGACTCCATCACCTCCTTTCTATTTCCTGAAAATAGTTAATCCTTGTGGGATGAATAACCACATGCTTAGTAGGAATATCTAAAACATAATTTCGCAAGTTCCGTGAATAACACATAAACATACATTTCGATTTAATAATGTTAAGCAAATATCTATATATTATATCCATGTCATATGCAATGTATAATGCAGAATGATATGTACAACTCTCTCGTGCTCTCCACATATCTATTGGACACCGCTACTCAAGATCATCCAATACTACCTAACCGAGGCTCCCTTACCGGTTTACCTCAATCTTAAGACTCCGTTTAAGGGAGTATCATTTTCTATTCTAACAAGAGCTCCCTTATCAGATCACTCTGCTGTGTTCCTTTACCAGATTGCCCCACGAGATTCCCTTTACCGAATTACCTCGTCACTCCCCAAAAGGACTTAACCGCCTAATTGAGCTCACCACCCTTACCACATACTTACCCATGAATGAAGATAGATTATTCATGTTCATGACAACTATGCATATGCAATTCGAGGCAACATACATTTAATGAACATGCTTGCACAAATTTTCAAATAAGCTCCACATGCAATCACATTGTACATGTTTCACATTTTATATTATTAACATAGGCATTTAAACATACTTTATACTTAAACATGTTTTCAAGATATTTTCACAAACACGTAAGTGTCACATTTGCACATATACATGAATAGACATAATTCTCCCATAATTTAATCCACACATGCTTATATAATCATCAAAGTCAATTATAAATATGTAATTATATCAATTAACATTGATAATTCATTAATTAACATAATTTAGCATGCTTTAGTATTGAAGAACATCTAATCATACCCACATAGCCAATTGGTTACCAAGACAACCAATATACTCACAAAATTTTGGATTTTATGGATTAGGCATCCTTACTTCAATTTGGAAGAGCTTCCAAATATTTTTTCTAAATTCTTATGAAAAATCAACTTTCTCTGAATTCGATTCCGATCGGATCAAACTCAAGTCCTCAATGCGTATACCAACCTCTTCTTTTTCGTTGCTTTCTAATTATCAACCCAAGTCCCTCAAAATCAATGGAGAAGGGAAGAAGAAGCTATTGTCATATATAAATATATATTGCTTTCACTATGCGGCTGCTGCTGGAGAATGAGAAATGAATCACAATTCTCTACTTTGCTATTTATAGCCCTAGGTCATTTATTTATGAAATGACACTAACTTTTCATTAAACCTTTACGGACTCCGTTTTTAATTTTCGTAACTTCGATAGACACGAAACCGACTCTGTAGTGCATCAAATATTTTATTTAAGTGACTCTTCAAATTTGGTGTCATTCCAATACTTTTGGATTTTCTAGGCCCACGGGACTAGCGTTCCGAGCCCGTTTAACCCAAAAAAGTCAAATTTTACCAAACACTCCAAAAACTTTTCCGACATTTAAAACACATTTATAATCATTTATATGTATTTAAATGAAATAAAAAGAAAACCGACAAACAAAATAGTCACGGTTCTGTAATTAGTATCTCTACAACATTTTATAGCAGAAAATTTGCTGGATTAGTGAGAAAATATATAAGAGAATGTTTTGGAACAGTGAGAAAAAATATATAAGAGGATAAAAACTATTGCTGGAACAGTGAGAAAAAATATATAAGAGGATAAAAATTATGTATGTTGTATGTTGCAGTAAAATGATTTCATTCTCATTAGAGTTTTAATAAGCAGTGAGTGCTTGTTTCAGGGAAAAACAGAGTGATTGAAGTCCAGGAAATTTCGTCAAAAAAAAAAGAGCCTTGGAAATGAGTGTTTGATTTTGATAATGTAAATGAGTCCAAATACAATGATTTCATGGCCTTGTTGGTGTGTTTGATTTTGATAATGTAGAAGAGTTCCTAATGAACCAATAATGCATTATTCACGCAAGATCTAGACCGGAGGGATGAATAGGTCATAATTAAGTTTTGGGAAGCATTTTGTTCTGATTTTTAATTTATCTCAATTAATCATTTGTTCCATTGTTTATCAATTTGTAGTTTAATTAATTGAATGAATTACCTAGCTCATGTCTATTTATCAAACAACAAAACTAATTAAGAAACCAAATGAATAGACAAATCATAAAACAATAATAATGACACTAGATTTTAAATGAAAAACCTTAAGCCAGAAAAATCAAGAGTAATACATTATGACACCGATGAGATCATTACATAAAAATGTACAACTCTAAAAGTTACAACCCTATTAGGGCATCCACTATGGGTTGGCTAGAAATGGTTTTTCAAATTTGAATTTTAGCCAACCGCATCATCATGCCAGGATCTCCAAATTTTGGCTCTAGATTCTCCAAATTTCTGCTAACAAAAAATAATAATATTTTAATATTTCTTTTTAAATTTTTTTTTTAAATCTAAATGATTGATTAGATGAAAATTGAGAGTTGCCACCATAATATTGATCAGAGCCATCAAATGATAAAAAAATCATCATTTCATAAAGGGTTGAAGTTGAAATTTAGTGGTGTTGGATCCATGAAAATGAATTTTGTAAAAATACAATTAACTAAGATTGAGAAAAATAAAAGTGATTCTAGACTTAGGAGGAGAAAAAATGAATTTTTGGTTGTGAATTTAGTGAATGTAGGGGTGGTATATTTATAAGAATGAAAAAAGTAAAAAGAAAAAATAAAATTATTATTTTAAAGCCAAAATAGGTGTTTTAGGCACTATTTGGCAGTGCCAAACAGTGCCTTAACGGCTCTTTGGCAGAGCTCAAATTTTTTTTTAAAAAAAGGCAAAAAATATCAAAAAAAACTCAATTTTGGGCAACCAACACAGGCTGGTTAGTTTTGGCGTGAGACTATTGCACGACATGCGGCACCCTATTAGGACACCGCGTGTTTTTTTATAATTAAAATCACTTATCGAAATGACGTCGTTTCGATAAGTGAAGTATTTTTTTTTTATATTAAAATCACTTATCGAAAGGACGTCGCTTCGAAAAGTGAAATTTTTTTTAAAAAAAATATGGGCTTGCATTAAAGCAGGCCCAAGTGAACAGGGTTAGCTAGGTGGTTTGCCCAATCCAGCGAACCACCTAGCCAACCAACGGGCTGGCCCACATTTTTGGCTAACCCATTGTTGGACTACAAGGGCATTTGGATCGCCAGATTGGGCTATGGCGATCCCATTGCTCATGCTCTTAAGACCCTCAGATTCAGAAAGAACTATTGTTTCAGTCAAAACAATCATTTTCGTACAAGTAGTGAGTGCGTCATATCCCAGAATACTTACTACGTAGTACGCCGACGAATGAAATCTTTTTATTTTCCTTGATGATAGGAAATAAAAAATTTCTATTGACTTGAGGTATTCAATAACTATTAGCTAGTCACAACTAGTTAAATCTCTACAATGAGTTATGGAACGTGATTAATGATTTTCAAATTTTCAATGAAGTTTTTGTGAAAAAGTTGCAGAAAAGTAAATGGGAATTATAACACAAAACAAAAGATCAATAGGGTTTTGAATTTTATGACATTTTATAATAAATTTCAAAAAGTCATATAATATTTTATGCTCTCACTTATATTCTCAAGTAAAATGCCAAGTAGTGAAAACTCGAAGAACACAAGCAAAGCTTCTTGTTTTAATTAAAATTACACTTTGTATTTACATTCCTTTCCTCTTCAAGATAAAGAATTTTTGGCATTTTCAAGATAAAGTGGTTGTGTTACCTAAAAATTTAATTCAATCTGTTCTATGATTATCCATATATTGAGCTCACACTCTCATATTAAATCATGTGATCGATTGACATCATCAATTGTACGATTCATTAGGGTTATCCTCCTCACACCTAACCACAGAGTTTGACTTTTTATTTTTAAAGTGGAGGGCTATGAAGCACCGACATAGGATGATAGTGAATTAAAATTTTCTCCTCTATCCAAATTGCTATATTTGCAATCACTAATTTAGAGGTTAAAATTGAATTGGTTTTTTTTTTCTCTAAATTTTATATTACTTTTATATTTACTCATAATATGTTGAGGGCGTGAACGGGAAAGGAGTCCTCCGCCCTGTTTTATAGTGTAAAATTACACTAATCCCCTAATATATATTTTTTTGGGACAAAAAACTCACACACCCAACATTTGTCCTCTAGGGACTTGAACTCTCGACATTCTATTTTGGAAGGTAAGGAAGTACCACTGAGTTATAACCTTTGATAAACTCCTAATATTTTTTGAGAGGTATAAAAATTTTCTTATCCTTTTTTTAAACTCTAACCTTCTCTTTCTCTCTCTTTATCTCTCTCTCTCTCTGATCCAACCATATATCTACCATTGTCTCTCACTTCATTCAGGGCTGGCCCTAAGATTTCCAAAATTTTGAGGGGCCCTATGCGAACTTTCAAATGAGGGGCCTTTTACACAAAAAGTTTTATACGTGTATATCAGAGTAAATGTGATCATCTTGTATTTTGAGCGGCAAAATTATCAATTAAAGTGCTCCAATCAAGTTTCTCCAACATATTTTTCTTAATAGATATCATTGCCAATCTATTTAATCTCTTTTGTGACATCGTCGACCGTAAGTAAGATTTGATGAACTTTAACTTTGAAAAACTTCTCTCAACAGATACAACTGTAACTAGGATAATCAATAATACTCTATATGCAATCCAATCATTTGGAAAACAATAATCTAGCCTTTTTATAAAATCCAATACTTCAATTGCCTTTTTTGTTCCTCTTAGTAAAGCTTCTCTTAAGATTTTTAACTTTGAAAATAATTCTGTGCCATCAATATCAGAAACCATGTCATGTTTTAGGAGATCTTCAAGTTTATGACATGAACACTTCAAAGTATCATTATCTTCAGACTTCAACCTCTCAAAATTAAACAAAAATTCAAAAGAGTCGTCATATTGTTGAAATTGTTCAAATCTACTCTTGAGTGAAGCAAGAACTTGATCAACTATGTATATAAAACAATTAACTCTAAATGATTTTTCGGCTGATTGTGTCATTTCTTCACTGGCACTCTCGTCAAATTGTTTCTTTCAACGAATGACACATCTTTCATGAAATATAGGTTCAACTTTCATTTTAGTTGCAATATCTTTAGACTCAAACATAGCATATTCAAATCTATTTTCTCTATAAGTTTCAAAAAAGGAAATGTCATCTGTTTGCATAATTTTGCTTACACTATTAACAACATTCAATAAATTAAGCCAAATAACTATGTCAAGCAAAAACTCAAAATTCTCAATTTCATATGTTGCTAAGCACTCAGCATCACTCTTTGTCTTGGGATCTTCACTAATATTTGCTAAGTGAATTAAAACATTTCTTATATCTGGAGCTTGAAATCTTATTACTTTAACACTTTCAACTTGACCTTCCCAACGTGATTGTGATGGTGACTTAAATGTGAATCTTTTAACATTATATGTGAAAACTTTCCATCGCTTTGTAGAAGATGAAAACAATGAATAGATTTGTTGCACAACTCCAAAAAAATATGAAGCTTTAGAAAAGGAATTTGCCATATCACAAAGTGCAAGGTTAAGACTGCGACAACCACACGGCGTGTAGAATGCTCTATGATTTATCTCTAGTAATCGTTTTTGAACACCTTTGTGTTTTCTTTTCATATTAGACCCGTTATCATATCCTTGTCATCTTACATCACCAATATCAAGTTCAAGATCTTTCAAAACATTTACAAGTTCACCAAAAATCCCTTACCCCGATGTATCATCCACCTTTAAAAATCCTAAAAAGAACTCCTCTACATTAATTGGACTTGCTGAAACATTCACACATCTTAATATAAATGACATTTGCTCTTCATGACTTGCATCCGAAGTTCAATCAAGAATAACTGAAAAATACTTTGTTTCTTTAACTCTTTTAATGATTTCACGTTTAATCTCATCCGATATCCGAAGAATAAATTCATTTTGAATTTTGTGACTAAGATAATGATAATGAATTTCTTTCTCTTGAATTCGACGAATGTGCTCTTACATTATTCGATCAAATTCTGCAATCATTTCAATTATACTTAAAAAGTTTTCATTATTTTCTTCATAAAACTTCTCATTATCCCCACGGAATGCTAAATTATTTTTAGCAAGAGTTTTGACAACAACAATTATTCTCAATAATAATTGCCTCCAATGTTCTCTGTCTTTGTTGATTTGTTCTTCCACATTTTTATCAATTGTTGCATTTTTTTTAATCTAATTTTCAGTTCAATCTAACTCCTCATGTTAACAATGTCTTCAGTACTATCCTTCATTTGCGGATTAAATTTTATTTCAATCATGTTTGAACAACTTACAACAAAAACAAAAGACATTGTCCAAAGTAGTTGAATAGATTAGCCATTTTCTATCATGTTTTTCACCATTTGACAAATGTCGAATGTAATAAGTGGAAGAGAAATGTCTATTTTCTGAATCCTTAGAAAAAATTTCAAGTTTAGCATTTCTTGTAGGATCTCTTTCAACTAATAAATATCTCAAATTTTTATCAATATTTTTACAATTTCCTGGATCATTAATGTTCAAAAGAACATTATCATTTGCATTCATATGTTCTTCATTTATCAAATTTTCATGTTCATTCACATTTTCTTCATTTTGATTCTTATCCCTATGATCTTTATTCATTAAATCTCTATGTTCATAAACACTTTCTTCATTTTGATTCTCATTCCTCATATCTTCATTTCCCAAATTTTCAATTGAACTCTCTGTTTACGTATTACTCCTAAAAAAACTTATGAAGATTTTCCTTTTGAGATTGAATCAATTTTTCTTGTCTCTTTCTTTTTTTCACTTCCAGAATCATATTTTCTAGTAGACATATTGCTTGATTTTTTTTTCTTTATAATATTTGTTCACACTTCACAACCAGAACAAATATGCTAAGAGATAGACATATAGTAAATATACAGTTATGCACATATATAATACTCACAAAAAAAATACAATAGTAATAATCATACAATACAATCATATAAATTGGGTGAGCAAAGATGCAAATGAATGATCAATATGCATAAAGATGTAAATGCAATGCTACTATCGAGATTCAAGATGCACATAGAAAATGTAGACAGTAAGCCAATAAGAAACAACGAAGCAAATATGCAAATATAAAGGGGGGAAATGGAGAAAAAACATATCAATTTTTGACAAGCCTATCGTCGGAACTGCCTCGCTGCACAATGGAAAAATATGGTAATGCCTACTGCCTAGCTGTCTGTGTTGAGACTCTCACTGTGAGAGTCTCACCACTCCCAATCCCTTGTCGTCGGCTCGTCGTTGGTGCTAACACTAGTTCATTCTAAAAATTAGGGCTTGGTGAAGAAGAAAAAAAATTAGGACTTTAGTGAAGAAGAAGAAAAATTAGGGGTTTTAATAAAAAAGAGTGAGAGGGGGAGAGATTCTGTATTTTCTTTATGTGCAATCTGTGCAAATTCTACAGAACTCAAGTTACTCAACCACCATAGACGAACAGACGAAGGTCACAAAGCTTCTATAATTCGTATTAAGCGACTGAGAGAGTTTTTTTTTGTTCGTAAAGTTGTATTTAGCGTATTTATTTATTAATATGACCATTAGTGGAAAACCAAAATAAAATGGTGGACAGTGGACAACCGCACATGGCTTAACATGAGGCACATGGGTAGGGTTAGGATATATATATATATATATATATATATATATATATATATATATATATAGGTTTAAAGTATATAGAGTAAGTGTTTTGGGTTTAAAATTAGAGAGGCCCAATGAAATATATTATTATGGGCCCAAGTTTAAAGTATATAGATTAAGTGTTTTGGGTTTAATATTATAAAAGCCCAATGAAATATGTTATTATGGGCCCAATTTATATACTAGTATAATATAACCAGTCTAAAATTTGGGGTTCCCCAAAATTGGGGGTCCAAAGTGACCGCCTGGCCGCCTAGGCCCAGGGCTGGCCTTGACTTCATTCCCCTACTTATCTCTACCACTTTCTCTTACTCTTTTCAACACTCCTGTAGACCATCATTTCACCTCTCTCTTTATTGTTGGTGTAACCTTCTATCTCTCTTTTCGACTGTGGCATCTCACACTCTTTGACGATCGCATCTCTAACTATTATCGGTCATCCTCTAATTCGTTCTCTCCAGTCATTTTTTTTCATAGTTGAGTACCACGACAATGACGGAGTTCCATGCGCCAATTTGGTTTTTGGTAACAAACAAATGAGTACATCACTCTCTCTCTTTGATGTCAATATTGTGAGTTGCATGTTGCAGAAGTGGTTGTGAAAGTTTAAATGATACCTAAAGGGGGTCAATAGGCTTTACTTACTTGTTTGCCCAATTTTTAGATTATTTTAATTTTTCTAAAAGTAAAAATAAATCAATCACACAAAGTAAAGTAAACAAAGTAAAGTGCGGTAAAGTAACGATGACACCAGGATTTTTAGCATGAAAACTTGAATGAGAAAACTACGCAGACTTAGCCGTCTTAGAACGAAATGATCCACTATCTCGGAGCAAAGTTAGATCAAACTTTGTCTCAATCTCACACCCATTCCACTTTGCCAAAAACTAGTTGCTGAACGTCTTAGTCTTATTCTTGTGACTCTTCATTCAATTGCTGTCGACTTCAGTCTTATTTCTCAATTCTTGTAGAAGAGTTGCTGGAGGAATACAAATGCTCCGCAAACATTGTACCCTTCGTAGTGATCAAATCATCTTCCTTACCGATACGAAGTTGAACGGAGAAAAATAAATCCTACATATTCTAACCAGAATCAATAAGATCTTGAAAAAAACTCTGTACGCCGATCAGATTTAGAACACCATCCTAATATCACTCAGTTAGTATATGTGTGCTCTCAAATAAAGGAAAACATAGAAAAATCGCAGAAAAATACTTACAAAAAGCTTCTTCTTTTTTTCTCTAAAAATAATAATCTCATTAAGCATATTTTGTAGAAAAGCTAGGAGAGGTATTTACAGATAAGAGAGTCCTCAAAATACTTGGAAAAGAAATTTAAAATCAATATAGGACGTCTCACAAAGTTTGGATTAAAAAGGTAACAAAAATCAGCTTTAGAGCACTTTCCTTTTCAAATCAGGACAAGTTTGACCAGTTGCAAAAAGTGCAACTAGTGGGATGTTGCAAATTTTTTCAACCGAAATAAGTTGGACTGGTCACAAAAAGTGTGACTGGTGGGACTTTTCAAAATATGAAGTTTTGACTTGAAAACTCTAATTTTCCAATCCCAACCTATCTAACTTAGTGTGCATAATGTTCTCACAACACACTTGTTTGATCTAAATGATGTTCTCATCGAATGAAAAATATCCATGCACTTGTCTATCAGCTTTATGATGAAGACTCAAATTAAACTGAATATTACAACTCAGTTCAATTCAGTTTTGACACTGAATTTGACAACATACAATAATATATATATCTAACGTGTATTTGTAATAATATGCAGAATAAAAATCCTATATAGTATATTTATATGTAACTGTAATAGTAAAATAATTGGAAATGGTGGAATTTTAAAGCTAGGGTTAAGTGATTCTATAGTTTACAGTTTTGTTGCATTTTTTTTTTCATGAATTAAGGTGGGGCTAGGATGGGAATGGGGATGGGGGACGATTTCTTAAACGGTTTTGGGGCGGGGTAGGGAAATGATTTCTTAAACAATTGTGGGGTGGGGACGAGGATGGGTAAGGGTACCCCGTTTCAAACATGCTCCGTTGTCATTTCTATTTGTCGTATCCTGAAAGTGTTCCAAACATGTCCTAACTAGGTAAGTGTTCCAAGCATATCCTAACTGGGTCAATGTCATACTAACTATGTCCATGTCAGGGGCGTTGGACAAGTGAGTATGAACGTAAGAGCTCTCAAGTAAAATTAATTTTTTTCAAGTATTAAAAACACGACAAAATAAAATACCACATATAAAGATCTAATATCTTTTTAGGGATAGATCATATGAACCTTTGAAAATGGAAAACTAATAAGTAATTATGTCAACTAAGAATTATCATCAATAGTCAGGGCATGAAATAATTAGCAGGTTGAAACAAATCATGCAAAATAAATTAGTTTATAAATGCCAAAAATCTATTACCCGGACTCGGATACGAGTGTCAGACAAGAGTGTGTGTCTAAGAGTCAGATTCTTATATCTATAAAATTATAGGACACGAGGACATAAATTATAAGTGTCCAAAAATCAGACACGAGTATTTGGACTCGATATAAAATATATATGAATATAATATTAGACACACACAGACATGACAATTATTTATGGATATAATATGGATTAATTATAAGCTAGTAATAGCTAATTAGAGTCGTGCCTACCTTTACTAGTTTACATAGTTTTATTATTATGGTAATATATTATATATAATATACTATTGTAGATTTATGGGTTAACACGTGGTTACTTAGTTATCTTTACTGAAAAAAAGTTAATAGACCTTTAGTATTATATATATATATATATATATATATATATATATATATATATATATATATATTGTTGGGTTACAGCCGTGCTTGGTTAATGGTTATGATCTTAGGCAAGCGTGAAAAACACACTCGGTCATAACAAGAAAGAAAGCATACACGACGCGTATTTTCCGGTCATCTTCAACCTTACCAAAAATGTTATTTTTGGATCCAGACAATCATTTTTGAACCAGTAAACTTCATAATATGTATAAAAAGAATTGAACACACAAAAAAGATAAAAAAAAAAATACTATACATATGAAAAACAAATTTTATAAAACTAAGTGGGTAAACACTCGGGCCTTAATAGGTTTGCCCAATTCTAAATTCAAAAAATAATTGTATTTATTATAAATAAATAAAAATCAAACTCCATAATACTTATAGTCTTCTTAAGATACATGTTGGTTCATTTTCGTTCAGATTCATGTTTGATACAAATCACAATATGGTCCGGAAGAGAATCGATGCTTTTTTGGGCGGAGGAGAGGAAGAGAATACTGTAGTAAAATGAAACTGACTGCTACATCATTGAGAAAAGAAGGTGGACCCATGATGAGACAGATGGAAACATCTTGAATACAGAAATAATATTTTTGAGTAAATATTGAATGCACAATGGGGGCATATCAAGTCATTGTTACGTTCACACTACAAAAATATATCATCCAATTAAATTTATCCAACATACTCGTAAAAAATTCTAACAAGAATTTGATATGTTGCATTTTTGTTGGACGGAGATATCAATTATTTGTTATGTGTCGGCTTTCAAGGCAGTAGCATGACGTGTCAATGCTTACGTACGAAACGTGAGTGTGCCACGTGGAACGTACACGCGACATTAGTTATATATGCAGTACTGGTCACTGAAATTTATAGGTTTGGTAAATGAGTCCAAAGACCCCCAAATTATTTCAAACTTTGAGCGGTGCAATCAGGCTTGCGTCCGTGTTATTTTGTCGTTGATCGCATAGTGCATCTCTTGTCACATCAACCTCCAAATGTTATTTTCACCACATGAATGTTCAAATCAAAATTTATAACCACATAATATTATTTAGTATATGTGATGAATAGAGTTAAACAATCACAAAAGAGTTATGATACGAACCAAACACTTGACTATATAACCGCATTCAATTTTCAATTTGAAAATGTATTTACCATGTAAAGTTTTATTTATTTAATAAAATTAAGTTGTGTAAAAATTTATTTTTTGCCTGTAGTAATTATTATGTTAGAAATGAAAGAATATTTTCATGTTCGATCTCTATGAAGACATGCATGATCAAGATATTACACTCTCTTAATTACAATTGGAAGCATGAAAGCGGTATTTTGAAACTAAAATTAGCATAAAATTAGTTCAAATTTAAAAATAAATTTTCTTTAATTTCCATTTAAAGGCATTGATTCTTCTTAGATTGTCTACTTACTTTTAATTCAGAAATGGATCATTACCAACCAAATTTCTCTTTAGAATTTCGTAAACTTCAATCATGTTATTCAAATTCAGTCACGTCATCATTTTGTTAAACTCAATGTTAAATTTTTTATTAAAACTGAATTTATGAGTGATAAAGTTGAATAAGATGATGACATAACTGAATCTGAATCGCATATTGAACTTAGCAGTTCACGTTATGTAATTTATGTTGACTTATTAATTTAACATCACGTGACCTTTATTTTGTAGATTAAGTATATAGAAGAGTCTCGATCCAAAAACTCATCCAACATAAATACACCATAAATTTATGCCAAAATACATTATTTCGGTTACAAATGTGGTTTTATTAGCTAGTGTTATTTTCCTATTTCGAGTGACAAATAGCCTCTCCATAAATTAGGAGTGTTAAAAAAATCTGTAAATTGTGAATCCGAACCGACCCGATCCGAGCAGATCGATTTGATTTTTCTAGTCCACAGTTCGGTTGTGGATTTATAAAGTAAAAATCCATTAGTAATGATTCGGTTAACAGATTAGTGTTTGAAAATTTTGATCCGAACCGTTAAACCGAACTATGAGTTATATAATATTTACAAATATATTTTATATTATATATACACATTATTTTGAATATATATTATTTACAAATATAATATAATTATTATTTTTATTCTTTCTTTTAATAAAACTTTTTTTTTGTAGTGTCTATTTAGAAAAAATTATGAAATTATGGTTAAATTTGTAAAGATTATTGAGAAAAGTTCAATCCTTCAATCCGATTCGAACTAAACCGTTTTTTAACGGTTTGGTTTAGATTAATTTTGATCGCAGTTAGGATCAGATTGAAATTTATCCAATTAGTAGATCACAAATCAAATTAAGTTTAGTACCTAATTCGATCCGATCCGAACCGTGGTCACCCCTATCATAAATATTTTATGAAGCTGCTTGATTATTCACCCTTTGAATACAGAACATGCTCATCATTACTTAAACGAAAAGAATTGGTAGTTTGGTACAAGGTTTGAGTAGCCTTTGAGAATCCAAATAGTCCTCTAAAATTTCTATTTTATCGAAAGGAAGATGATAATATTAATAAGCAATTTAAATAATAGACCAAAGTGCAATTAACCCCTCTCTGGTTTTAAAATGGTGCACAATATCCTCCTCTCTTTTTTTGGATGCAACAAAAGACCCTTCAACTTACAAATTGGTGCAATTTGCCCATATTTGGCATTATTTGGATTAAAAATTAACCTCTCTCTGGTTTTAAAATGGTGTACAATACCTTCCTCTCTTTTATTGGGTGCAACAAACACCCTTCAACTTACAAATTGGTACAATTTGCCCATATTTGGCACTATTTGGATTAAAAATTAACCATTCTCTGGTTTTAAAATGGTGTACAATACCCTTCTCTCTTGTTTTTGGGTGCAACAAATAATCTTCAACTTACAAATTGGTGCAATTTGCCCCTATTTGGATTAAAAATTAATTTAAAATGACAAAAATACCCTCACAAATAAAAAAATAAAAATAAAAATAAAAAACTGATTAATTAATTGAAAAATGTAAAAAAAAATTACCCAAAAAAAAAACTTTAATTTGTCGAAAAAAATTACCCAAAAAAAAGAACTTTAATTTGTCAAAAATTTATTGAAAAAATTTACAAAAAAATACCGAAATAAATTTATCGAAAAAAATTGGTGAATTAAAGTTCTTTTTTTTGCGTAAATATTTTTTGACAAATTAAAGTTCTTTGTTTTTGGGGTAATTTTTTTGGTATTTTTCAATAAATTAATCATTTTTTTTTTATTTGTGAGAGTATTCTGCACTATTTTAAAATAAGAGGGAGGTTTATTGCATTTTGACCTAAACAATACGAAGAAATTGACTTCATGTGGCAAGGAATCATTAGTTTTACCTTAATCCACATAGAGCCAAGCCTTCGATTTATTTTCAACTTCTCTTTTATATTCAATACGGGCTTATAGGGAAAAAAACACACACAAAAGGAAAAGAGAGAGTATCCGTGTAAAAACAAAAATATATACTAAGGCTATGTTTGGATTGATTTTTGAAAAACGACTTTCGACTTTTTAAGTTTAAAAGTCGTTTTGTAGAGTGTTTGGATTGATAAGGCCGAAGAGATTCGGAGTTCAGAAAAGAGTGTTTAAAGAAAGCTAGTGGGTACCAATTTCTTAATTTAATTTCTGCTTTATTTTTTCTTCTGCGTAAAAATTGAAACAAAAATTCTTAAAAAAAAAATTCTTTCGGACTAAGGTTTTTGAACCCCCCACCACAATGCATCTTATGAATTCGGCATAATACTTCCACTACAGTCTTCTGACTATCATTTTCCTTACCATAATTCACACACGCTTCCTTACAATAATTCAAACACGCAGGTATACAGGAGTCTGTCTCCTGTAATCAAATTTTACTTGTAATGGGAGGCAAGTGGTAATAAATCATAGTGTCGACCTTGATGTCATAATGTTTCCAAAGAATCTTTGCTATTAGACCTGAATGATTTACTAGCTTTGCCATGGTATGGATAATGTTCCTAAAACACCGATTACCATCTTTTCTATTGAGATTTGGGTGATTTTCAACTGTCTTTTCACGGTTTCTGAGGACTAGTCTTATCTCCACTTTTAATATATATATATATATATATATATTATTTTGTATCCCTTTCAATGTTCACATCTAAAAAAGACCTCTCATCTTAAAGTATGGATCTAAAGGACCAAAAGAGAGGCGCAATAATAATACACCTTCCAAAATTGTGAATACTTGTAAAACTTAAAAGAATGCTTCAACCCCAGAAAACTAAAATCAATCAATAATTAGTATGGACCATTGAATCACCATCGGAAGCTTACAAATCAACTAGTATGGAGCATTATATCATCACTGGAATTAAGATTTTGAAACTTTTCTTTCAACAAACACCCTTAGAAGTAACATATATATGTAGATTTCAAATGTCTTAGATTTCTCTTTCAAGTTAACTTTGGTCTTGCATGGACCCTTTAAACAACTAATTAAAACCACTCAATCAAAAATAAACAAACCTAGAGACATCACTCCTTGAACACTAATGAGGGATGTGAACTTAATAAAAACCTCCCATTTCTAAAAATCAAAACTAAACTTAGAATACCCAATTTGAAAACCTAGAGGGCAAAGCAATAGAAAAAAAAAAGGGAAAAAAAAAAGAGAAAAAAAAAAGAGAGACAAGGTATCGTTTTGGTAGGATGTAAACATCCATAATAAACACATTGAAATGAGGGGAAATTAATGTGTGGATTTTGAAGTTGTTGAAGCTAGGGCTAGGAAAGTGATGAGACATTGGGGTTTAAATCAAGGACTTAATTAGGAAAGGGTTAAATGATTGTGGTCCCATTTGGTTCATATACCATGAGACAAATGGGGCCTAATAAACATATTCTATTAGCTAATGCTTTTGTTTGTTTCCTTTTCTAACTTAACTTGTGTCTCCCTTCACTCTCTTTTTAAGCTGCCCATTGCTAACCTTCAACTTCCCCTCTCATCATTGATACGAAGAAGTTAGTGCAGAAGAGATCAGTAAACACACATACCAGAAAGTCATGTCGTCCAACAGAAGATCAACAACCGCTTCAAGAACCAGTGAAGATGAGATTAATGATCTCCTCCTGAAACTGCAAGCATTGCTACCAGACTCCTGTAGGAGGGACATTGCAAGGGTGGGTAGGCCATGGCCATCTTTCATTCTCGTCTTATTTGAAGGGTTTCGGATCCTCTAGGCCGGATCCTCTCATGTGGTAGTGTTACCCTACCGTAACGATTTAAAATTTCTTATGCTAACAACTATATATCTTAGATGCTTACACAACAATTTTACATTACATGGTACGTAATGGATGTAAAATTGTTACGTAAGAGACACAGAATTCTGTGTCACAGAAGGTGATCCTGATTCTTGGATCCTCTTCGGTAAAATATATCAATTATTTGATGTCACACTACAGCATGTCACCACTGGGACGTGTATGACAAAAACTTTGGGCAACACATTTTACAGGAAACATTTTATTTTTTGTTTCTAAGGGATAGATGTGACTAGCTAATTGGATCTTCTTTCCATTTTTCTATTCACAAATCCATCACTCAGCCAATGTCATGTCACGTTGAAAGCGGAAGAAGCGATTTTTTTAAGTTTCATTTATGAATAATGATAGCTTTGATTAAAGCAATATGATATATATAACAAGAACAACAACACTACTAATTAATCATCATAATATATTATGGAAATTACTTAAGGTGATTTGCTAGTTTTGAGTTGCAATAGCCTCAAGCTTAATGATACGTACTTAGGAACTTCAAATAATCTCAAGAGAGGCAATAATATTAGCATAAAGTAAGCTTTATTCATCACATTATCATAAACATTGCAACTTTAAGCATAAGCTGGCTAGCAAGGGTATGCAGAGAATGGTGATCACCTGCTTGAAACTTGCATAAAACAATGCCTTGTGCTTATAATGGTTGGAAGTTGTAACCCAACAAATTAATGATCATATATATATATGTGTGTGTGTGTGTGTGTGTGATCTTTTAGTGCTAAAACTCATGTGGTTTTTCTGAATCTCTCTTGTAGGTACCACCATCCAAAATTCTCAAAGAAACATGCAGTTACATCAAGAGGCTGCACAGAGAAGTAGACGGTCTAAGTGAGAGAGTTTCTCAATTACTAGCTTCTGTTGACAGCAATGGTATTGACGCAGACATTGTTAGAAGTCTTCTGCAACAATAGATCTTCTCTCTTGATTGGTTAGAAGTCACCATAAAAGACAAAGTATGTGTGTATATTGTATCTTCCCCTGCTCGATCTACTCTTGTATATGTAATTAATGTTTTGTCTTCCATAAGTTTGGTAGGGACTTCAACCAGAGAGTGATATATCATATTAATGATATAACATAATATCTATATCCTATCTTTGTTCTCTGTTCTGTGATAGCAAGCAAGTTATCTACCAAAAATAAAGATAGAACCTGTTAACGTGTATTATTCAGATTTTACCTATGTTGTATTTATTGTACTGCATTAACAATTTAACGCTTTATTTTTACCATCTTACCTACCACTTTTCTCTTACACCATTACTTTATCTACTCATCACAATAATTCAATTCAATACAAATACAAGTCCTCCTTTATTCTTTACACCGATTATAATTAATATCAACAAAATATTCATACATTAATTACCTAGTGTACAATAAGTAATACATATTAGTTAAGTAAACATCCAACTGTCTGCATAGTTTCTGATTCCATTTATTTAAATCAAGTCAGCAAGAGGGATCTGTGGAAGGTTTGGATATCACTCTGAAGTTGTTTTAATCTGGAATCCAATATCAGACCAAAACATCAATTCTTTCACCATTTTTACTCTCCATTTAACACCCTCGAGGAATATACACAGAAGGAAACAATAGAAATATATATAAATTATCAATTGAAACAGTTTTGGGTTCTATTTGGTGTTGTTATCTGAAAACAGTTTCAAAAATCTAGAAACTGGGGGAAAAAAATCATAAAACTATATAAAAAGATTGTTTTCCGAAACAATTTGATTTAAATAAATAAGAAAAACTACCAAAAAATTTTCAAACAGCGTGGGAAACAGGGGGGGCTAGAAGCACAATATAATAATTGGGAGATAAGCGGGGGAGGGAGGAATATTTTATTCTACTTTATTATTCTACCTATAAAAATTAGCATAAATATCCATATTTATTTAGATTTCCAAAACGTTTACACAACAATGTCGCTTTGGCCGAGTGGTTAAGGCGTGTGCCTGCTAAGTACATGGGGTTTCCCCGCGAGAGTTCGAATCTCTCAGGCGACGTTTTGATCATTTTTATGTTGGATCGATAAAATCAGGTAATACACTTTCCGGCAAACTGTTCAGGCGACGTTTTGATCATTTTTATGTTGGATCAATAAAAAATCAGGAAATACACTTTCCGGCAAACTGTTCACGGTTCCCATGCCCAAAACCACCGTGTTTTAGGATTTTAAGATAGCCCTATTGCTTCTTAAGTCAAGGGTGGAAAGAAAACTGGAGTCCCCTTACAGCCCTTTGATGAGTTTTGAAGTAAGAAAAAGAAAACTGGAGTCCCTTACAGATCTTTGATGATGAGTTTTAAAGTAAGAAAGAGAATGTGAAAGAGAGTAGTACTCTCTCTCTCTAAAACTCCAAATTGAAATTATATATCATGCAACCAAATACATTGATTTTTTTCGACAAAAGCTGACAATTATTATTATGAAAGGAAATGATAACAATAACAATATCATTCATGAGTTGCACCAAGATGCTATATCAGGTTCCCACAATGCGCGGTATCATATTCCCCCCACACACACTGACACACACACATATATATATGGAATGCGTATGAAATATATTAAATATGAAAGTGATCGATATATTCACTAGTTTAATTGTCAATTTTATGGCTTCCAATGGCAAACTACACGTAGTGATGTTCCCATGCCTAGGGTTGGGTCACATGATACCTTTCTTAGAGCTTCCATTGCCCAAAAGGGTCACAAAGTCTCCTTTATCTCCAGCCAAGAAACATCCCAACGTACGCCTCCCCAAACTTAGCCCCTCTCATACACTTTGTCCAACTCACCTTGCCCAACGTCCACGGCCTACCCAAGAACGCAGAGGCCACCATGAACGTTCAGTACCTCAAGATTGCCTTCCACGGCCTCGAACCCGAGTTCACTCGCTTCCTCCACAACTCACCACCCGATTGGTTTATTCATGATTTTCTTCCTTATTGCTTGCCACCAATTGCAGCTAAACTTAACATCGCATGTGCCTTCTTTTCAACAAACAATGCATGCATGGTTCAGAGCTTTCTACGGACCGCCTTCGACTTTGATGGACGCCTCTCTTCCACGGACCGAGCCGGAGCACTTCACCGTCCTGCCGGAGTGGGTTCCGTTTCCAACAAAGGTAGCGTATCGCCTCCACGAGACAGTTTATAGTGGGGTAAAGTGCATAAACAACCCCCCCCCCCCCCCCCTCCCCCCCTCTACTTTCAAAAACGTGCAAATAATTCCCTTCATTTTCACTTTGCACCCTTATAGTTTCAAACATGTGCAAATCAACCCTTTTGTCCTAAAAACATATTTTAAATTTTAATTTTACCCTTCTACATAATTTATTAATATTTTCAACAATAACAATTTTATTCTTTTATATAATTTTTAAACAATATTAATTTAATAATAAATAAAATATTCTTGTTTTATTATTATTTTGTGGCCAAGCAAAAAAAAAATCTTCATTGTTTTTTTTTTTTGGCGAAATAAAAAAAATCTTCATTGTTAAAAAAAACATTTGACATTACTTAATTTCTTAATATTTTCAACAATAAAAATTTTATTCTTTTATATATATTTTTAAAAATATTAATTTAATTATAGATAAAATATTATTGTTTTATTATCATTTCGTGGCAAAGCAAAAAAAAAAAAATTTAAACTTCATTGTTTTAAATTTTTTTTCTAGCATTGTTTAAAAAAAATTATTTTAAACAATGCCGAAAAAAATAATTTAAAAACAATGAAGTTTTTTTTAAATTGTTTTAAAAAAATTTTTGCTTGGCCACGAAATGATAATAAAACATTTATATTTTATATATAATTAAATTAATATTTTTAAAAATATATATAAAAAGAATAAAATTCCTATTGTTGAAAATATTAAGAAATTAAGTAATGTCAAATGTTTTTTTTTAACAATGAAGATTTTTTTTTTTTACTCAGCCACGAAATGATAATAAAACAAGAATATTTTATTTATAATTAAATTAATATTTTTAAAAAGTATATAAAAGAATAAATTGTTATTATTGAAAATATTAAGAAATTATGTAGAATGGTAAAATTGGAACTTAAAATGTGTTTTTAGCCCAGAATGGCTGATTTGCACATTTTTGAAACTACAAGAGTGCAAAGTGAACATGAAGGAGGTTATTTGCACCTTTTTGAAATTAGAGGGGGGTTTTATGCACTTTACCCATTTATAGTGAGATCGTTTAAACCGAACGAGTTGGGAGTTTCGGACATGTACTAAGGGGAGAGACTCTTTCTGGGTGTGACACTATTTTCAAACGCCACTGTGAGGAGTTCGAACCTGAATGGCTGAGCTTGCTCGAAGAGCTTCACCGAAAACCTATGATTCCTGTAGGTTTAATGCCTCCCTCGGTGTAGGATAGCGGAGAGAGGAGAGAAATAAAGTTTCATGGGTTTCCATTAGTGAGTTGCTTGGTAAACAAAAGAAAGGGTCTGTGGTTTAAGTAGTACTCGGGAGTGAGTTGACACTGAGTCAGGAGCAACTCACTGAGTTGGCGCTTGGGTTGGAGCTACCTTTGCCCTTCTTCTGGACACTGAGAAAGCCGCCGGGTTTGGACAAGTCTGACTCGGTTCAGCTGCCGGTTGGACGGTTAGGGCTCCTAAACTAAGGATACTGGGTCATGACTTGGTGGGTGGTTTCCTGACTCACTGTGGTTGGAATTCAATTATAGAGGGACTCATGTTTGGGTAGGACAGATACATAAGAGTTCTTTGTGGAGTGTCTCGAAAATAATAGGGGTATGCAAAAGGATATTTTCATAGAACCAAGATTCTCTGCCCTAGTCAGGTCATGCCCTACTCGTGCTGTAGTGTCAAACGACCCCGTTTTAATGTAACTTTTAAAAAATTTAATTCAATAGTGAAACGGAGGATTTCAATGGCTTTAGCCTCTTTCTGGAGACAACTCTTCTCTGTCTCTCTCCCTCTTCCTCGTGATTTCTAGCCATCATCATCATCTCTTAACTAAAATTTGTTGTTAATATATGAGAGACCCTGTTGTTCTCAGAAGCTTGTTCAAGTTATTGTTGTCTCTCAGTTGCACTACTGACTTGATCTAAGCTCTTGTTCAGGTAAAACCATCGATCCCTCTCATACTCTCTCTAGATTGACAATTTGAGAGTATTATATGTTATCGATCCATTGTTGATTTGGTTAGTTGGTTTTCTTTGTTTGTCTCATATTTCCTATTTGTGTTGAGATTTGATTGATTTAGTTTGGTTGGTTGGATTTGGTTGCGGAGGAGAGTTGGTTGTTGTTGAGACGTATTTCTTTGTTGGATGACTAGTAATATCATGCTTATACTTTAATTTGGTGTTTTAGAATGTGGGTTGTTGATTGTTCTAAGAAAGGAGGAAGGTTGTAAATGAATTTTGGTGTGGATCTCATTTTGTCTACTAGCTACATGATAAAATGTCAAATTGAAATTTTTTTAACTGTTTGTGCATAGATGTTGCATTTGTTACTATTTTGGACATAGATTTAAAGAATATTTTTAGGATTGTAACAAAAAAATAGATAGCACTTTAATATGCCCTGTTTTCATTCACCTGAGCTGTGTTTTCTATAGATGGATAAATAACCTCCCAAACGACAATTCACCACTTTTAACATATAAGTCAGAGATTTTTTCTAGATCCTACAACCCTTGGCTAGAGGTATTCATCAGAGACTAATGTATAATATTATATTTTCTTTCTAGGTTGCATTAGTTTTTTATTCAAATATTAGTTTGGAGTTTGGAATACTGATTTGGGCATCCATGATTTTACAGAAGAAGTTTGATCACTCAGTTCTTGATCAATCATTAAAGCAGTGCTCTTTTGATCCTTATACTTGTGTCCTTAACCTTAAAATGCATTGAGCCATATATTTCTACTAATATTTTCTTTCAAATTGAGAACATTTGTGATGAAATTTATATTACTTTCTCATATTTTTATGTCTAAGGTTTTGAAACCAACTAAGAGCTCTATGATAAGTTTTATATTTCATAAGCTAATTCATGATGGTTTTTATTGCAGGTTCATCCAAACTTAGATGAACTTGAGTGCGAGAAGTAGGAAGGCATGCAATGTGATGGATCCACTTAAACTGTGTTGACAAAAAGGAAACCATGAATTGTGTTGACAAAAAAATTAACTTTTAATAATTCATGTTTTTTAAGATGCAAGGGTGCTGAACTATGGATTTAAAAGTGGTGAAATTTAGATTAAGTGTGTTGACAAAAATTTTAACTTCAAGTTTTTTGCTACAAGGGTGGTGAAATGTGGATTTAAGCTTGGTGAATATACTTTTAAGGTTGGTGAAGATACTTTTAAAGTTGGTGAAGGTGTTTTTAAGGGTGGTGAAACCTATATGAACTTTATTTTTTAATAAGAAAGAAAAGGTTAAGTTAAATTTTATTAGAAAAAAATTGAAAACATATTTAAGAGAAAAAAAAAAAGAAACCATAAATTGCTTCAACATGTAAAAGAGTATTTTTGACCTAAGGAAGGAAAATTTGCTTCAACATGTAATTAAAGCACTAATTTTTTTTTTGGACACCCGGGGGACACTTTTATGACACGGCGGGGTGATTTTGTTATCATTAATTTTTTTTTAGGAAAATGAGATTTAATGTAATTTAAATTATATTATGGGTTAATTAGAAAAATAATATAAAATTTAAGAAAACAAAATTAACAAACATCTAAATATAAGCTCTAAATTAGTGCTTTTATTCATGATTATATGAATAAAATGACCAAAAATTATTATTTATATATATATATATAATAATAATAATATATTATATTATTATTTTTGGAGTATTCATGTCATATTCAGTGTCCTACTCGTGTGATTTTTCTTTTGTTCAAAAAGATTTTATTTATTATATTTGCAAGTACACAAATTTATTTTAGTATAGAAAAATGCAAGAATGAGGCAAGGGATTGCTTTGAAAATAAGAACAATTAATGTGAATTCAAATGAATTTAAACGTAACCTAGTTAACCAATTTGATTTTGAAATGAGTGGGTGATTATAGTAAGCATGCAATAGAAATAAAACAAGTAAATTAATGCGAAAAAATATTAAGGTATCGGATTCCGTCACCATTCATTATACAAATTTCTAACTAATTATTTATCAATTTCCATAAAAATATATTTCAAATATTTTAATTTCGCTTCGCTTCAAAGTTGCAAAATTTTAAGCATTTTATATATCCAAATTATTGAGAAACATAGTATCAAAGCCTTTGTAATATAAGTATTTTATGTATTTAAATTTGTTGAAAAATATAAGATCAAAACTTTTTTGTTTTTGAAAACTATTAAACCAAGCTTAGATTAATTATTTCTACTATTCCTAACTTCCAAAATTACATAATAATAATAATGGTGAAAGGAGCTAAAAACAATTAATATTGTGAAGTCTAAATCATAAACACTGAAATTATAACATGGAATTTAATAAATAGAAGAATAGAAAATTTTACACTAATTGGTTTTCCTCCTCAACCTTAGTTTATAATTTAGCTACTCATAGTTTTTAAAAAAAAATGAACACAATTACATGCAATAATTGAAGAGAAAATTAAAGAGACAATTAAAAGAAAAAGAAATAACGGAAAGGACAATAAAAATAAATACAATAATTGAAAAGACAATAAGTAAATACATTACTTGAATTGAAAATTAGACAAAGAAATACAATAGTTTAAAAGAAAACTATAATAGGAAAAACAAAACACAACCAACTTCTTGTGCTTCCTTTGTTTTCACAAAAACTCTCAAGTGGGATTGTATCTCATTGTTACACTTACACCCGTTGACCCAAACTACTCGTTTCTTCTTTCTACGTGTCTCTCTCTTCACGTGCTCTGTCTCAGCTCCTTCTCTCTCTTCACGTGCTCTGTCTCAGCTGAACCATACTCTTCTGTCAAGTGCTCTCTTTCTCTCTCTCTCTCTCTCGCTTTCTTTCTCTCTTCTTCGTCACATGAGCTTCAATGGAGTTGGCAGTGGAGCAAAGATGAATGTGATATTCTGTACCTATGAGGCCCAAAATATGATTATTGTAGCCCATATTGGTAGTAGTTGGTTCACTGATGGGCCAAATAACACTTGGTATAAGGCCCAAAACTTGCAAACTTTTAACTTTAGATCATATCTCTACAATATTCAGCAAAACATGAATTAGTTGCAAGCAAATAGTGTAATTCACCAATAATATGAAATAACATGAAAAATCATTTATAATTCAAAATAAAATAAAGTACTAACAAATATAATTTTTGGAGATAAAAATATATATAAAATATGCATTACCACTTATTTTTTGAGATTTATTGTATTGTCGTGTCTGTATCGTATTATATCTATATCTTTTGTCTTTATTAATGCTTCTTAAGTCTAAACTTTTGGAAATTTTTTAATTATAGACTTTGTATAAAAGCGGGGTTGACGATTAAAACATAAAAGAGAAGTTTTTTTTGCAAGAAATTCACACACGCCATTTGGTTCTATGAAGACTTGGATAAATGAGTATTAGTTTAATAACACGTCATCAAAAGTGAAGAAAATTTTCTTTAATTTGGTAATGTAACACCGTTAAATCCCTTGATAAATGCTAGAACGTCTCCTTTAAAGAAGAGAATTACATTTTTCAAAATTAATTATTTGAGCAAGATGAGAGTAAAGAAGGGAATAGATGAGAGATTAGACTTGGAAGGGGGTGAGAAAATGGTACCTAGAGTAACTGATGGAGAAAGGAATGATATAATGTCACTGGAAATGGACCTTCTCAAATTTAATTTTATTTGATTTTTGTGGCCAAGCTTTTGTCATTCTAAATCCAACAAATAAAACTGTGTCGTATCATCACTTATTAGCTACCCTTAGGCCCAGTTTGGTTGGAAAGAAATGAAAAGAAAAGAAAGGGAATGAAATGGAGGGATATGTTTTTTCTTATTTGGTATAATTTTTTTTTAATGGAAAGGAAAGGAAATGGAATGATATGGTGGAATAAATTTAGGATGAATAGTAATTTTTGTTATACTTTCAAAAATGGGAGAAAATGGAAGAAAAGGAAAGAAAGACTACTATTTTTTAATAAAACTTTGTTAATATCAACTTTGCCCTTATTTTGATAAAAGTTAAAATTTATTCTTTTAAATTAAAAAGGTAAAATGGTAAAAAAAATTAAATAATTCATTTTTATTTTTCTTTAAACATGTTAACTATCATTTACTTTTTTTTTTTTTTACTAATCAACCAAACACGGTAAAAGTTTAACATTATCATTTCCTTTCTTTTCTCTCATTATTAATGTTATCCTTTCTTTTCTTTTTCATTGTACCAAACATAGCCTTAATGTTGTATTTCCTGCACAATCTTAGGTCTAGTTTGGTTGGAGAGAAATGGAAGAAAAAGAAAAGAAAAGAAAGGAAATGAGAATAGTGTTTGATATGAAATGTTGGATCCAAAAAAAAAAAAAAAAGGAAATGGAAGGATTTGGAGGGTAGTTATGACTTGATGGGTAGTTTCCTCCTCCTAAAAATGTGAGAAAATGAAAAAATACTAACATTTTTAAAAAAAACTTAAATAATACCAGATTTACCCTTATTTTTATAAAACATAAAATCAAAATTAACCGTGAGTCCCAAGGCATGTTTTAAACTCTGGCTCGTGATATCTTACCCGTCTGTTCCATTATTCCCAGAACATTTCAAACAATTTTATAGCTTTTAGGTTTGGCAACTTGTTTACCATCAACAAGCATGAGAATTATATGTGTGTGTGTGTGTATATATATATATATATCTGATCTAATTAGCACAACACAAACACATGCATTGTCACTGCCTACCTAGCTAATATAATTGCAAATTTTAATGATATGATTTATGAAGTTAGTCAGTCCAATTTTCACTTACCAAAAAAACGGAAAAAGAAAAAGTTAGTCAGTCCAATATTTTATGTAAAGCAGAACTTGCTTCTAAGAGAAAACAGGTCGAGACTTCATGCACCCAATGTAGATCCTGGGTTTGGATCGATGCCTTGTGTATTTACATAGTAGGTGATAATAATAAATCTAGCAGCTAATTTTATCTAGTAGGTGGTGTGTATATAGCAGATGATTGTATTTTTGATTGTTATTTTCTATCTAACACAGTGTTTGGTATCTGGCTCTCTGCTGTGAGATACAACTGTACCATAATTTTTTGCATCACATTAAGCGTGTAAATGTGCAAAGTATACTAAACCCAAGAAAGAATAAAAAATAAAAAAAAGAGTTTTTCCCAAATCTTTTATTAAGAAAAAAAAATTAGTTTTATAGAATTTATATGATTTCTAGGCGTCACGTCTTCACTTCACTTTTCTTTTTTGGTTTTCGAAAGGCGTCTTCACTTCATATTCATGTGCATGATGGTGTGATATTATATAGAATCTATAATTTATTCATCTTTCATAGTTAGGTTGGATGAAGCTCAACAATTGCATGCTTAACCTATAAATTTGTTATAAAAGGGTATGGTGCTAAATTTATTAAAATAGTTTTCTTTCTTTTCTTTCTCCAAATATGATTATTACTATCATTTTTTTCAATAATAAAAAAAAACATGATAAAAAGTTAACACTATTAGTTTCTTTCCTTTCTTTTTCATCATAATTAATTTTTTTTTTTTCCTATTGTGGATGATTACAATTAGTCTCCGTGTTAACTACCAAAAATATGTAAATTATAGAGTAGGGTTGTTGTCGGCTTCAACAATTTAAAACTTAAACATTTGTGTCATTTGTAGAGCTCGAGTCTCAGAAGAGTCACTTTGTAAAGTACTAAAAGTTAAGTCTTTCTCAAGTTCTTCCTCCCAAGGGCCCTAATTCCTTTTGGATTTGTAATTATAGATATTTAGCGAGACCAAAATTTCATAAGTAATGGGCAAACCCAGAAACCTGCAGCTCTATTTCTTTGGCAATTTGTATGCATAATAGAACTAAATGGACACAAACATGAGATTTCAATTTGTTATATATTGACTGAGAGTTGTAGTTCAGTGATACTTTTTAATCGATAGTTCAAGCTTAATAAGAGCAAATGAAACGTGTGAGTTTCTTAACAGGATTATATATATATATATATATAAAATGAGAATATTTGTAGTTACCCTTAGGTGAATGGACTTGCAATATATTTACATCGAATTATCAAAGCATCATTTTTATAAGAAAACTTATGCTCAGTCCAATTGTCTTTACAGACATCATTGTAATGTGCTTATTCTGTTTAGAGTCGTTCAGAGTCAACAACAAAGTTTTTTATCTAAAGAGTATTGAGAGAGAGTCCAACAACTCCGACTATTTTTATTTGACTGAAATAATGTTAGTGACAGAACTCACACCCTTCAATCACATAAAAATTGTCACAACTATCAATCTACAAATTATTTTTTCAAGGCATATTTAATAAGATATGTGAACAAACTGACCCACAACTTGTGGGCTGTAGTCTTGATCCACATATCAATGAATCCATGAAGGAAGGTTCACTATTACGTAACTATTTAAATACGAAAGCTTACAAGAAACGATTTCTGTTTCTAAACTGGTACTATTTTAATTAAATAGTTGATTTATTTAGACAATAAGGAACATTTTTTTCAAGAATCTGTATGTACTGCGTGGGACCCGACCCGGCATTGGTCCTGTTGGGATTTGACCGGCCAATAAACCGGGCCGGACAGACAAGCTTACGAGCTTTTGTATATAAATCACAATAGTTCTTCGGAGAAACTCACAACCAGGTTTAGTTGACAAACAATGAGCAAATAAATTATATACACTGATATACATATATTAGCTTTATAATATATAAGTTATGTAACATATAAGTCATATATATAAGTCTCTAATATATAAGATATTTTATTTAAATAATGCAAGTTATATTATGCAATTAATATATAATATATATTAGTAAAACTAATATGAAAATATACTATATGTCAAATGGTGCCATATGTCAAGGGAGAAAAAGAATAAAAAAGAAAAAAGGTGCAGAGAAGTCTTACTTTTTATTGGATAAATTACACTTATCCCCTGACATTTATCAATATTACAAGAATTCAATAAAAAAATTAGAAGTTCAAATTTGCCTTTCAGATACTTGAAAAGACATTTATAACCTCTTTGATCAAATTAAAAGTACATGACTATTCTTTATATATATATATATATATATATATATATATATATAAACTCAAATGTACCACGATATCCTATAATCATATAAATATATATGTATATATTCATCAATCAAATTTAATGGACCCCTGTAGGCACTCAATTTTGTTCTGCTTTGAAGTAAGATTATTTTGCAAAACCATGGAAGCATAACCAGAAGAGTCTGTTTGGTAACTTAGTTTTTTTTTTTAAACTTTTTTATTTTCTGTTGCCTTTTTCAAAAATGAAAAGTCACAAAAAGAAATGTGTTTGGTAATGCGTTTTTATTTCAAAAAAAAAAAAAAAGTAATGTTAAAAATTGACAAGTAATTAGACATAAGTTGAAAGATTCAAAACTAATAAGTGTCGGTTTTAACTTTTATTTTTAAGGATAATGTAATGAAAAAAAATTGATAGCAGATGAAGTTATCAAACGTATTATGCTTTTGACATAAATGATAACACAATTGATTTTTATTTCAAATAAATGATAGCATAATTGCTTTTGACATAAATGATAGTTCTAACTTTTATTTTTAAGGAGAATGTAATAACGAATAAATTAATAGGAGACGATATTATGTTTTTGACATAAATGATAGTAGCATTGCCAAACCCACTTAAGTAGGTCGTGATTAAACATTCTTCTTACCATTTAATTATTTTCACTTTTCATTAATAACTCCTACCGGCCTAAGTAAGTCGTGATTAGACATTTTTTTACCATTCAATTATTTTTACTTTTCATTAGAATGATATGATATTTTCCTTAAACTATAAGAGTAAGTTTGGATTGAGGGATTTAGGTTCGATTATTTGAGAAGTATCCCTATTTATTTACTTAAAATAGAAAGATTTCCAAATAGATATTATATTATGAGACTTATTAAAAAAGAACTCTTGTGCTAGTGACCTATGACTAAGTGAAAGTTGATTGGTTGGTTTTATTTTTAAAATATGATGAGACACTTTGTAATTGTCAAAAAAAAAAAAAACCATATCTTAAAATATGTATATGGACACCCTTTGATGTTGACCTAACATTTGTACAAGACAAACAAAGCTCCCTTTACAAAATCTTGTCCGATTCAGCATTAATTACTTCCACAAAGACAAGTAGCCAATCCCATTCGGCACTAGAAATCAAAGTTTAGACTTTTAAACAAATTGCAAATTTTAAAATAAAGAAAATAAAAATAAAATTTTGGAAAAACCTATTAAAAAAAACTTCACACGCTTACGGATTTGCTTTATATCCAATTCAAAGCTCTCTCTTTCTCTCTCTACCACTGGCGCCTTATTTCGCTGGCCGGTGCGTTTGGTTTCCGTTATTATTCTAAAGAAATTTAAAATCAATTCTTTACCGTTCATTTCTTAATCCTCTACATTAACAGCCAATTTTGAACCACAAAACCCTAATTTAACGCCTCAAATCCTTTCTTAACCAAACTCCCTCGCTCTCTCTCTCTCTCTACAATATAATCCCATCCACTTCTGACACACATAATAATACATCGTCTCTTTATATATATATATATATTGTTCTATCTTTCGTGCTAAATTTGTTGAATTCGTTTCATTGTGGTTATTTGAAGTTTTCAAGTTTTGATTTTTATGTGAAGAAATTGGAATTTGAGTGAGAGAGAGAGTAGGAGAGAATGGCGATGAATATAGGGATGATGGACAGTGCGTACTTTGTTGGGAGAGGTGAGATTCTCTCTTGGATCAATGCCAGGCTTCAGCTCAATCTCTCTCGTATTGAGGAGGTACCTCCCCTTCCCTCCTTCCTCTTTCCTCCGCATTAGGGTTTTCATCGTTACACATATATACATACATATACATATATACCATCACACACATTTCTTGGTAGAGACAATTAATAACCGAAACTATGAACTTCAATCAGAATAATGTTATTAGTACCTATTAGTAATAAGAAATTGAAGATTTTTGTGTTCTTGTTATGTTATTCGGTGATAATTTCTTATCCCGACCTCTTTTCTATGTTTTGGCCATTTTCATGATGTTTCATATTTATTCACTCATGCTGTTATTGAAAGCCATTTTTTTTTTATGAATTTCAAAATAGCTGGATCTTTATTGGGTATAAAGAGCATTAATTACTATAATTTTATTTGTAAAAAAGTGCGTCTGCAAATTTTCTTTCCGGGTAAGTAGCTGTGAAAATTTTTGTTTCTGTAAACTTTGCATTTTATTTTTGAAAATTATTAACTTGTTACAACAGTATGTGTTAACCGAGATATAATTTATTAAAAAACAAAGTCTTTTTTTCTTTTCTATTTTTTCTGGCAGATAATACACGACCTAATTTTCCTCCATAATTGAACAAAGTGATTCCATTGGACTACAACCCTTGATAAAAGAATCAAATACTCTCGCATATATAGGGTTGCCCAAGTGAAAATATTCCTTGATCATGTGGCTATGATCAACCAAATGAGACATATTGAGATTGTGTAATCACAAATTATTATTTAGCTTAACAAATTCTTAGAACAACCAATGAACCGTTTTCACACATTATTAGGAAATTCCCCTTCAATTGAAGTTGTCACTTATCGTACAAGATTAAGAAACTACTTCAGGTCCAATGGGATAAGCCATTCTGTCATCACCAAAGAACTGGCTTGGTTTGGGGGTTGCCTGTATGTCATCACCAAATAACTAGATTTGGGCATTACAGTATGAGTTAAGAAAAGGTGAATATCTTCCATATTGCCCCATCAAAGATAGGACTCTACTCATCATCCAAAGCCGGTGACCATGGTTTATATTCTATACATAACATTTAACATCTAGACCCACTTGATCAAATATTGGATTTATGGAGACTGAGAAGTCAAAATTGAAATTTTTTGTCCAAACAAAATAACTGGTTTCGTTATGCACCATGGGATTTCTGCATGCCACTTGGAAAGCCGCATGGGCACCTCATATGGTGTCATACAGCACATGACCAGGGGCTGTGCACCACTGTGTTCTTGTTGCTCGTGTGTAATCTGTATTTTATTTCTTCAAAAAAACAATTTTCTACTCCAACCTTCAAAAATTCATCTCTCCTTCATTGGAATTTTTATTTTTCTGAACCATCAATCTTTGGAAAGTATAGAAAGCCTACATTCATATTGAGTCCTATCATACATCATTGAAAATCTCATTTATGGACTTGTGTATTTCATTTTCTTAAAAAAATAAAAATGGTGTAGAAATCTTTTTCAGCATTTGGTCGCTAAGGTAAATGGTATTATTCCTAGAGGACCTAGACTAGTTGATATGCCAAACTTATGAACATAAGGGTCATTTATAAGTCTAATTAACTCATTAGAATTTACAGAATTTGATCAAGTCAAAGACATGTTGGGACAACAAACAAAATTATTTTCATTCCAATAAGAAACTACTTCAGCTCCGAAATTATTGGAATGAGTTGTCTATTTTTTTCCCTCATAGATAAAACTTGTAATACATGTCCCAAAGTGAATATGAAAACATTGAAAATGAAATCAATTTTTAAGTTGTTAGACTTCAGAAAATTGTGAACAGATAAAGTATCATTAAAGCACATATTCTCAAGGTTGGTTATAGTTGCACTCAATAATACAATTGAGTTGCCTATGTACCCTTTTACAAGGGATTGAACGAGATGCAGTTGAGTGGGACTCACAGTAAAATTATATAATCCATATAATAGTGCAATCACCATGTAGTGTTTGTTGTAAGCACCCCCCATTTAGGAAAACTAATGCTGTAACATTAACACCCATCTATGTCCATGAAAATGCATGTCAAATGCTTAATGCATTGTTGCACAACTGCACCCCATATAACTCCAGGTCATAGTGACAGAGACGGCCCTAGGATTATGACACACCTACCATGTTTTACGAAATGTGTATCCATCATGTAGATTGACGGAAATGCTAATTCTTAGAAGTAGTTGCATAAATATCTATGACTAAGAGGAACAGAAATACTTGTTATTGTGTCATGAGATAAGAAAACATAATCCATGATGCATGGTGTTGTAAATACCCCTATGCGACTCCAAGACATGATGAGATGAACGCACCCCTATGACTAAGAGGTGTGAACATGCGTACTACGTGCCTACGAGTTTGTAGAAACATAACTTATGATGCATGTTGATGTAAATGTGACATACTATTCTTAAATGTATTGACATGTCTCCTTATTTTTAAAAGGTGTGAACGTGTCTGTTATGTGTCTATGATATCACAAATTATGATGTATGGTGACGTGAACATTCAACACTTACACATATTGATGTAGACGCTAATTATAACTTAGGTGTTTGAACACTTGTTATATCTCAATGAGATCACAAAAATATAATCTCTATGATGCTTGGTGACATGAAAGTCCTCATGCAATTCTTATACACTGGTGTAAATGCTTTTAATTTAAGTGGTGTGAAAATACCTGCTTTTTGTTCTTGAGATCACAACAACATAATCCATGATGGTGAAATTGTGACTCTTGGATACAGTGACTCAAATCTCCACCTATGCGATTATAACTATAAAGCTTAAACTATGATGCATGGTGACTTTAACAGCCCCTATGTGGCTTCTTAGAGAATAATATAAATGTGACCTTATGAGAACAACATATATGCCCACTATGATGATGAAAAGTTGAAAACTATGCATTTAAAATACAGAACGGACTTCTAATAGATAACTATTCTATCACTCTGTTTAAATTAAGTCAGTTTGGGAATTGGATTTGGAATTGGAAAAAGAAATGGAATGATTTGAAATGGAGGGATTTAAGGAGACTAGAAGAGGGCTAGAGTTGGATAATCATTTCTATCATAAAAGTTCAGTAATTTCCATTTCCCATGAAATCTGTTATATTTTTAGGATCTCGAAGTACTATACTTTTGTCATTTGAAATACCTGCAATCTAAATCCCATTTCAAATTTTATCAAACCCAATGCGATCTCCTACCCAAATTAGTTGAAAATCAATTAAAAATTAGCTACGATGATAATTAAAAATTTTAATAGTTGTGCCATTGCACTTTTGGATGTCAATATTTTACTTGTATTTTTTATAGATGTTCTTCAATGAGATGGGCTTATTAAGTAAACCCAAAACATGATACTAAAATATGTATTTTTGGAAGAAGATTTAGTGGTCCTTGTACAATGTTTAGAAAGGTGCAATGACTCGTTCTAAACCATGTCATGAAATGAGAAATGCTCACAATGAGCTTTGAAGTGCGCTCCTATATCATTACACACTGACCTTCAATGTGCTGAATTACGATACTGTTCCAATATAATCAATCAAATATTTCCACTTTAGTTACTCAATTTGTTGTTCAGCTTCCAGACTTAAAGCTGGTTCAGTCACTTTTGTGGTCACTGTTAAATGATTGCTTCTCAAATACGCATCATATCTTCTGATCATCTTTATGCATGGAAAATTAACTTCTCTAATTTTTAAATTTTATGACTGGTTATGCTAGGCTGCATCTGGTGCTGTGCAATGTCAGGTGATTGATATGACCTATCCTGGAGTTGTTCCCATGCACAAGGTGACAGCATGCCATTTTTTTTGTCCGTTTTGTTTTTTATTTTTCATTTTCATACACGTTTTTTTCTTCTCTTTTTTATGATTCATTTTCATACACGTTTGTTTGTTTGTTTTTCTTTCTCTTTTTTATGATTCATTTCATACACAATCTATAATGTTGTATATGGAACAATCTCTAACCTGATATGTTTCCTATAGGTGAATTTTGATGCAAAGACGGAGTATGATATGATCCAAAACTACAAGGTGCTGCAGGAAGTTTTTAACAAACTAAAAATTGAAAAGGTAATTCTATCTTTGCAGACATTTTAAATTATTGTAGACTCTTCAATGATTTCCATGTTCAGTATTCCCAAGTGTGTGTTCTTTTGTGTGGTGTCATATATATGCATATATACATATATATACATATACATTTATATATATATACATATACATTTATGTATATATAAATATTTTGTTTGACCTTCGAATGTTAGTTTAGGCAGAATAATTTCGTTCAAAACCCTGATTGCATTTACTTTCTTGTTTTACCTGATTGACTGGCTCGACTAAATTAGATTGAACCTGGTTTTTTTTTTTTTTTTCATTCACTCATCTGTCACCTTATTGTGCTTCTTGTTGATAAGAATATGGTTATTCTGATTGAATTTATGTATTGTTGTCTTATAAGTGAATGTAAAACTGATATTTTAAGAGTTGCTGAATGTGTAGCAACGATTCTAGATCAGTAGATCTCTTATCAAGTAAGGAAAAAAACAAGACGAAGAACAAGAGTGATAGTTTATCTAATACCTAAAAGATAATAAAATATAGTTATTATAATCTATAAAGAACCCTAAAGTAGTGGTGCCCCTTCTAATTGATAGTCTACCACTATGGAACCAAATTCACAACCTGTTTGGAAATTGGCGCAGACGTCAATAGATAATATTTTTTATGAGTCTGATTCAGAGCAATGGTGTTATTACATTCTTCTTCATGAGTCTGATTCAGGACTTATATTTTTTTAACCCCTGTAAAAGTCCCATGGTTTGGAAAAAACAAAGATAATATTACCTTCATGTTATTTGCGAATACCTGGAGTACCATTTGGCCTAGATTCTAAAGGCAGTAACCATTGGCATTCAGTTCCAATCAGCTGAAGGATGGAGGAGTTGAATATCAATTTATCATTAATTTATACACCAATAACAAAAGAAGCAAAATGCTTCCAATTTTTTTGAATGTCAGATGTAGGATCCCTTAGAACTGAATGGTAACAGAGGCGTGTAAATTGGCAGAAACCTTTGCTCTCATCCGATGGAACTAATTGGATTGAGCTTATCCTTGAAGATTATTTATCATAATTCTCAACATAGGTAGTTATTTATTGAATGGTCTATTTACCATATAATTATAAAATACTCATTAGGCATTTGGTTGGTGCAGTGGTAAAAGCTCATGTTGTTGAGCTTGAGAATATGGTTTTAGTCTGAGGCAGCCATGCTGTGCAAAATTGCAAATAATGTCAAATGTTAGGTTTGGACTTATTTCTTCCACCTCTTCCAACACCCTCAATTGATGGGAGTCACACGGATAATGGTCTTCCAATAAGATACTAATTTTAACCTGATAAAGCCTTATCTCAGTTGCTTGGATCATGTACATGAATTATTCCACTATGCTCTTTTTCAAAGCTGGTCTTTTCTCTTGAATTGAATTTTTCCGGCCTGCTCTTGTTCATGTATGACATTCAACTAGAAGCAAATTACTCTTGGCTTTTCTTGCAATTGCATATCCTTGTTTCACCCCATGTTCCTAAATGCTGCCGCAAGTGATCACCTCGTCGTTCATGGATTTGTTGAATATTGATCAGTGAAATTGAACTCCACAAAATGGGATTTTATGAATTGAAGTTCTACTGGTTTGTTGGCTAACTAAATTTGAGACTAATTTTATGAAAAAATAAGGTGATTTGTCTAGATAACTTTACAACTTCAGGAATCTGGTGATTGGATGTTTTTGTTTCAGGTAGTACCACAATTTTATATCATATTGGTGAGATGGTTGGAGTAGTACCAATTGGAGATAAAATGAGAGAAAATCGACCAAGTGTTTTGATGTGCAAACAAGACCACTAAGTGTGCGAGTTAGGAAGAGTGACATAGTCCAACATTGAGGGTAATGAGGGATAGAGTTAGTAATAGTAAGGGAGGATATGATAACATGTGGTTTAACTAAGACTATGGTCTTGGATAGAGCAAAATGGAAAAATAGGATTCGTGTCCGGCCCCTAGTGGTTGGGAAGAGACTTTGTTGAGTTAAGTACCACAATTTTATATTAACAGTATCAGTGTCCGACATTCACATTGAGCATTGTTTGCTATGAAGTATCTTCATGATAATTCTTTCCTATCAATTTATATAGATTAATGCTATTTTTGTTTGAAGATGTCTTTGTTCGATACATTGTTTATTGAAACTGAGATAATACATAGCATGAATGACTAGGGAAACTGGGTTGTGGAAGTCTTCTGTGGAACTTGGAAATTTTATCTGGTAATGAAGGATTTAATTTTTATCTTTTGATGGCAGCATATTGAAGTCAACAAACTTGTTAAGGGTAGACCTTTGGACAACTTGGAATTTCTACAGTGGTTGAAACGCTATTGTGATTCTGTAAATGGTGGTATCATGAATGAGTATGATACATCTTACATAGTTATATGAGCATCAATTACATGAGTTTCACTTAATTTTTTTTATCTTCTTTCCTGTTCCTTAATTATTGTGATTCTTCCAGGAATTATAATCCTGTGGAGCGCAGAAGTAAGTATGGTAAGGAACGAAATCCCAGGGGTTCTCATAAGAACTCAAAGTCACTGCAAGCAAACAATTCACATAACCCTGGCTCTGGTGATGGAATGGGCGTTAATAAAACTTCTGGTCAGTGTGTACCACAGAACTAACAATCTTGCTTTACTTTTCTATTATTTATTAAATCCTTAGGATTGTTCTTTTGGTATTCATTGCTGTAGGGATCAAACAAGGTAAAACAGGTGCAGCAGCAATTGGGGCTAACTGTTCAGGGGAGATTCAGGCCTTGTCCAAGGAGGTATTGGCATCAAATCTTCTGAATGCTTTTCATTTATGCTTAAGATTTATAAAATTATGCAAGTTTGATTCTCCAAGCTTCTGGGTCTTAGTGTATCTGATTGATGGAGTCATTGATCTTCCTCAAATTTTGGACAATCTGTACCAAAGACTAGGGGTGGGACTAACCTGAGTCCCGTCTGAAATTTTATGAGTGTGGGCAAGGTATTTGAGATCCTGAGATTGGGGATATGGTCTAAATCTTAGAGCCCGAATTTATTTTGGATAAGATTTGGGCAAAGGTTTTACTAACCTGAGTAACCCGAAGTATAAGAAAAGTTTATAAATTTTTATGCTTTAATGACTACAAGTTATTTATATATAATAAGGTTAAGGTTGGATGATTTATTCTTTGATGCCATAATATTATGGTTAGTTATTAACCTAACTTGTGAACAATTGTTTTGAAAGTTTGAAGTAAAATATAGTAACTGATATTAAGTTAACTTTATAAACAAAATAATAAAGAATATAAAGTTTTGAATCCTTTCCAAATTGGTAAATTCTAATATGAAGAAAATTAATGAATCCCACAAGTTTGAGTTCTTCTATTTCAGGTTAAGTTTATATAGTTTCTGTATTTAATGCATATACTTTAGCATTTTTTTCTTTTTTTTAGCTTTCTGTTTCTTAGTAGGTTACTAAAATTTTGAGCAACCCGAAAAACCCATGAAATTCGTACGGTATGGTGTGGTTTGAGATGCAATGGGTTTCTTGGTACTTAGGTTTGGCACGGGTTAAGGTATTAGTACGTTGGTTCTGGCGGGAGCTGACACCTTGGCCCACCCAAGCTGCCCGAGTCCAACCCCTACCATAGACCACCAAATATGAAGGAGTACCTGCTTGAGTATGGGTTAATAGACATGGTCTTGTCTCCCTGATGTTTGCTCAGGCTTTGTGTATAATGCTGAACCATGAATTATTTGACTACCTGAAATATTCAAGAGTTGGTTCAGCATGCATCTTGCGGTTAAAGGTGCATTGTCCAAATTTTAATTTAAGAGTTCCATCACTTATAGTTTTTACATTGCCTTTTGTTTTAAATGCCATGTATAATGGAAATAGATATCTGCTGCCCTTCTGCACAATGCATAGTTGTAATGAGTTTGTTTATGTGGTCATCAACTCATCATCCAGATAACAGATCTCAAGCTCTCTGTGGACCTCTTGGAAAAAGAAAGAGATTTCTATTTTGCAAAGTTGCGGGATATTGAAATACTTTGTCAGACTCCTAAACTAGAGAATCTCCCGGTAAGAGTTTCTTGTGCTTCTGATTGTACTTGTAGTACGTTTTTACAATTCATATGTAACAGTAACACCCATATCTCATGCCAGACTTGAACTCTGCCCATTTTTTTTTTCTTTTTGTAAGAAATACTTCTTTTAATTACATATTCAAGCACAATATTAATGTCAACTTATCTCTTAAAATGAACATTTTCAAGATTGTCTGTTGTTTATATATGGTAATAAGAAATAGCACTTAAATTGCCGAAGGGGTTGAAACCCAAGTGGTGATGACATTTTCAAACATTGAAGTATCTAATTAAAATGATTTAATATTTGATTCTTGCAATCACTATCTAGAACAAACTTTGGAGTTTGGACTATCTCTGCTTGTGTAAATTCATGCAATTTTCCTATTCATTTTCTTGCATATTTTTCCTTTTTACACACCCATATCCTGTGTGGTGCTTCCACCCTTCCTGCCCTCCTTCTGGGTGTGACAAGACGATACCACTGAACCTAGTAGATGGTGGTAATTTCATATTCAATTCTTGAAATTATGAACTGAAACCATATATGGGATTAACCTTTCTTTTAAGAAATTGCAAAAGAGATCTGCAAATGATGTTATTGAATTGACTGACAGATTATATAGCATTTTAATTAGTGGTGATAAAAGCAATTTCTCTTGATACACAGGAAAAGTTGTGAGAGAGATAAGGGAATAGGAAAATAATAATATTTTGAAAATAATTCTCCTTATATTATGGCTGAAGTTGCATGTCAGAAACTATTTAACTTCAACCCAACTAAACCCAATTAAAGAAAGTCTTGTCCCAAAAATTGGTTTTGGCTACTATATTTTTCTTTTTTTTTACATGCTGACTAGGGCCATAACTTTAGATATGTTAATCACCATCTACTCTAAAAGCTTAAGCTATTAGATAGGGTGTACCCCCTCACGTGTGGCCTTCTTTTTGGTCGAACACGTGTTTCAGTTTTAATTATCAGGCCATCAGGGTGACGGTGAGGTTTGAACCCAAGAACTTGCCTGCTATGATACCATGTTAATCGCCATCTATTCTAAAAACTTAAGCTATTAGAGAGGGTGTCTCTTTAATATTTATATCCTCTAACAAGATAAAGCACTCAAATTCTCAATCCATATTAATTTTGGTCTTTTCATTACCATCATATTTCTTGTCGCTTTCTTTGGTTTGCGGATTTTAGCAAGGGTGAATAAAAGACAATGTAAAGGAAATCATTTTTTTTTGTTTGGTTATCAAGCAAAGTATGGAGGAAAGAGAACTAAGGGAAAGTATGGTAGAAATTTTGATTTTTACATTTCATTTCCCTTTTCGTTTTCTTATTTTCAACCATTCTGAGAATCTTTTAATTTCTAATTTGATTTCACCATGAGAAGAAAAATACAGGGATTTGTTTTTCCTTCTGATTTTTGTTTCCTCTTCCTTCAATGAATCTGCGAATCAAAAGGAACCTATATATTCATAAATAATTGAGATGAAACTATAAAAAAATCAGAGGATCTGCTTTTGATTTATTTAACGTGTACCAAATACATATAGCAAAGAGATAGAAGATACATGAATGCCTAACGGTTCTTTTTTTTTTTCCCAGTAAATATGAATTTCTAAATGTACTATTGGCATGTAGATGTGAATATGCACAGATTGCCCTATCGTTTTCCCTCCTGCTGGGCATTGTGGAAGGAAAATGCTGCATAATTTGAAAAATTAAACCGACTGAACAACACGAAAAGAAAATAACCTTTAAGCATTGGTGAGATGACTTCATGTGTGGGACGCATTTTCCTTTTATGTAGGTCAGTTGGCTTAGTTTTTATGTTTGAGAAGAAATACTCTTGTGGAAGAGCAATTTGAGGTGAAATTGATCATAGAGGATAGTTGAACCTGCAAATCTAATACAAATATTGTTCTACGTAAACATGATAATATATGTTTGCATTTTGGATATAGGATTTATTATGACGGGTCCTTTGTTCTAATATTTGCAGATGGCTGTGGCGGTTAAGAAGATATTATATGCTGTTGATGAAAAGGAGTCAGCCCTTGCAGAGGCACAAGAAATTTTATGCCAATCCATGAATGTTGGTGAAACTGATGTGGATAATGACTCCTGATTATTAACTGAAAATAGAAAAGTCTCATGCCTGTAAAGGTAGCAGTCTTGCTAGCAAATCCGTCTTCCCTTTATTACTTTAGAACGGTGATCTTAGATCACCTCCCACATCACTTGGTGAAGAACTGGTAGACTTTCTTCCTTGTATCTGCTGGATGTATGACTGCCCATTGAAGTGAACTATCTTAAATTGTAAAAATACTTCCATGACATGTTTTTTCTTTGTAAAACCTCAATGTTAGGAATGATATTTGGAACTCCCTCATGACATTTATGTATTTTTTTTTTTTTATAACCTCTCCCTTTGTACCAAAATGCTCCATCCTTCCTCTCTTCCCTCTTCCTTCCTACCAAACGAAGTATTAGTGATTATTGGCACCTGAATGACCCTACAATTGTTTCTAAAAAGGTGAGGACTTCATTGTAAACTCTAGTGTTGACAGATTTGCCACACTATCTCAAATTGTAGATTGGGTTAGAAATTTGATTAAGAAGGCTGACTGCTGATTTGTGTGTAGTATTTTTGCCCTTTACCAGAGATAGGCAAGAAAGGGTCATTGAATTATTAGATTTAGACAAGGGCTGCTATAGTTCAATGGCATAATCTGTTGTAGTTTGAGGAACACAGTCCTAGACATTCTACAGTTATTTGGATGGCAATTAAAGGTAGACTAAGAAACTCAAGACATACTTCTGTGGTAGTTTTCTCCGCTGAGAACACATTTGATAAATTCTTTCATCTTCCGAATCTGTTCCTTCTTGGCTTCTAAATGTAGTAGTATTCATTGACCTTCGGAGATCCTGACCGGTAAGGTGCTTGTTAAAGCTTGTCCTTGCCTCTAGTGTTTGTCATTTGGATGGATTGGTACAATAGGATATTTTGCAACAATTTTAAGGATGTCAAGAATCAAGATGTTGCAATACAGGTTAAAAATCACAACCTAAATCTATGGCTGCAGAAAGAATGGTACCTCCTATTCATTGTGTTTGCTATACCACTCTTTTTTATGTTCTTGGTTCAGACTGGTGGATTGTTCTTTGCCTGGTCAATCTTCTTATTCTTCTGGTGATGATTTGGTTTTGTTCGTTTGAATATGCTTCTTGTTTGGTAATGACAATACGCTTCTTTTTTGGTAATGACAATACATCAACAAAGGAACACAATGTTTAATGTATATGAATTGAATTACATTGTCGCGTCATGCAAATCCAAGAACTGTTTTTTTTTTTTTTTTTTTAATATTAAAATAACCACTAGACAAATACTGATCTAATTTAGGTTAGTACCTGTGTAAAGATATAGTTTAGTACCAAGTATCAAAACACAACACAATAAAGGAGTTTCCAATTGATTGGGGTATTTTTTTTGGTATCATCTGGCCGAAATTGTTTATAGACATCCCATCAAATTTGATGATTTATCATATTCTACATTGCATTTGAAGGTACATTCACAATGATGGCTACCGTAGTACACGACCCAATTCACTAACGACTATGGTACTTGCAAATAAATTATATATATATATATATATATATATAAAACAAATTAAGCAATTCAAGTTCAGAGGCACCTTCAAACATTTCTAATCCTCAAGTGTTCGTGTATAGCTGAAATAACTCCGAGAGGCACATTATAAGAAAAGGTAACATCATGATTCAAAAAGCTGAAGTTGACAAGTTAGATTAGCAAGCCCGCATGCACGCTGCAAATGCCAATGGCTCAAAGAAAGCACTGAATATTACAAGTTATTTGCATCAATCCTAAAGCTCAAATGATTCCCAAGGATAAATGGAACGATGGAGGATTGAAATCTAAATCTTATGATTAGGACAACTTAATACCAACAAGTAGTTTTATGTACTTCACTACTTAATAGAAGAGTTCTGTGCATGACTGCACAAGAGGGCCATGGAGAGTCGAGTGACAATAATTACAGGCTATATGAACATTCATTTTTCAAAAAACCAAAGACCATAACAGACCACAGATTACAAAACCAACCACATAGACACTCCTAACAACTGCAGACAGATGTTTCCCACACCCAAGGAACGGTGTTGCCTTAAAAACACTCTGATTGACAAAGCTCAATGCCTATAGTCCTCATAAAACGCGTGGTTGATACTCCGAGGCTCCGCTTGCCTATCAGCCTGCAGAAAAAGAGAAAATACATGAACCTGGTCCTATATAAAAGCATGAATGCATATAAGATTTATATATGCTAGAAACATTATCTCAGCCCATACTGCCGTAACTAAAGATTATATTAATCATCTCCCCAGTTTAGATCTCGAGGCCATTTTTAGGCAAAAAATTCAGATAAAAAGAAAAGAAAAAGCTCATGGTTACTAGGCATACTCTGTTTATCAGATCCTCAAATGCTTGGGGTCCATTTTCTTCAATGTACTTCTCTGCAGCAGTTAGAATGTCATCTCGCTTACCAAATATATCCTTCTTTCTTGGGATATACCAGATGTTAACAGTTTGTGGATTAATATAGATAGGCCTAACAAAATGCTCGTAAACATATGCAGCCCCACTGAAGTATGGTATGACCAACCAGCAGGTTGCAATCAGCTTTGCATACGACCAGAAAGGAATCCTGCCATAAAGTAAATTAGTAGAGGCTGGTTATTTCTAAACATATTTTATAGTGTCAAGAACACAAATTCAACCATTTCAAACTAAGGGATGGGGATTCTCATAATTATGCATTGTTTATGTCGCATTTCAATAATTTATTTAACCTATAGAGAACTGTAGGTACAGAAAAGTTGTCACTACACTTTCAGAAGATATTAAGTTTTCAGAAATCCTCTCTTTTTTGTTCTATTGTGCTCCTTTATATAGTTTTGAGAGTACATAAATTATGCCTGTAATCATTCCACCTTTTTGGGGAATTTGCCTACATTTACGAAATTATGATCCCCTAGTTTAATGCAGGAATTGTGTTATCTGACCCCATAATAAAATGGAGCGGTTTGACTTTCCTTTGTGCCTTCGTCATTCAAAAGCGGGTGATTTGGAGGGTGCACCATGCTTCATGACGTGGCCGCCAAGTATGAGCTGATTTGTCGTGTCCACGTGTCATATCTATTTGGGTGTTTTCCCTATACTACACTTTGCCCCTAAAAACCCCTCTTGAATCTGGTTGGATTTTGAAAGGGTTTTTAATCATGGCTGACGGTTCATCTGGTTTCGTTTGGGTTCTGTGATCATGGTGACTGCCGAAACGTCGTTTCTTCATAAATGCCCGTTTCTTAGCTTTTTTGAACAATTTTGGTGGTGTCAGAGTATTGTCTACTCCGGGTGAATCTGAACTTTCCATCACTTTCCTCCTCACTTTTCTCTCAAGGTCAGTATTTATCTTCCTTCCTTTCTTACTTTCTTTTGGGTACGGCGGGGATGAAAAGGGTAGAAATTGTCGATGAATTTGGTCCACTGGGTACTTATCAGTCTATTGACGAGTTCCTAGATGAGGGTGACGGTGTTTCGACTCCTCTTGGGAGTCTTCTTGCTTCGTCAGACCCAGTCGCCATTTCTCTCTTAGAGCAACCAGTTTCTGCAAATCAAGGTCTTTCGGATTCAGAGTTAGGAGATGTTGATCACGGCTTGGTTAGGACTCCAATAGATTTAGGGAAGCTCCGAATAGATTGTGAAATCCCGGCAGATGTTACCCTTAGGAACTATCCCCTTGATTTTGACTTCCGATCTGGGGAGGGTTTGAGTAAGGATGACATGCTCTTTTCTACTAGGCATTTTCCAGCTTTTCGGTTTCCTCTTCACCCTTTTTACCATCTTGTCCTCAATCAAATGCACCTGGCCCCTTTACAAGTGAACCCTAATTTTTTTAGGGTTATTTCTAATGTTCTTGCCCTCAATCATTCCCAAGGGCTTGAGTTAGGATTCGATGACCTTCTTCTCTGCTATCAAGTTTGTTCTATAAAAAAGGAGGATAGCCGCTTCCATTTCTTCCCTCGGCTCGGCAGATTGCTCTGCACTGGCCATCCTTCTTCGGACAAGGGTTGGAAGGCCCAGATTGTGGTCGTTAGGGGAAAGTGAAAGGCGTCTTCCTTTGATAAATTTCCCATCCCTCAGAAATTTGGTGGATTAGGTATCCTTCCCTTTGATTTCCCTTCTGAACCACATTGTGATTGTGCTATATGCGACGTTCTGCAATTTAACCAGATCCGATCTTTTGTTGGTGTAGTCAGGGACCTTCTTCCTCGTTCTGAGTTGGCAGCTCGCCTGAAGACACTCAAAGATAAGGTGTGGAGCAATATTCCAAACAATTCTGTTTTGCTGAATTCAGAGACCCTCAAAGCTATCTTAGAGAAGGCTTCTGGTGTGAAGATGAAGCTTCCAAAGACTACCCGAACGAAAGCAAAGAGGCAGACTGAGGAGAAAGATCTTAGCGCTCCCCCGACCGATCGGGAAATGGAGATAGCGTCTGCTCTGCGCCAGAAACACGCTAAAGAGGTGGATGCGGACAAGTCGCATCCAACAGAAGTGATAGAAATAAAGGAGACCGCTCATCCCTCCAAGTCTCAAAAGATGGCAGTCTCACCTTCTCCTTCTGCCCCAGGATTTGGTGAGCCTTCAGTTGTGGGGACTAATGCTTTGGGGTCCGATGTCCCGAGTTCTTCTGTGGTGGAACCCTGGATTCACCGGATGGTGAAGGCTAATGGTATGCCCCTGTTGGTGGAGGGCTCCTTGCTTGAAAACAAGGAATCTATGAAGGCATTCATGAAAGAGATGTGGCCTCCTAAGTAGGGGTGCACAAAGAACCGTCGGAACCGGAACCGGAACTGGAACCGAGGGGAACCGTACCGAACCGTGACTACGGTTCCAGTTCCGGTTCCTAAAATTAGGAACCGTTACCAACGGTTCCGATTCCGGTTCCAGGACCAGTAGAACCGTACCGGAACCGGAACCGTTGGGGGTAACGGTTCCTTGGAACCGAACCGGAACCGTTTTATATTAAATATGTGTATATATATATATAATATAATAACTATATATAATATATATATATATATACATTACATATAATAATTATATATAATGTATATATATTATGTATAGTAATTGTATTATAATATAATTTATAATTATATTATAATACAATTACTATACATAATATATATACATTATATATAATTATTATATGTAATGTATATATATCTATAATATAATATAATAATTATATATATATAGGGTGCCATTTTTAGATTGTAGGTCTCACATTTATTTAATGAATATATATATATATTTTGTATTTTCAAGCTTCATTAAAAAAAAAATAAATAAATAAAAATAAATAAATAAATAAATCCTAAGGAACCGCGGTTCAGAACCGGAACCGTACCCAGAACCGCAGTATGGTTCCTCACGGTTCCAACCCTTAACGGTTCCGGTTCCGAAAATCAGGAACCGTTGGTAACGGTTCCGGTTCCACCAAGAACCGTGAGGAACCGTACCGTGTGCACCCCCAGATGTGGCCCTTAGGGTGAGAGAGAAAATGTTTATACTTCCTTCGTGTTTTCTTCTGCTGCTTCTTTTTTATGGTTTCGTGTGTCTTTGCAAAACATGTTTGGTGTGATGACCATGTGCAAATTGGTCGAGCAAGCGACTGTGAAAGTGAAAAGAGCTGACGTACAGACTAGGAGGGTTGAGGTTGATTTCTGTGAACCGAGCAACTCAAGTCTCAACTGGAGGAACTCGTCAAGGGGAAGGAAGAGGCGAAGTTCCAGAGGGCATTAGCTGAGTCTCGAGCATCCGAATTTGAGTTGAACGTCAAATCCTTGCAGGATAGGTTGTTGAAATTGGAGAAAGGCACCAAGGTATTGTTCAAGAGGCTATCCCGCACGGTCCAAGTCAGAAATGTTGAAGCCTACCACCAAGGATTTGAAGACGCGATGGCACCCGAAGATGACAGATCATACCGGGGTGGCCCAGCTGATTATGATCGAGAGATGGGCTTGGCTGGGCCTCCCTATCAGGATCTAGATGAGGGGGACGAAGAGAAAGAGATCGCTAACATATTCGAGGAGGGCGTTGAACCCATTGAGGCTGAGACCCTTGAGTATGCAAGGTCTGCCAATGCCCCAACTGATCCCTCAGCAGGCGTCTTATGACTTTTCCTTCTTTTGTAATGTCTCTTGTCAATTTTCTTTGTAAAAAACTCCTTTGTAACAATTTTTAATGAAAAACGATCTTTTTCATAATTGAGCGATCATGCTCTCGGTTTTGTCCGAAAGCCATATACTGGTCTGATTTTCACCACAATGCTCTTTAGAAGGAATGAATGACGCATGTCTGTATAATGTTCAGTATTTTATATATACTTGGTTAACCATCCGAGGTCTTCATTCATCTGAGACGTTCGGCTAATCATGTCGAGGTCTTTTCATGCTTACTTGACGTTTGGCTGGCCATGCCTTAGCCAAATTCATTCATCTGAGATGTTCGACTGGTCATGACGAGGTCTGTTTCATTCATATTTGGCGTTTGGCTGGGCATGCCTTAGCCAAATTCATTCATCTGAGACGTTCGGCTGGTCATGCCGAGGTTTGTTTCATTCATACTTGGCGTTCGGTTAGCCTGCCTTAGCCAAATTTGTCATTTAAGACGTTCGACTGGTCATGCCGAGGTCTCTTTCATTCATACTTGGCGTTCGGCTGACCATGCCTTAGCCAAATTTATTCATCTGAGACATTCGGCTGGTCATGCCGAGGTCTGTTTCATTCATACTTGGCGTTCGGCTAGCCATGCCTTAGCCAAATTCATTCAGCTGAGACGTTCGGCTGGTCATGCCAAGGTCTGTTTCATTCATACTTGGCGTTCGGCTGGCCATGCCTTAGCCAAATTCATTCATCTGAGACGTTTGGCTGGTCATGCCGAGGTCTGTTTCATTCATACTTGGCGTTCGGCTGGCCATGCCTTAGCCAAATTCATTCATTTGAGACGTTCGGCTGGTCAGCAGAGGTCTGTTTCATTCATACTTGGCGTTCGGCTGGCCATGCCTTAGCCAAACTCATTCATCTAAAAATTTGCCAAATGGATAAGATAGTGGCATTGCGCAGCGATTTTTGCTTCGCTGCGCAATCCCACCGTCTTTACGTATGATGAATTGAACTCATTATATCAAATAGACAGGAAGCCTTTATTAATTCGATGTGGGATAAAGTTTATTGAGGGATTTCATGGTCTTTGTTAAAAATGCATTAAGGTTTACACGAAATACCTTTTCAGATGCATCGTGTTCCAAGGTTTATCGACCATGGCTCCATTGCCGTGCACCCTTCATAGTCTGTAAGCTCCCTTTCCAATAACTTCGATTATTTCAAATGGACCTTCCCATTTGGCTGCCAACTTTCCTGCATTTAGTTCTTTGGTATTGTTGGTAACTTTGCGCAAGACCCAATCTCCTTGTTCAAACGATCGAGGCTTAACCTTTTTGTTATAAGCCCTGCGAAGCCTCTATTGGTAGGCTGCCATCCTGATCTGCGCAGCTTCTCTCTTTTCCTCAAGCAAGTCCAAATTGTGTCCGATCTGGTTGCTGTTTTCCTATTCCTCGAACGATTCGATCCTCAAGGTTGGAACACTTAGTTCGATTAGAACCACAGCCTCCATCCCGTACGCCATGTTGAATGGACTGCTTCCGGTTGATCTTCAAGGTGTGGTTCGGTAGGCCCACAACACGTTCGGCAATTCTTCCAGCCAACGGCCTTTTCTTTCTTCTAGCTTTTTCCTGATGTTTTCAAAAATAGTTTTATTTGTGATCTCTGCTTGCCTATTCCCTTGTGGGTACGACCTTGAGGAGAGCTTTTGGTTGATCCCATACTTTGCGAAGAACCCCTGAACAAACTAATTGTCTAGATTCTTTCCATTATCCATAATTATTGCGGCAGGAATGCCAAACCGACATATGATGTTGTTCCAAATGAATCTTTCGACTTGTGAGTGAGTTACTGTGGCGTATACTTCTGCCTCTACCCATTTGGTGAAGTAGTCTGTGACCAAGAGGACGTGCTTCTTTTTCTGTGCTGCAATCGGCAAGGGTCCCACCATGTTCATCCCCCGTTGGGCGAAGGGCCATGGGCTAGTAATTGTATTCAGAACTCCCGTGGGTTGGTGTAGCAATTTGGCATGCTTCTGGCACTTATCACAGTTTCTGGCATACTCTGTCGCATCATGTGCCATGTATGGCCAGAAATATCCCAGCGTCAGGGCTTTGTGGGCCAATGACCAACCTCCTGAATGGTTCCTGCAAACCCCTTTGTGAATTTCCTTTAGGACTTTAGTTGCCTCCAAGGGTGTAAGGAATCACAGCAATGGTCCTGAATACAACCTTCTGTAGAGGCGATCATTGACTATGGAGTACTTAGCCGCTTTCATCTTCAGTTTTCTTGACTCTTCTTTTCGTTCTAGAAGGACACCCTCTTTCAGATATGCCTCAATTGGGTCCATCCAGCTCAGTTCTCTCGGGACGGCGAGTACCTCCAGTGCTTAGATTGTGCTCGGTTCACTCAGTTCTTCTATAGAGGATACCCTTGTCAGAGATTCGTCTACACAGGAGGCCGCACAGGCTAAACGATCGGCCACCTCATTCTTGTCGCGTGGGATATGTTTAACTCTTACTTCATCAAATTCTTTCAGACTTTCGGATGCCACTTCTCGATAAGCGTTCATCTTATCTTCCTTTGCCTGGTATTCACCGTTGACTTGATTCACAACTAACTGAGAATCACTAAAGATAATCAATTTCCTTATCTGCAACGATTTTGTTAAGCGAAGCCCGGCGAGGAAAGCCTCGTATTCTGCTACGTTGTTGGAAGCTTCGAAATTGAATCTTACTGCATGGTGCAGGACAACTCCATCTGGGGTTAGAATCTCAATCCCAACACCCGAGCCGATTTTGACTAGATGCTCCGTCAACGTACATTTCCCACGTAGGGTGGTTCTCGCCTTCGTCTTCAGGTTCATCGCGTTCGGGGCTCGAAACTAATGTCGTAGGAGCTGAGGTCCATGGCCCACTTCATCAATCTCCCAGTTATGTCTGGCTTGCTGAGGATTGTCCTAAGTGGTAGATTTGTTGGGACGATTATTGGGTGGGACTCAAAATAATGCCTCAATTTCTTTTTCGCATGTACGAGAGCCAAGATCATCTTTTCTGCTTTCGAATACCTATTTTCTGCGTCCGTCATTGTCTTGTTGGAATAATAAACAAGTTGTTGTCTCCGGTCTTCTTCCCGAACCAATGCGGCACTTGTAGACACCTTTGACGCTGCTAGGTATAGGTACAACGCCTCGTCGGGCCTTGGAATCAAAAGGATTGGCGCCGAGGCCATGTACTCTTTCAACCTTCGGAATGCTTCCGCTTGATCTGCCCCCATATGCTCCCGTTCTTCTTTTTGATAGAGTCGATGAAGGGTTTGCACTTGTCTGAGAGGCGGGATATAAATCGACAGAGAGCGGCAATTCGGCCCGTTAGGATTTGCACTTCTCGATGAGTTTTAGATTCTGCCATTTGGTTCAACGCTGACGCTTGTGACAGACTCATTTCTATGCCAGTTCCGCTAACCATATGGCCGAGGAACTGTCCCGACGATACCCCGAACGAACACTTCGTTGGATTAAGCCTCACTCGATGCTCTCTAAGAGTTTCAAATATCTCTTGCAGATGCTTTAGGTGATCTTACCTCCTTTTGCTTTTGACTACCATGTCGTCTATATAGGCTTCCATTGTTTCTCCGATTTAGTTCTTGAAGACTTGGTTGACCATCCGCTAGTATGTTGCCCCCGCGTTTTTTAACCCGATGGGCATCACCTTGTAACAGTAAATGCCCCCCTCGGTGATAAATGAGGTCTTCTCCTCGTCTCTCGGGTTCATTGGGATCTGATTGTAGCCTGAGTAGGCATCCAAAAAGGTTACTCGTTCGTACCTAGCAGTGGCGTCCACCATCTGATCTATTTTGGGAAAGGGGTAACTATCCTTCGGGCATGCTTTATTGAGGTTGGTGAAGTCGATGCACATTCTCCATTTTCCATTCTTTTTCTTTACCACCACTACGTTCGAGAGCCATTCTGGGTACCTAACTTCTCTGATGAAACCCGCCTAAAGCAGGCGGTCGACTTCTTCAGCGATTATCCTATTTCTTTCCGGGGCGAACCTCCTCTGCTTTTGTTTAATCGGGACGCTGGTGGAGCTTACATTTAGGGAATGTTCAGCCAATTGAGGGTCTATGCCGAGCATATTGAGGAGACTCCAAGCGAATACATCTCTGTTTCTCCTCAATACCTCAATCAACTCTTCCTCTTCTTTCTTCTGCAAGAGTGTCCGGATCTGCGTACTTTTGTATTCTGCCGGATCTCCCAGTTGGATCGCTTGGAGCGGTTCAATGGGTTGAGTTATGCTTTCGATGTCCTGTTCCTCAGGCACGCCTGGCTTCTGTGATTGCTATTGGTTGGTTGTCTCTGAATTTCCCTCTCCATTCTTTGGTGTGTTTTTGATGGTGAGTGAGTAGCACTCTTTCGCTGCTACCTGATCGCCGCGGAGGTCTACTGTCCCTTTCCCATTAGGGGTTAAGCACCTCATTACTTGGTGCAAGGTTGATGGTACCCCATGCATCCTGTGGATCCAACCTCTTCCCATTATGAGGTTGTAGGATGAATGAACGTCGGCTATTACAAACTGTTCTCTGAGTGTCCTCTGTGCTGCGGTCACAGATAGTGATATTGTTCCAATCGGGGCCACTCTGCTCCCATCAAACCCTACTAGCGGGCCTTCGGCCCGCTTGATTTAATCACCTCCGATTCCTATTTGCTTGAAAACCTCCAGTGCCATTATGTTTGCGTTTGATCCTGCATCAATGAGTACTCTCTTTACCCAGCAGTTCACTACCATCAAACTGACTACCAGTGAATCCTCATGGGGAGCTGTACTCTCATTAGGTCTGGATCTCCAAATGCGATCTGAGCATCAGCCTTCATGCCTTGAACAGAATTGACTTCTCCCATCTTCTGCAACCTTTTAACCCGACGAAGGCTAGATCTAGTTGATCCTTGATCTCCCTGGGTCGCGTAACCGTGTATCGTGTTGATTGTCCTGACTGGATTCAAGTTCGGGTTCTCTCTTTGATCGGGGATTTGGTGTTCGCTCTGATTCGGGTGTTCCTTTGCCACATATTCGGTTAGACCTCCCTTGGAAATGATTGCCTCCGTCTGTCCCCTCAGATTTCGGCACTCGTTCGTGATTTGCCCCTAATCATGGTGTAGGGCACAGTGCTTGCTCTTATCTCTAAGCTCGGCTGGGATCCAAATTGGGGGCGGTGTTCGGAATATGCCTCAACCCTTGTTTTCCTGGTATAGCCTTGCCAGTGTGCATTTCAAGGGGGTGTTCTTTTCTTCGAACTTAGGTCGCTTCCTTGATGCCGAAGGTATGGGAGGGATCCTGACTTGCCCCTTCGGTTTATGGCCTTTTCCTTGGTTAGGGGGCCGACGCTTATCAAAGTTGTCCTCTGTTGACGCAGTGCTTCATATTCTTCAAGGCTGAGGTATCCTTGCGCTTTTGCGTTTAGATCTCCCATGGTCTTGGGGAGTTTTCTGACTAGAGATGAATGGAATTTAGAGCCAGGGATCATGGCTACCTTGAAAGCCTCAACCGCTGTCGCCTGGTCGCAACCATCGATCAAGGACATTTCTAGATTAAATCTAGTCATGAAGGATTTTAGGGTCTCTCCCTTCGTTTGTCTCACAGTAAAAAGGGAAGAGATTGTTTTCTTCTGTCTCCAGTTACCAATGTACTGAGCGATGAAAAGCTTGCACAGTTTCGTAAAACTGGGAATTGTGCCCGATGGCTGTTGCTTAAACCAGGTTAGGGCAGCTCCAGCCAGGCTGGTTGGAAAAACCTTGCATATGAGGTTTTCGTCCTCCGCATGCAGAGTCATCCTTTGTTGCACGCGAAAGAGATGGTCGACGGGGTCAGTCGTCCCATCAAAGGTGATGAAACTCGGGAGTAGGAACTTCTTGGGATTCGGGGATCTCCTTATTTCTTCTGTGAAAGGGGACTGTACCACCTTGTTGGTTACCTGAGTTGCCAGATCCGCTGGGGTTTGGTTCTTTAGGTTTTTGATGTCCGCATCGACCTTCTCCAATCGTTCGGTAATTACGTCGAACTAGATGTTCGATCTGACAGCGTGACTCTCAGTCTGATCGGGACTTCGTCCTCATTCATGTGTGGAGTTGCACTCCTCTGAATTCCCATCATCAGGTGGTGCACCTTCAAGCAGCTTTCCCGTGAGTCGGGCTATTTTTTCCTGGAGCAAATCGTTTCGTCGATTTGATTCCTCCAGTTGTTCTCGCATTTCTTGTAGGATCTGCTCATGCGTCATAGTTTGCTCCATCGTCTCATAATGGACAGGTGACTGCTGTCCTACTAACGTTCCAAAACGCAGCTGTACTGGCATAAATTCCTAAAGGAATTTATGAGTACGTCGTTCCCACAGACGGCGCCAAAGTGTAGGTACAGAAAAGTTGTCACTACACTTTCAGAAGATATTAAGTTCTCAGAAATCCTCTCTTTTTTGTTCTATTGTGCTCCTTTATATAGTTTTGAGAGTACATAGATTATGCCTGTAATCATTCCACCTTTCTGGGGAATTTGCCTACATTTACGAAATTATGATCCCCTAGTTTAATGCAGGAATTGTGTTATTTGACCCCATAATAAAATGGAGAGGTTTGACTTTCCTTTATGCCTTCGTCATTCAAAAGCGGGTGATTTGGAGGGTGCCCCACGCTTCATGACGTGGCCACCAAGTATGAGCTGATTTGTCGTGTCCATGTGTCATATCTATTTGGGTGTTTTACAAAAGGATAAATTACCCTGATCTCTCTTGAGGTTTGCTTTTATTGTTCTTGGATTAAACTAGTGAAAAAAGTTTAGTCAACCTCCTCTTAAGTTTGGTTGACTTAACTCTCACCACCCCTACCATTAGTTAACTGTTAATTTAATTAAAATAAAAAATAAAATGACAAAAATACCCTTGAAGTTTGAACACATCAAATTACAAAAATAACATTATTATTTAAATGAAATCACGATGCAAACCTTTCAAACCTAACTCAACTGTTTTATATCATTTCAACACCTCCACCTCGTACACCAACGTACCACCTCATTCTTCTCTCTCTCCTCGTGAAAGTTTCTGGTTATTGTTTAATGTTTGTTATTTGAAGCTCCTTTTGATGATCTGTTCATCAAACACCAAAGATATTTATGGTGTTCAGAAAAATCATTTATCCATTGACCCTTTGTGCTTTGTTCAACATCCAGATCTTCTCTTCCATATCCTTCCAATCGCTTAACATTCCTCTCTCTCTCTCTCTCTCTCTCTCTCTCTATAAATATATATATCAATTTCACAACTCTCAGACCCAAAAAATCAATTCAATATCAGACTCCCCCCCCCCCTTCTCTCTCTCTCTCTCTCTCTCTCTCTATATATATATATATATATATATATCAATTTCACAACTTGTCCATGAAGAAGTAGTTTAATGTATTAAGAAATAAGAACACTGGCCTTGGTTGTGGTTGTGGTTGTGTTTAATTTGAGTCTTTTGAGACTGGTAATCGGTGATGGAATTCAGTAGATGGGTTTGATCGCAAAGGTTGAGAGAGGGGGCGGTGAAGGAAGAGAGAGAGTGTAGGAGTTGCGGTGTAGGGAGAGAGACTCTGTATGGAGCAGCAGTGGTGATGGTGGAGAGAAATAGGTAAGTGGTAGAGATAGGGAGGCGGTGGTGGTGGGGAGGGATCCGGCAACAACAGTAGGGTGAAAAGAGGTGGTAGTGGTGGTGTGGCGAAGTCGTTGATCGTAGTGGCAGTGGTTCTAGCGTGGACTGTGGAGGAAAAATATTTGTTGGCTGCTTACATAGTTAAGGGTATCTTTGTAATGGTATAGTGGGTGTTAGTTCAATTAACGGTCTTTTAGTCTCACAAGGGGGGCAGAGTTACTTTGTAAAAACTATAATTTGAGAGTAATAAAGGCAAACGTCAGGGGTAGTCAGGGTAATTTACCCTATACAAAATATTGCTTGGTGCGAGTCCAGATGAATTTGAATTTAAGTGCCAGGCTACTAATGGCAAATCTTTCAGACCAAGAAAACTTGAAGATATCAGAATATGAGTTCTTCTTCTATGGGGAACTTGAACTCTAAATTAAGTTAACAAAACCTTAAGTTCCAACTTCTATGTGCCAGACACAAAAATCTTAGTTGCCTTCAGCTCTATGTAGCGTCATTTTCCATTACTTTAAAGGCCGTAATGTTTTTTCAGTGCCGCATCCCATGTTTTGGCCTCAAGACAAGTTTTACCCTTCCACTTGTTCTTATAGCACCACCAAACATAATATCCTTCTGTTGGAACCTTAATTTTTTTACACATGATCAAACCTCTTTTTACAACATTTCTTGTTTATTTGTTTAGTAATAGGAGCCAACAGTGTTTGTTTTTTGTTTTTCTTCTTTATCTGTTTGAAATCATTTTCTATTGTCTTTTTTCTTTTCTTTTCTTTTTTGTTTTTGTTTGGGGGTTCTTTGCCACTCATTTATCTCAATTTTTAGTTCAATTAAACTCAATTTGTAAATCAATTGCTTCTTCAATGACTAGTATTTTGTATCATAAAGCATAATTGACTTGATAGTTATCTTACAAAGCTAACCTTTCAATTATTCAAGTATTTTACTAACACACATCTTGCCACATGATACGGATAGTTGATCGGCGTTGAATGCTACGCATTCTAGCCTCTTAACTTGCGTATTTTATTTTCTTAGTGATAGATTATTTTGTTATTTTACTTCGTTTTAGTGTTTTCTGTATTTTCAGGGCCTTAATGATTATTTCAGTTAAAACAATGATTTTGGGCTTTTAAAGATTACATCCAAGAGGGATAGATGAAGCCTACATCAAAAGGATCCATTCAACTATTTATTTCAACTCAAATCAGCCAAGGAAGAGGTCCAAGAGGATTACAGCTGCTTAAGAAAGTTACGGCCTGAAGCCCAATTCTGTGCATAATACAGTCTTAATCCCGTTTTGGAAAACGGACCAGAAGTGTTATTTCCGAGCCTCAAATCAACTTAATTTTCGCGTTAGTTGAACGAAATTCGATTCTGCACACTTTTGTATTTCATGAAAATTCCGTGAATCGGACTTCTAGTGGGTCAAAAGTTGGGCCAAACGTCAGCAGGAAAAACCCACCTGATTAGTGTTGCGGGAAAACCTAATTAATTCCTAATTGGAATAGGACTTTGGTGTATTCTCTTGGGGCAATAAAGTGGCGAATGGAAGGCTGTTTTGAGGAGCCTTAGAGAGCTTAGAGAGTCATTGGACAGAATTGAAGACATACTTTACAGAGCTTTTGAGTGGAGAAACATTGGAGAACGAAGTCTTACACATAATTCATGAAGATGATGCCTTCTTTCTCAACCGTTGAAGCTTCTTCTTCTACCATGAGCGGCTAGTTCATCCACTAGGGTTTTGATGTAGCCCTAACAAAGCATCAATGGTTTGATTATTTTAATTATTGGGGACCTTTATATACATGCATAGATTGTGTAATTTAGAGGATTCTTATTATAGAATTGAGCAATAAAAGTCTTATAAATTCAGTTTCAATAATTTCTTATCTTGTCTTAGATACTTGATTGTTGTTATTGAACTCAATCTCTCTTATTTTCTGTGATCATGAGAGCGATTATTACAAAATGGTAATCACTGAATATATCATTATACGCTTTGATGGATTATACCTAGAGAAGATGAACCATACTGCACCCTCGATTAGAGTAGTTAGGCAGATGGCCCGTGCCAATCGAAGATAGTCCATAACTTAGCCTTAATCATATGTTATCTTCTTGACGGATGAAGGTGAGCTTGTAGCCACCGACACCACTTATGCATAATTTAATTCCCCATAGTTAATTCAATTGACCATTGATTGTGGAGTTAGTGGTGAAGTCAATTATCCTAGATTTATCTCATATTATCTTCACTCTCTATTTCCTTTGTTTTATTTTATTTTGCTTTTTAATTAGTTTAAATATAAAAATCAGATATCTTCTCTTTCTAAATTTAATTAGAATTAATTCCGTATTCCAACTCATTCAAACCATAATCCCTGAGGTTCGACACCCCTTTCGATAACCCTATTTTGCAAGGAATTCGTTCTATTGCGAAGTGTGGTAATTTTAATTGAGACGCACTCACACACGAATCAATAGTATTCTTTTATATCTCCAATGCATCAATAAAAATCACCCCAAAATAACAGAATTGTAATTTTTTTTCTCATTACCATCAATTTTTCATGTTCTCCTGAATCTACAAGTACATAAGTTACACTACATAAATATATGTCCTACTTATCCTAAAGCCTTAAATTAGAAAATATCCCTCTATTGTGGTGACCCTTGTGAGCGGGTGCGAGACACTCGCCGAGCTATCACACTGGCAGGCTACAGGGTACTCAATCTCACATCACCTGGATGTGGAATGGGGAAGTGTTACATGTATGTTTATTACCCTTCTATGACAACGCATTTTAAAATCGTGATGGTCGTGAACTCACCAGAACTCCACAGTTAAGAGTGCTTAGCTGGGAGTAGTACCAGGATGGGTGATCCCCTGGGAAGTCTCTGGTTTGGGGAAGTGTCACACTGGCAGGCTGCTTGGTGCTCAATCCCACATCGCTTGGGTGTGGAATAGGGAAGTGTTATGTGTATGTTTATCACCCTTCTATGACACAACACGTTTTAAAGTCGTGATGGTCGTGAACCCACCAAAACTCCACAGTTAAGCGTGCTTAGCTCGAAGTAGTACTATCTTGTACTAAATTTATCCCTGACAATTAAAGACGGGATCAACACTATTGATCTATTGTCTTCTCACCAAGTATTACTCCATCAAACATCTTTGATTGCATCAATAGGAAGAGTTTTCCTACCTACCAAATATTACTCCATCAAACATCTTTGATTAGATCAATATTTCTAATTTATTCCTTCTTTCTTTTAAAAAAGCTACACATTATTATAGGAGTAGGCATCAACAATCTGATGTAAATTCAATAAAATAAAATAATCTAATATGAATAACAAAAACATTGTCCTAAATTTTCATGATAAAGAATGAAATTACAGTGTATTTGGGTAACTACCCAATATACCAAATTATTGCGATTTGCGAATAGTTCCCTACTCAATTCTTAAATCAATAAATTATTTTAGATATGATCATATTCTTCTAAACATGAATGCTTTCACTTTCTTACTCTCAAGATTATTCAGAAAAACTCTCGAATTGTTCCTGATGTTTTACTGAATAACTCTCTAATGTTGAAATTGTCATGATGGTGGTTGATTTTCACCCCCAAAATTGTCACTAGAGCAAAAGGGCAAACTCATTCAACTTCCTACAATAATAAAATAATAAATCAACACTATATAACAAGAAACAGTCATTAAGCAAAATATGGAACATATCAATGTCAATTCAAGAATAAAGCATACAGTCTGCAGTTCCCATGTAATTAACCATTAATGAAAGAAGGGCAATTAAACAATGCAGAAAAGTATCAATAAACACAACAAACTTTACCATTCAATGAGTTTGGCAAAAGTAAGCTCGAAAAGAGTGATCATAGAGTACAGAACCCAGTAAGTAAGCCATTGCTGATCATCAACAGGAGACTTTGTCTCTATTGCCCTAATCGAGGCATATCTGCGAAATAATCCAATCAATAGAACGAAGGTCTCAATTTAGTCACAAACCCATGAAAGAAAACCCACCCATTGCGAATTAGGCATCATAGAACATCAAACATTGAGTGTAGAATAAATGCAAATAGTGAAATCAGAGAACCAGATGTGAACAATTTTCACTTTGGACAAGTGGAAGGATATGAAAAACCCACTTACAGAGGATAAACCAGACTAAACACAGGCCTGCAAATCGTACACATGAACCAAGTCAGAAGAGAAACAATTAATTAGCACTAGCATCAACAGATTACTAAAAACACAAATGGGTTTTATTATATTCATCAGAAATGTAATTTCTTTTAGTAAAAATAACTGAAATAGTAAATATGAGCCGAGAAACTGTGAGATAGAAACTGATTCTCTCACTACAAATATACATGTATATCTATGTTGAAGTATGGGAGTGGGGAAAAAGAAAGATACCCAGCAAGAACGTCGAAGTTCTTGGCCACCACCTTTAGGAAGCTTCCAGCACCAGATCCCATTTCTGAAGCAGGGTTTTCTTTGTCTGATTTTCCTGTTCTGATCGATCTAAAATTCTGACCAGAAGAAGAATAAGAAACTGTTGAGACTTGAGAGGTTAGACGGTGGTTGTTCAGAAAGAGAGAGAGGAAAGCAGAGTAAAGAGTGTAGTATAGTGTGTACAAATAAAAACGCAAATGGGAAAGGTAGGAAAAGAAAGAAAGTAGACAGTGATAGATGATCCGAGAAACTACTGGGTGGTAGCAGATCCAAATCATCAATTGGAGCATCCACTGCTATTAAAAATCGGGTTTGTCAAGTCGGTTTGTTATTTTATCTATATATATATAACAAAAAGAGTGCCACAACACATTAGAAGTTCTTAAACATTTTTTTTAATGAATTTATGTGATTCTTAGCTTATTTTGAACATGTAATGAAGTACACACAAATTTTTAATAGCTGACATTGTTGAAAGTTTAAATTGAATTGAGCTTCAAGTTATTGTCTTCAGAAGAAGATGATAGAGAAAATTGCATCAACATAGACTATATTGACATTGAGATCCAACATTTATTTTTTCTCTCTCTAAACTAATTGGTTTGTACCATGCTACCAGTTAAAAGCTCCTAATACACTGGTGGGTGTGTATTTGGTGTGAAAAAATTCCCATGTCACGCTAAGCCTATCTATAGTTCAGTTAGAGTAAAAAGATATAACAAGAGATCAGTTAGAGTAAAAAGATATAACAAGAGAGCTATCCTACCAAATGATCTTTCCCAACACATGTTCTGCTCTGCTTTGCTCGGTTTCGGATATTTGATATGGTTTCACTTTCACCATAGTAAAAAGATATGCTTTTGTGTTTGTGTTGTTGACCTTCGTTTCTTTTTATGAAAAAAAAGCATTAGAATAAGAGGACTTGGGACGTGATTGGCGGAAGCAGGGGAATTAGAAGTGAATGGGGGCGAGTCAGCTACTCGATTCGGGAGTCGACTGAGAACATGCACTTTAAAGAATGACGCTAGACCCAAAATAAATCAAACTATCAACAGCTGACACGTGGCAGGATTATGTGACACCTAAAAAGGGATCAGTTCCGTGCCCTACAAGGCTAGTTAGGTTTCCTTTGTTCTTATGACTTGTTTTGTGATTTCTGGTTCTGAATTTTTTTATTGAGTGAGAATTCGAGTTTCCATTGATGAGGAACCTCAATTCTTGTATCTACAAAGACCCAGTTATTTTTGGTCACCTTTTTTTTTTCTCACTCTATCAGCAGTCTCTCTCTATGACTTACAAGTATTACAACAAACATCAATTTCAACAAGAATTATACCTAATATATATATATATATATATATATATATATATATGACCTCCTCTCCAGTCTCTATCCTTTCCACTTCAAAACACACTCCATCCATCAGAACCTAACTAGCCTTGGCGGCTTACCATAGGTTGGGTTGGACATGAACCTGGACTGCAATATAGATTAACAAGATGTGTGTTGGGCCTGGCCTGTGAGACCAGACCTAACCATCCCTTAAATAATTCTTCATTTGGAATATATTTTGTTTTAACTTATAAGTTGAAAATTTGTATGGTCCAGTCCTATTATAACTAGCCCAGTTACGGCCGACTAGTAGGGTAGCATTCAAAAGTTTTAATTATTAATTATTTGGCTTTACCTTGTCTGAGTAAAGCTGTCCCATTGTTAATTTATTGATTTTTGAGAACACTTGGATGAACGTACTCTGACAAAAGAAATTAATTTGCAAAACACTAGTGTCATATCTAATTAATTTTTCAAGAACGTACTCGTACACTGACAACAGAAATAAATTTGCAAAACACTAGTGTTATATATAATTAATTAATTAATCAGGCCTATATTAACTCATTTTGTATTTGTAGGATTAAATAGAAACATGAATGCAACTTATATATATATATATATATATATATATATATATAGGATATGATTGTACGTAGCAGTTAGGTACCATTTATTTAGCTGTATGTATGGTCGATCCCAACTAACAAGCCTAGGCTCCATCTCCATTACAATTGTTTGGGTAGGTAGCCTTTGAGCTACTGTATATATTTATGCAGTTAAGCTAAACAACTACTCCGTAAAATAGCTAGATGCGTACAGCCCAAGACAGCCCAACATGATATCATGCATGCCTAACTTGGAGAACACATACTCAAACACAAGGCGTGGTAGGGTATATAAATATGTCGAGATATATATATGCATTAATCATATATGCTTTGAATATATATATTCAAAGCATATATGATTAATGGAGTTCCTGTCCCATATTTAGCAAAATCTGTTGTTTCTATTAGCAACTAATTATGGGCTTTGGTTTCCAAATTGGATGCCTGACTTTGATTGTTTACCATAATGCAATGCAATACAATGGATGGTCTTATCATACTATTTTTTAGGATACAAGATTTGTTTGAGGGACCATTTGTTGTACCATACTGTTTCATACCCATGTGCAACTTGTCTACCATCAACCAATACCCCATTTCAATCTCAATATGATGGTATCACACTGTCCCTCCACACAAAAACTAAATGACAATAAAAGTTTGAATTTTTTTTGCTGTTAAGTCTATCCCAACAACTTGAAGATGCCACCCATGCATTCAATCTATGTAGTTTGTTGGAAGTTATATCACATTGTTTGGTTTAGCTCTTCCCACTCTCTCTTTCTTTCCTTCTTTAGTCTCTTTGGAGCTAAATGTGCATGCCTCGCTATGACTTATTTTTTTTACTTTTTTATGGAAATGGAACCCTTCCAACCATGGGTTCACAACCATGCGTTCATTCGACTTATGACTTATCAAATGTTTTTGCGTTTTGTGAGAATCAAACTCACGACGTCTGATTTGTTTTGAAAGAACTGAATTTTTTTTTATGGAAGATCTAGACATCCATATAGCATGAGAAATGAGTTTATTTTGGTTCTCTTTGAACTCGAATTTAGTATGTATTGTTGAATCTAGCTATAACATATATAATTAACATCACATTCATAATTTCATGAAATGATGTGTTTTTTTGTTTTCTTTCTTTCATCAGTTATGATGCTTTTTTCCATTTTCTTGCGATGACTCTTGGACCCTTGTTGTGTAAAGGCAATTTAGGTGCACTCAAGAGTATTAAATAGAAAGGATTTTAATTTCATGAATATCCAAACATAGGCTGTCATCTTTAACAATTTATGTTTGTGATATGATATGGTTTAACTTCTTTCTAAAGTGTAGTCCAATAAAATTATGACACCATGTTGAATCAAGTTAATGGGCGTGACTTTTGAGTACAAAATATCAATTTTAGGGCAGATATATATATATATATATATATATATATATATATTAAGAACCAAAAATACAAACAAGATATTTTGGAGCCCTAAATTTTTTAAAATTTCTTTTAACTATAAAAAAACAAGTCCAAAGTTTGCTTGGTTCTAAAATTTATTTTTCAATATTAATTTGAAAAATCATATATTACTAAGTATACCAGACATTCTAAGTCAGCGGTCTGACAATATCACATGTCATGTTTTATGAAAAGTTGAATTGCACAAAAAAAAAATGAAAATAACGAGACTTGAATGACTTATTAGTGGAATGATTTTTCATTTTCATTCATCACAACCTCAATAATAATGTTTCATAGTCATAGAAAATTTCAAATTTCCTTTATTTATTTATTATTATTTTTTTTTTCCCGAAAGGAAGCAACCAGTTACCACCTAAAACTTGGGAGAGATTGTACACAACTTGGGTGATGAAACTCTTGATTCTACACATTTCTTCAACCGAGAACCAATTATTGAATGAGCCCACTGGGAGATGGCCCACCAAAAAATGAAAGGTCCAGATCAATGAGTTGGTGGGCCATGTCATGTAGGGTCGTTAACACCCACCACCGATCTTTATGGTGCCAGCAATGACCCCATATATACATATATATTTAAATTTACACACACATAAATATGGAGGAATGATCCACCTGTTTGTCAGTGATATATTGTACATGGTTTAGCCAATAACCAACAGCTGGGCCTCACCACCTGACCCAACACCTGGAACTGATAAGATATGGGCCCCAATAGTCCTATTAACCCCACCCCATCTCTCTCTCTGAAAAAAGATCTTAACCGTAGATGCTGTAAACGTGAGATACATGGCAGATATTATCCAATCAGACTGTGACAGCAGTTTCCTATACTACAATGCAGTAACACTGTTTCATCTCTCTCTTCATTTCATGAGTGCGCACTGTTCCATTTCTCACAGTCGCACTATACATATAATTCAATTCTGTGGTCCTTTCACAGTCTCACCATATAACGTATATGCAATACATATATACATATGTATAGATACATACATATATATATATGTATATATATATATATATATATATATACACACACAGAGAGAAAGAGATATTAATTCACAAGTTAGTACGAATTTATAACTTAACATGTATAACAAGGCATGGAATTACAAGTAGCTCTTGGTGGTTGCGGGGAGAGGGAATTGCGCACAAACAATGATGATCATGAGATGTGTGGTGTAGTGAAAAACCAAACGAGACCATTTTTTTTTTCTTTTAAATAGGAAAACCACCCAATCCCATGTTAAAATATTGTCGTCTCAAACCCTAATATTAATCACACACAAAAAAATTGAAATATTAGAAACTCAATCAATGAGCAAAATCAAACCTCACGTGTGAATTACACTTGCACACATCAAAACCACACAAAGTGGGTGGATGATCTATGAGTGGGTATCATGCCGATCATAGCCTTGTGTGTGGGATCCACTTGCTTGAGATTCCGACACACCTGTATTGGTGAATGACCGATAAGGGTTCATCCCGGCAAGCATAGCCAGGTGACCGTCATTCATACCACCGCCGCCGCCACCACCACCACCACCTCCTCCACCACCACTACCACTACCATGACCGCTGTCAATCTCTGATCCCAATTGCTGATTGGGTAAGAGTGCGACAGGAGTCGGAAAATTCATAAAATGTAAGCCACTAGACATAGTGCCCCTATAGAGGGGATTATTATTGACAGGTGGGAATGTCCATACTCGGTCACCACCCATAACTTGGCTACCAGAATTAGCCAACATCCAGAAATTGGCCGGAATTGAAGCGTGACTTGCCGGCATCACCCCGGTGCTTGACTGTAATAAATAGTTTCCCATTTGCTGTTGCGAGGACAAGTCTTGCTCTGGCCGACGCTTTCGGCCTATACTGTCTCCCGTCTCTAGTAACTCCAATGAAGTGTCACGTAACTCTTGCTTCGCTTCTAGCACCGGATTCTGATGGTTGGACTGGAAATTCAGAAGAGTTGATGAGTTGTCCGATGAGAGTCCGATCCCCGGAAACAAACTGAGTCGTTGTGGCATCGAGAAGTTGGGATTGAAGTAGCTGGAGGATCGTAGTTGAGATGGGACGGACATGCTTGAGCCGGAGCTGCGAAGGGATATGTTGAGTGAAGTGAAGTTGGCCGGGATTGTTCCCGTGCCGGTGGCGGCAATGACGGCTGGTTCGGCCTGCTGGAGTAGCCACTCGATGGTTTCGCCGTCGGACTTGTGGCCGAGCTCGCGAGTCAGCTGAAAAACCCTAGCAGCGCAAAGTGCAGGCATGCGGATGCGCCGGCCTCGTCCGTCCACCTTGGTGTGTCGATCTTTGGTTGAGGTCCTCTTCGGAGGCGGCTTCTTCGATGTCTCAGCGGCGGCGATTTGGAGGCTCGAGTTTGATCGGGTGGTGTTTGTTTCTGCCGATATGGCTAGCGACGGATAGCCGGAGCTGGAGCAAGCTTCTTCTTCCTTCTTTTCTAGCAACTGGAATGGAAAGGTTGGCCGGTGGATATCATCACCTCCTTCCATGATCACATGAGATATTGATCTGTCTCTATATATTGTTGTTTTTTTTTTTAATGAGAAAGAGTGATGGAGCCCTAATTTAATCCCTTGTGGGTCTCTCACTCTCTTTCTCTCTCTAAAATACTCACCTCTATAAGTATTATATTTGTTGCTCTGGAATTCCTTTCACATTCTATGTGTTTGTGAAGTCTAGAGAGAGAGAGAGAGAGGGGATAAGGTAGGGAGGGAAAGCTTTATGCAACAAAGATAATGAGTGAGAATTATATGGGGTGAGCTTTAAAAAGCAAAAAAAAAATATTTAGCAAAAGGGTAATTGAGCTTTTTATCTTTAATTTTTTGGATTGAAATGTATATTTATATTTTCTTTTGTTTTAAATGATGGGTTGTGATCTTTTTATTGTGGTTGGACAGCCCCTTTGGTTCAGACTCCACGTGAGGTGGCTCTTTATATGATTCAATCCATAAAGACAATGGTGGCCGAGGTGGGTCCCAATCCCAAGTCAAAAAATTGAGAGACCTTAGAAAGGAAAGATGATGAAGGGGGTGTTTGGGTCCCATCTCATTCAAGTAATCATTTCAATTTTGCCTTTGCCCTTTGCCTTTGTTCTGCACCTTTGCTGGCCATGGGAGGGGAGGGAAGGGAGGGAGGGACGAGAAACTTTGGGATTCCTCTACTTGCCTTTCTTTGCCTTTCCCTTTCCCTTTCCCTTTCCCTTTGGGTCTTGTCTAGGGTTAGGGTTAGGGTTTCTCAATGAATTCAACTGCTATATTGACATTCTTGGCTGCCCTTTTCTTTTAGAGCTGGCATGGCATTGCCACCTATTTTGCATCTCGGGTGACACATCTCGGTTCGACTTCATATGGTATCACACCAAGTAGCTAGCACACATGTGCTTGTGTCGAAGACAATGTTCAAACGCTAAAATCATAATAACTTTTACATCAACAATAATAATAATAAAAAAAATTGATGAGTTACACCAACAACCAACATAAGAAAAATGATGTCGTGATAGTGTTTTTTTTTTTTTTGTATCGGCGTTGTCATGTATTATTCAAAAAGTGAAATCATAATAACAGATACATCAATAAAATAGTGATGTTGGGTAGCGTTTTTATTGAAGCTGACATCGAATTTCAATTTTCGAACATTTAAATCAAGTTATTGTTTTTTCTCTACACAGATTGGGGGAGCTTATTTCCGGACATTTAAATCAAGTTATTGTTTTTTCTCTACACAGATGAGGGGAGCTTCGATTGGAATTGATTTGGCATGATAAAGAGAGAAACAAAATTTAAAATATATCTCCAATGTTAGTGAAGGTTATGTTCATGCAGAAATTGGCACTGAAGCAAATAGAGCTCATCTATAATTTATCTAACCATATTTTAGTGCCATGAATCAAGATTCATATTTGAATTAGAGTTGCATTTGATCCATGTAATCCATAAAATTAAATAATTCAAATAAATTCTAATTAAATGAAACGGGACATGGACTGAAATTGAATCAAATTTACGGGTTTAATGTGAACCACTTAATGCTTAATGACTATATCCGATCCGACTCGAGTTCTTGAGAATTCTATATCAGATCTTTATCAGCTAGATTCAAAATCACAATTCAAAAATGATCAAATGTACTTCGTATATGATTGAATATGGAGTCAAATCGTGTGCGTTTCATTCTCTGGTAGCCTGTTTGATCTTAGCACTCAAATGATTAAACAACGCTAATTGTTAACCCACATATAAAGTATTAAAACATAATGATGAAACTAATGGGCTGTTTGGGAACTATAAAAGTAGGTTAGGCCCCAATTAATTTTCCAAAATACAGGATAGCACAAAATTTGGGTGAACTGGTCCCTAAGGCCTTGTTAATTCGATTGAAAACAGGATGGTATAAAACTTGAGTAGGTATAAGAATTAAATGATTTCAAGCAATTTATATTAGCACATTTTATTAACACCTCAGAAAAATAATATTATCATCATCCTTGCCTTGTAGAGTTAAGAAAAGTAATATATATATTGAAAATAGATATGCAATATATTCAAAATTACAGATATGCTTTCATATCTTCTCATGGTCCAGAAATTTGAATTCTGAATTTATATACCAGACAATAGAGATACTGCTAAAACAAGAGGCACACATAAAGTGTTCTTCTGACATATCTTAACTTCATATTATTATATATTTGATTAGTGTTAATTAAGAGGGTGCACAAAACATTTTAGCTTTGTATTGAACATGATAGTTTGTCTCAATTCAATAATGGCAACTAGATTAGGTGTGGTGGGGTCTTGTTGGTTGTTGACTTCTTGTTTAACTTCAAACAGAGTTGAGGATTGCTACTTTTTCTGTACACTCTTGTATAGTATATATATCACAGCTCCAAAATTGTTCAAGGTGTTCAAAAATCAACATAAAAGATCTCTTGTTGCTGAAGGAAATGGACTTCTATTCTTCAAATTATTCTTCTATCTCTCTTTGAATTCTGTTTCCAAAATTAGGAGAACATCACATGCCAGAACAGTACCTTTCCCACTCCCGTTTCATGTGTGAAAATGGAAAAGCAATCAAACTTCTTGTTTCACCTACAAAACAACTCTTCAACTGATATTACAAATTGTACCATAGTGATGCAGTGGTCTTCACTTTGGTGAAAGGTTAATTTGTTCAATTGGAAGGTGGTTTCCAATAACTTCATTAGTAATTTCTTACTTAATGATATTACCCAACTTGATTTCTTGGGTACTTATATGTGGACACACCTTAAGTGTGTAGACGTGTTTTAAAAATTGTGAATACTAAAGAAAAAAATACGTGCAAAGCGGACAATATCTACACGGTATAGGACGAGTCGTCACATTTCCCTATCTAGGCATTTATAAACCATCATTTTTCTCCTCTTTTTGACTGAAAAATATGAAATGTAGCTCCGTTAGCATTATTGACCAATTGCACCATCATTATTATTTAATATATATATATATATATATAGGATTGTAGAGGAAAAAATTCTCACCAATAGAAAGAAAACACCTGAGCATAAGAAAAGTCAACATAGTACGCATGGCGTGATCCAGGTCATTATTGAGAATGTCATGTGCCAAATAATTTTGTCAACATCAATATTATACGTGGCAACTACAGTCAACCAATCAGAGTGAAATATCTTCAAATTAGGTTTAAATAAGGGAAGATTAGATTCTTTCCTTAAGAGAAGGGATTGATACAAATCAGCCTCAAGGGAGAATTACTTAATAATCGGCACCAAATCAGCACTAGAATGGTAGCACTCCTCGTATAAATATGTATAGAAAATCTCATGAAAGGGACATGAGAAATAAGGGAAAGAAATAGTGTTTCTTGTATTCAGCCATGGCTAAGCTAGAGAGAAAAAGAGATATACTTTGTAATATCTCATGAAATATATATGAAAGTCTACTCTCATCCATGGATGTAAGCTGAATTGTACCGAACCATGTAAATCTTGTGTGTCTACTTCAATATCTGTAATTATTGAGTGTTATTTGCTTATTAATTGTTTGATTTTATGTTGAGCGATTTTTTGCATCTACACTTTGGCGCCATCTATGGGAAACTAGTATGAAGTCAATCGTTTCTAACTCATTGCGAGTCTCTTGTTCCTTTCGTAATTTTTATGTCAGTGTTTTCTCCATCGAGAAGAACAAGGTCATTCCTCCGAATTTACATTCAAAGATCAGTCGTCAGAACAATGCTGCTTCAGTGGGGAATACACATAAGCGTTGTCAGAGTTTGACGTGATCCGTGTGAGGCTTTTGGTTATTTCTCTAAACCGATTGGCAGAAAATCCATCCGTTTGATCAAAACTTTCATTAGTGAATCTTTATAAGAAAGATACGTTTCCTTTTATATTCAAAGCTAATCGATAATAATCTTTCCATTTATATGTTTATATCTGCAATTATGTTAGCATTATATATATATAATCATATATATTTGCAGCCATGAACTACCCAACAAACAAAGCCATTCAAGCATGGAATTCATTAATAAAACCAAAGTTATTTGACTTCAAAGCAAGCTTAATGACAAATAAATCCTTAGGCAAAGCCTTGTCGACTTTCCACATAAAACCAGACAGATGGTGAAAATCTAAGAAGAAAAGACCAAACCATGAGCTTCAAGAGCTGCCAGGGCCGGTACCTCACCGCCTCTGATGAGCCACTCCTTCTTAGCATGACCAATGTTGCTCTATCGTTGATCAATGGTCAGACCCATGCTCTGATCTGTCAATGCCAAATATCTAGCGTGAGATGGTGGTACAGATTTGGAGTTCATTCAATCGGGTGCCCAAATCCATGCCCTAAATTAAAAACTCCATCACAAATTAAAACATTCCATTATCGATTACAATCTTTCTAACTAGATTGGTTAAACATTCCATTGCGTATCAACCAAGGATCAACATATTTATCGATCAAATCCACTGATCTTCAGACAATGACTTCCAACGACTTGTTCCTCCCGCTACAATAGTTAAGGCAGTTGATGTTTCGATGGTGTAGATTAATGATAATGAGTTTTGTAATGGATGGTAATTATGATCTCCAACTCAAATTCAAATTGGACAAACTCTATACTTAGCCATAACTAAACCAATCTGCATAGCTAGAGCATCCATACCCGCTCTTATGGTAACAAAAGTGCCAAACGAAAGAGTTGTAGCTAAGGCATGACCAGCCTAATGCCAAAATTTGAAGAATTTAGCTAAGGCATGACCAGTCGAACGCCAAGGACTAAAGTGTCAAACGAAGAAGTTGGCTAAGACATAACCAGCCGAATGCCAAAATTTAAAGAAATTGGCTAAGGCATGACCAGCCAAACATCAAGACCTAAAGTGTCGAACGAAGAAGTTGGCTAAGGCATGACCAGCCTAAACATCAAAATTTGAAGAAATTGGCTAAGGCATGACCAGCCAAATGCTAAGGCCTATAGTGCCAAACGAAGAAATTGACTAAGGCAAAATCAGCTGAACACCAATTATAAATAAATGACTAAGGCATGACTAGCCAAAATGTAAAATTTTGAAAATTTGGTTAAGTCATGACCAGACGAGCACCAAATATGAATAAACTGGCGAAGGCATGACCAGCCGAACGCCAAAACTTTAAGTGCCGAACGAATAAATTAGTGAAGGCATGGCTAGCCGAATGCCAAATGTGAAGAAATTGGCCAAGGCATGACCAACCAAGCCCCAAATATCAATAAACTGGCAAAGGCATGACCAGCCTAGCACCATAAAAAGTAGCAACAAGCCAAAAAGAGCTAATAGCTAATAGCACAGGGGGCTGGCTGTCAGTAAAGTAACCAAAGAAAGGTTGGTCACCAAAACAAAAGTGGTGAAAAGTCACCTCATTACATGCTCAAAAATGAATTAAGGCTAATGAGCCTAAGAAAATAAAGTTCAGAAGAAAGCTAAACTAGAATTGGAATGTCGGGAAGCACTTAAGCTGGAACATCCTCAATAATGCTAGAACTTCATGAAATGAATTTTCCTTAAAAATGCATTGGTTGTGATTTCACATGAAATGAGTGATTTTCATAATGACAAGCTTGAGGATGACATGCATTAACTTGATTATGTTATGCATTTGATGAGAATTGTGATAATCTTGAGTTGTGGTGCAATATGTGATAAAACACAGTATGTTGGAATTATGAATATTTGTGTATTTATGTGATAAGTGTATATTATTTGTAAAGTATAATTTTTTAAACATATGTGAGAATTAAGAAGAGCCTGGAGCCCTATGATGCAAGACCCAAAACTTGGCCAAGTGAATGTCACTTCCGTCGGGTTAGTAGCCCGAAAAATATAAGCAAAGTTTGTGGTTTCAAAGAAACCCTTACTATAGAATTGTGATAAGTGAAGTCCTTAGTTGAATTGATATCCAGATTTATGTGATATGAGTTTACTTGCGTGTTGTGAATTCATTCAAGTTGTTATATATTGAAATATGAAGCGTCATTCATGATTTCCAAAACTTGAGTGTTTTAAAAAGGGAAAGTATAAATATTTGTCATGTAGCTACGTAGGGATTTCATTTGCATTTCATGCATGACTGCCTGAGTTGAGGTAAAGTCGGGTGAATCATTTCTACTAGATGTAGTTGTATGCTCACCCCCATCCCCCAAACTCTTTTTCAAATAAAGCTCCCATAGAGGAGGAGGCTTAGAGAGCATGGAAGGACTTTTGAGTTCTTTTGGATTCCTACATTTTGGATATGTAGATAGATGTCCATGCCGGTTGTGGCATGTGGACTATGATGAAAATGATGTAATTGCATTTAAATTATGTTGGTATATTTAGATTTTAAATATAATGGCCACATATGATTTATGTATAACTTTTGAGGAATACAATGTATGATGCATAGTTGACTCTCAATGTTTATATGTTATAGATTTGATTAATTATTCGATTTAATTTGCATGTTTGGAACCATATAAAGTATGTGTGAGAGATTTCAATGTTTTGCATGATATAGAGAACGTACTTATATTGTGGATTGAGAAGTGGGATAAGAATGATAATTGTAATCACTTGGTAAGTTTGTTATTGTAACAGGTTGAGTGATTACAATGCATCATAATTAGGTTTAATTTCAATTACGATGCATCATGATACATCGATGCATCGTAAACCTAATTATGACGCATTGTAAATAGTTAAGTGGGACTTCAGAGAATTTTGCAAGATGTTACGCAACTTGTGCGATGTATCGTAAATACGATCCATCGTAACCAACATTACGATGAATCGTAATGTGTGATTGGTGAATTATTGAGATAGAATTGGAGAATTATGAGATGTTATGTAACAGAACCATTGGGGTTAGTTGGGTGTATACGTACATACATACATACAATTTAAGTTTCCACAATGATATACATGGATGGACACTTCATTAGGGTTAATGGACAACATCACCTCTGATCTCATGTGTGGGACTCATAATAGATTATTAAGGTTAAGACATACATAGGTGAACGTGTGTAGGTGGTTACGCTTTAGTATTGAGATTAAATATGTGAAATGTATTAGAGTACAATTAGTGATGAGTAGAATTGATAATTGATTTCACTGCTCACACCCTTGGTTTCCTTGAGTCAAAAATCGGGGCATGACAACTTGGTATCAGAGCATGGTACCTAGTGAGATTAGAGGAATGAGAGCATGGAGTGACAAACTAATCACCCTTGGTTTTGATGAGTCAAAAATTGAGGTGACATAAAGCTCCCATGGAAGACGAGGTATAGAGCTCTAAAGTGGATGTTGGGCTTCTTTTTTGGGATTTCTGTTAGATATATGTATGTAAAAGATCATGTCGGCTTGTGGCATGTCGACTATAGCTAGGAACATTGCATTTACATTTGGTTCACCACTTATTTACAAATTTCAAATGTAATTGTCACAATTGAAACATATTAAACCTCTTGAGGGAAATATGTACAATGAACTCATAAATGTATAATTTTTGAGATAACGCATGCATAATGGTTCTTTTGATCTTTCACGTATGAAAATGTAAGAATGGTTTGGTGTATAATTCTTGAGCTAGTTTCTCACCTTATGGAGTATTGTGAATATTTATAATCCAAGGGAATGAATGTTTTGAAGTAAAGTTGTGAAAATTATGGAGTTTACACCTATGAGCCTCAAATGTATGGATTTGTGTAGTTTTTGATCACGTTTAAAATTATAAATGAGTGTATGATCATAGAGTATGCATCTATACTTATGAAAATCAGGTTTTGAGGCATTTTTGAACTTTCGGTCACCTAGGCACTACAGCAGCCGACCGAAAGTATGAGATCCCGAATACTTGCAAATGGGGTACCTATTTCGGACAACTGAAAGAGTGCTTCAACTAGTTGAAATCTCCTTTTCGGTCAGCCAAAATTATCCTTCAGCCGATTGATAGAATTGGAAACCTGAAGGTTAGCTGAACCCATGTCTCAGCCAACCGAAAGAGGTTCCAGCCGACTGAAACCTAGACAGAATTAGAATTCTTCAAACTTTATAATATGAATGAGTATGATTAGATGTATAGACCAACGTGGGTCCCATTAGGGTGGATAATGACGAGTATAACCATATAAAATGGCGTATGTGTAGAAAGCTTTCGCAATTGAATTGTTTTGAAGTGAGATTAGTGATGTGGATGATTAGCTTAATCACCCTCGATACCAGGAATCAAAAATTGGGGCGTGACAACTTGGTATCAAAATATGATATCAAGAAACTATTATGATTTGGAGTATTGATCTTTGATAATCACCGTTCACCCCTGTTTCCCTCGCTCTTAACCGAGAGTCGAAAATCGGGGCATGACAGTGCCTCTCCATATCCCAGGCCACACCTTTTCCCTTATACTTTTTATTCTTTTGTAATTAATTGATTTATTTTAGCATTGATAATTAGCTCTTCTTTCTGATATTTCTAATACATATGTGAATGTGAATCCAATTTTTTCTTCTTTATTTAAAATATTTTTTTACTCTAACATTCTAAAGATATATATATATATATATATTTGTGTAAAAACTCCCTCACTTGCATAATTGTAACATATTATATATATCTAAAGTTTTTTTTTCCTAACATTGTTTTGAAAATCTTGAACTAAATTTTAGTATTTCACACTGCTTCTACCATTATAATTGTTGTTTTGGTCATATAAAATTGCATATATAGTGTACCACTAAAAATAAAATAAAAAGTTTTGTTCTGAATTTGTCATATTATTTGTTGTTTATTCATTTAAAATTTTGTACTATTTATATTTGTTGTATAAATTTATTTGTATTTAAATTGTTGAATTTTATAGTGATATATTTTATTAAAATTATACAGAATGTTAACTCTAAGTTTGCCTTTAAGGATTTAACTTTAAAAAAAAAAATGTTGAACAAAGTTGATGAGGCCAATAGTGTTAAATCCGAAAAGTTTAATGAAAAAACTTTCGGCGTTGGCAGAAACAAATGAGGTATTAGCTAACCGTTTGAGGATTTATATCAGCTATTGAAGAACCTCAAACCACTAACTCAACTCAAATTGTCTTAACAACATCATCTACTGAAACCTTAATCTCAAAAGAGTCCACCACTCTGTTTATGACTAAGGAACAAATTGACTACCATTGTCACAATGGAATACTTTGTGCATTATCCGACCATCTTTATGATATCTATCATAATACTTCTAGTACTAAGGAATTATGGAACACTCTAGAAGCTGAGTATGTGATTAAAGATGCTGGCATAGAGTGATTTGTGGTGTCTAATTATTCGGTTATAAATGTATCAGCCAAGTAGGCCGATTGTTTACGGGCGTGCCAAAGTCGTGGTGTCGACTCGATGTAAAAAGTTTGATCTAACACAAGTATCTCCTTTGGAAATCTTGTTCGATCATGGGATTGACTAAGAGGAGAGAATACGAAACTCCCTATTGAGTTCTTTTCTTACCTCAATTAAGAGGACTTTTAACCGTGCGCAAAGAATTACGAGATTGAATCGTAGAATGAGGGAGGTAGAAGGAATAAAAAATAGACTGGCTGACGGATTAGAGGAGGCCGAAAGCAAGAAAGTGAGGGAGATATAGATCGAGTAAGATATAGATCAATATTCTGGGGAATATTGAGGAAGAGAGACGTATTACATGTGATGCAATTGTTAATTGTGGTTGTAAGAACTCTTAATACAGAGTTCTTTGCTTTTATTTATAGAAAAAGAAATACATCACTGTATTTGATCCTAAATTACAAGATAATTACAAAATAAAATAAATTAACTATTTTCTAATGCTCCATATCTTTAGTAGCCCTTGATTGTAGGGTATTAACGCCAGCCTTTCTAGAGTCCAAGTCTCACTCTGCTTCATCCTTAATGCAGCCTTTATCTATACAGAGTTCAAATTCAACCAAGTCTTCTAAGGTAGCCGAAATTCATAGGAGTCCTTCTTCAATACAAACTAATCAATGTATGTACACAAATTATGTTTATACGTATATTCTATATAGCCGAATTTGTAGTTATAACTTGTTTATACGCTCCCTATGGGCAATTTTACCAAATCAGCCTATTATTCACGATCATCAGCCTTCACAAAATCCTATTTTAAGCTTAACTCTTCACAGCATGCATCCACTCTAGTCTTCCACTTTGTACCAAATTAATTGGAGTCCAAATCATCCTAGACTCCTTACTTCTAATCTGTACAAACAATAAACACACATATGTATGTATACAAGTAACCGTGTATATATATATGTATGTGTGCCAGTTATCCCTTTAGGATAACTTGCTAAAATTTCTCAGCCTTTAGACTTTCCTTTGTAGTGGACTCTTTATCAGCTTATCATAGCCCTCAGCCTACTTCACAGTTGCTAGCCTTCACCTGTTCAGCTCCTTTAGAGTTTCCTTCATAATGGACTATTTGTCAGCCTATCGTAGCCCTCAGCCTACTTCACAGTTGTCAACCTTCACCTGTTCAACCTACTATTCACAATTGTCAGCCTTCACAGAGTCCAAAATTTAGTAAATACATTCCCAGTAATATAACATACTCTTCTAAGAGCCTATCTGCAATGTAAACTGATTAACTATATATATATATATATATATATAAAGTCTACACATATCCAAAATCAATGATGAAGCTTCAAGAGTCCAAAATATCCATGATTCTATTCCTATCTGTTTTCAAAGTTATCATTTTTATGGACTCTTGATAGAGTTTAATTCCACTAATATCTCTTGGTTAGTCAATTTCTCTTTTCATGTATATACAGATTTTTTATCTATATTAACACCAAAGTGGCAGTCATGTGTCACGCCACTTTTAGGTGTCAACACTAACTTCAATAATTACAAAATGGTAGAAAATATGACTGTAAGTGAACAGATCCATGATTTTTAAGAACATTTGAGGAAAGTAGAGAAAAATGACACCAAACTTAGTGAAAAGTTTATAATGTCATGTCTAATAGAGCAAATTCCTTCTAGTTGGTTTGAGTTCCCTAGATCTCTTAGACATAAGCAAGGAGAGTTGACTTTGACCCAAGTTATTAACTCCATTAGAGTTGAAGAAAGTCATAAGTTAATAATCAACCAAAGTGATAAATCAACTAAGGTGAACCTAGTTGAAAACACTGAAAATTCCAATAATTCCAACAATAAAGGTCGTTACCAACCTAGAGGGAAACGTTTCAAAAATAATAACAAAAAGAACCACTATCATACCAATCAAAACTTTTGCCACAATTATAATAATTATAATAACGAACTCAAAAATCCTAAATGTAAAATCAATAAACCATGTTATGTTTGTGGGAAGACAAATCATGTGGCGAATGATTGCTACTGCAAAAAGACTGAGCTATACAAGCCCAAGACAAATTTGAACGAAAGAGGTCCCAAAGATCATGTAAATATGTTGATGGATCAAGAAAACTCAAGCCAACCCTCCATAAGGTATCCAAATATAAACCTCACATATCAAAATGATGATTGGTGGTTAGATTCTAGTGTTAGTGTGCATATTTATTTTAACCGTAGTTGTTTTAAATCTTATCAGAACTCAAGTGGAGAAAGTGTAACTCTAGGAAATGATACAGTCGCACAAGTACACGGTATTGGAGATATGGACTTAAAGATGACATCTAGAAATATCTTAACTTTAAAGAGAGTGCGACATGTTCCTAAAGTGAGGAGAAATTTATTAGTGGGTCGTCCTTAGTTCAACAAAAATACAGAGTTGTTTTGGAATCTAATAAAATTGTTATTACAAAAAATAATTTTTTTGTTGGAAAATGATATATCAGTGAAGGCTTATTCAAATTCTATGTGACTCTTAAAATCAATAACAATTCTCCTCATGTTTTTATTGTTGAATCTTATGGCATTTGACATGAGAAATTAGGATATGTGAGCTTGAGGAAAATTAAAAAAATGATAGATCTCAGTTTAGTACCCAAATCCCATGTTGATTTCAAACATAAGTGTGAAATATGTGTACAAGCCAAATAACCTAAGAAACCTTATAAGTCCATAGACAGAAATATTCACATCTTAGAAGTCATACATAATGATGTGTGTGGTTCTAATAAACCTCCAACTAGAGGTGAAAATAAATACTTTGTGACATTTATTGATGATTGTCACAAGTATTATTATCTATCTATACTTGATCAAAACTAAAGTGTACAAAAATAAAGGTTTTGAGAAATTTAAAGTGTACAAAAATGAAGTTGAGAATCAACTAGAGAAGAAAATCAAAAGACTTAGATCCGATAGAGATGGTGGATATAGTATTAATGAGCTTAAATACTTTTATGAAGAATATATAATTATACATGAAGTAAATCCTCCATATTCACCACAATCTAACGGGGTAGTTGAAAAGAATAGTAGAACTCTTTTGGATATCATGCTCTTGAGTTCCGGTGCACTCGAGAACTTGTGGGGGAAAACAATGCTTACTGCATGCTTTATACTTGATCGAGTAATTGTGGGTAATAATCATAGCACTCCATATGAGATATAGAAATATAAAGCTCCTAATCTCAAAATTCTTAAAGTGTGGGGGTGTTTAGCCAAAGTGTCTATACCTGAATCTAAGAGGAAGAAGATAAGTCCTAAAACCATAGACACCATCTTTTTAAGGTATGTCCAAAATAGTAATGTCAATAGATTCTTAGTAATAAATTCTGAAATAAGTGAGATTTATAATAATATAAATGTTGAATCTAGAGACGCCACATTTTTTGAAAATATTTTTCCTTATAAATCAGAGATTTCTAAACCAGTGATTGATAAATCATCTTCAAGTGAGATTTCATCTACTAGTACTCCTTTAGAGGAAGAACCTAAACCATAAGAACTTAGAAGAAGTAAGAGAGCTAAAGTACAGAAAAATTTTAGAGATGATTTTTATACTTTCTTAGTAGAAAGAGATCCTACTACTTATAAAGAAATCATGATTTCCATAAATACTCCATTTTGGAATGAGACAATAAACAATGAGTTTGAATCTATAATTCAAAATAATACATTAGTATTAACTAACTTGCCACTTGAAAATAAAGTCATAGGATGTAAATGAGTTTTTAAAAGAAAGCTAAAACCTGATGGGAGTATAGACAAGAATATAGCTAGGCTAGTAACTAAGGGCTTTTCACAAAAGAAGGATATAGATTACTTTGACACATATTCACCTGTATCTAATATCACTATCATTATGATCTTAGTAACCCTAGCATATTTTCATAATTTAGTTATTCATCAAATGAATGTTAAAATCGCATTCCTTAATGAAGACTTAGAAGATGAGATATATATGGAGCAAGCAGAGGGTTTTATAGTTAAAGGCCAAGAACATAAAATGTGCAAATTAGTTAAATCATTATATGGCCTTAAGCAAACTATTAAACAATGACACGAAAAGTTTAATAGGGTAATACTAAAATATGATTTTAAGATCAATAAATTTGATAAATGTGTATACTTTAAAGAGAATAATAGACATCATGTGATATTATGTCTATATGTGGATGACACACTTATTTTTGGAACCAATTTAGAGATAGTAAATGATGTTAAGGCATATCTAGCTAGAAACTTTGACATGAAAGATTTGGGAGAAGCTGATGTAATCTTAGGAATGAAAATAGAAAGAAATTCTCAAGGGATTACATTAAAACAATCTAGTACCATAGAGAAAATGTTGAAGAAATTTAACTTCTTTGATAGCAAGCCAACGTCGACTCCTTATGATCCTAGTATACACCTAAAGAAAAATAATAGAGAACTCATTTTTCAACTGAAATACTCACAGATAATTGGATCCTTATTATATATTTTAAATAAAACTAACCCTGATATTGCATATGTTGTTGGGAGACGTAGTAGATACACGCATAACCCGAGTAAAGATAATTGGGAGGCATTAGAAAGAGTTTTTAAATATCTTAAGGGAACTATAGGGAAGTCACTAAGTTATCAAGGTTTTCCTAATGTAGTTAAAGGATATAGTGATGCAAATTAGATAACTGATAATGTAGATATAAAATTTACTAGTGGTTATATATTTCTTTTAGGTGGAGCTACAATATCTTGGAGTTCGAATAAACAAACTATAATATCTAAAAGTACTATGGAGTCTGAGCTTATAGCATTAAATATAACCTGTACTGAAGCAGATTGGGTTAAGAACTTATTATTAGATATACCAATAGTAAATAAACCAATACTAGTTATATCCATATATTGTGATTGTAAAGCTGTTATAAACCTAGTGAAACAATCCCATACAAATAAAAAGATGAATAGACATATTCAAGTAAGATACAAGTTTGTAAGAAGCCTACTGAGTAGAGACATTGTCTCGTCAAAATATATTAAGTCAAAAAATAATATAGTTAACCAATTGATCTAGGGTCTATCGAGGAGCGAAGTCCCAGACATGTCGAGGGGGATGAGCATAAGCCCATAAGGAAGTCACCTATGGAGGTAACCCGTCCTTTGTAATTAGAGATCTTATAAAGAAGGTTCAACGGGTAGAAATAATCTGCATTGCGTGACTCTTTTATTTGGAAGGTTTCTCACAAAGATTTTCTCCTACCCATCCCTATAGCATAGTGTTGTGTTATGTAACATTAGGAAGGGCATTAATTACCCTAAATGAATCCAAGGTGGACATAACTCTCACAAGGTATAGGTCATATATATCCTTGGAGGATTCACCTAAGTGGGAGTTGTCGTGAGGCCTCAACTATAAGAATTGGGTTGTTCTTTAGAAACACTTATGAGAATCAAGATACAAGTGCATGGCCATTAATAGCACTAACCCACAAAACTAAGTCAATCATAAATACTATGTGTGTGACATGTTAAAATTTGACTCAAGGGTCGAATTCAAAACCTAGTCTCTCGGATCCCTCAAATGTAAACCCGTAAACACTAAGTGTAGGTTCAAGTCCAGAAGACTCCTACACCTATTACATGGTATAAAGTTGTCCAATTTTGATTATATATATATATATACATGTATGATAATTTTTAAAAGGTTTGGAAACCTTGTGGGGGATTGTTAAGCATATAATATTGTATCCCAACCTCTTTAGTTATTCAATAGCGAAATTGATTTTCTAATATTTTATGTTGATATTACGAACATGACTTCTGATTTTTCTCATAATCTGTTTTATACCATTGTACTCCTAATCTATAAATTCTAGGAGACAACATTTCAAACGAGTATCAAGTATGAACAAATATTCTTCATATTTCTCTTTTTTTCAAAAATCTATTTTATACCATTGTACTCTTAACCTATAAATAGTAGGAGACAACAATCTAAACGAGTACCAAGAACGAACAAATATCCTTCATACTTCTCCTTTTTCTCTTATCTTTCATCTGTTATTGTATCTGTTACTTTCATTTATATTTAATCTTTTGGGCAACTGGTGAAAGACTTGTTGCTATACTTCCTGTCAACGTGCTAATATAGGAGTAGTGGCTGAGAGCGATTTGGTTGTATCTTGGAGCTACTTTAGCCTTCATCATCAGCTGCACATAGGGAGGAAATAACAGCTTTAGGATAGTGCTTTGTGTGCCTCTCCATATCCCAGGCCGCACCTTTTTCTTTATACTTTTTATTCTTCTGCAATTAATTCATTTTTTGTAGCATTGATAATTAGTTCTTATTTATGGTATTCCTAATACATACGTGAATGTGAATATAGTTTTTTATTCTTTATTTAAAATATTTTTTACTCTAACAAGTCTCCTCTCATCCAAGTATGTAGGCCGAATTTTACCAAACCATGTAAATCATGTGTCTACTTCAATATTAGTAATTATTGAGTGTTATTTGCTTATTAATTGTTTGATTTTATGTTGAGCGATTTTTTGCATCTACGATGATATTCTTTATTTGAATTAACGGGATTTAAATTTTCAAACCACTTAAAAGAACTTTATTCCAACAATTTGTGGAGTTCTAGTTAAGAATTGAACTCAAGTAAGTCTCATCTATATTGGATGGTTACTCTTCATTTAGTGAATCCAGAATTGAGTGAGGACGACACATTTTAATTTAGTCAAAGCTTAACAAGATAAATGAGAGTTGGGCTATGGGATGTCTATTTAGATTTAGTTCTTGAAATATGACTTGATTATCAGCAATGCATTTTCTTCATTATTTTAAGACATTTTTTTATTAATGTTACTAGATTTAGATTACTAGGTGGTGTTAGATAATATATTTCATATTATGTTACTTTCTTATTATATTACTTTCTTACTATCCTAAACCACCTAGATTTCTTATACCTTTTCCTAATTCATCTAGGACTAGGGTTTCTTATCTCCTAAGTAAACTTGGTTTCTAAGATAGTGTGCCTATAAATAGGCTTGATGTATTATTCATTCAATATCAATTCAATATACACTCTTCTTTCTTATTTCTAACATTAGGATTCCTAATTCATCTAGGATTAGAGTTTCTTATCTCCTAAGTAAACTTGGTCTTTAAGATAGTGTGCCTATAAATAGGCTTGATATATTCTTCATTCAATATCAATTCAATAAAATACAATTATCTTTCTTTATTTTTAACGGGGTATCAGAGCTAACTGATCATTTCTAAATCTTTCTCAGTCCATCATCGTCACCGCTGAGGATGACACCACTAACTTTATCCCTAGCGCACAATGGTCAATCATAGAAAATAGCTTCCACCAAATCAACACCTAACCAACGCTCTTACACAATTGGTATAAGAGTTGTCAAATAATTATTTCTCTCCTTTAGTGGTGATCACACGCTTCTATGATTGTGTTGTATCTTCACAGTTCTATTACCACGTCTCGGCACATTTTTCATGGTAATCACACTCCTTTGTGATTGATCACTAATGCGTTTTTATGCGCCTTTAGAAGAAGTCAACATGCATTTTTATACATATCCAAAAGTATTAGCGCGTTTCAATGCGCCTCTAGAAGTCATACCGCGCTTTTATGCGCCTCCAGAAGTCATACCGCGCTTTTATGCTCCTCCAGTAGTTATACGCCTCAACATGTTAGATTTTCACAGTTCTGTCATCGCTTTCATATATCCAAACTCAAGTTGGTTTTATATAACCCATCTTGAGGTTGCGATGAGGGGGGGCTGTTAGATAATATATTTCATATTATGTTACTTTCTTATATGTTACTTTGTTACTATCCTAAACTACCTAGATTTCTTATACATTTTCCTAATTCATCTAGGATTCCTAATTCATTTAGGATTAGGGTTTCTTATCTCCTAAGTAAACTTGATCTCCAAGATAGTATGCCTCTAAATAGGCTTGATGTATTCTTCATTCAATATCAATTCAATCAAAATATATATTCTTCCTATATTTCTAACAGGTGGCTTCATGAATAATTGACAGGGATTGCCCTACAACGAAGAATTTTTTTTCCCCAATTTTATGGTTTTAGGGACTGATAGTTGAAGTTGATCACTAATCTTCAGAGCATTGGATTAACCGGAACAAAAGTCGAATTTAATATGGAACCTTAACAAACTATATAGCAAAAGCATGTGTAGTAACCCTTGTGGACGGGTGTCAGTGGGCGGGTGCGAAGACAGACACTAGGCTGAGCTACCACACTGACAGGGTACGAGGTGCTCAATCCCACATCGCCTGGTGTGAAAAAAGGAGATATGCTTATATGTAGTATGTTCTCTTCAAATGGTATGAGACCTTTTGGGGTAAAACCCAAGAGTAAAATCGTGTGAGCTCAGGCCCAAAGCGGATAATATCATACCATGTGTTGGAGCGGGGTATTACAACATCCTTCTCACATAATTCAAAGAATCATAGTGAGATAAAAGATCAGTATTTCTGATTGATAATTCAATTCAACTGTTTGAATGAATTAATAAGTATTTATTTAATTAAGTGTATTTAATAACAAAATTTGAATATTAGTTAGAAAAATAAGTGCAATTTAGAATGAGGTAAATTTGTAAATGATAATGACTATATTTATCACTAAATGTTGAACATATATATATATATATATATCAAAAAATGAACTGCACAAAACAAACCCCTCCAAATTTGCAACTTTAAATATCTTATGTGGATTGCTAGGAGGAAGTTTAAGTTTGATGACAAATTTTATGATTATTAATGTATTTTTACTACGGCTGTCAAAATGGAAGAGTTTGGATCGAGTCGAATATGGACGAGTTAAATATGGTATGCGATTCATATTCAATATGTTTGTGGCGGGTCAAATATAGGTCGGGTCAACCCGCTAACCTAGTATTTTTTAATTAAAAAAATGCAGAAGTCATTTTTAATTTGGGCTAATTCCGTCATCATATTCGGATCGAAAAAAAAAGTGGACTGATAAAAATACATACCCATATTAGCTGTGCAGGTTGAAATGAAAAAATCTGTTTGATCACTTAAATCCAACAACATTTTTCAAAAATTTCTTAAATTCTATACTATTTTATGAAATTCGAAGCTAAAAATTCAAGTTGGCATAGACTGGTCTGTTTATATAAAATTCAATCCGTTTACAAAAATTCGACCCATTTATACAACTCAACCCATTTACAATGACTCAAATTTGGACCGACCCGTTTTATAAGACCCAACCCATTTTCATAAATGATTGGGTCAACAAATTTTTATTTGCTCTCTCTAAATACTCTAAAACTTTTTAAAGAGCATTTTTTTTTCTAATTTGTTTTGTTTTTGTGGACTTCAAGAAATCAAAAATGTTTCCGACCCGAAACTCGATCTGACCCGTATACAAGAACTCAACCTGTATAGATAAACGATTGGGTCAAAAAAAATTTATTTGCTCTATACAAATATACTACTAAAAAATTTTAAAGACTACTTGACTACTTCCCTTTTTTTTGTGAGGACTTTTTAAGACATAAATGTTCTCAACCGAATCTAGGTTTGACCCATATAGAACCCGACCCGTATACAAGAACCCAACGCTACCCGCTTTCTTAGATGGTGTCATTTATGTAAGAAATGATATGCTTGATTGTGATTTTGGTAATGGATGCTACATGAACTCATAATCTAAAACCAACCACTCAAACGCATTCATCAATATTCATCACCTACTTGTGAATTTACATTTCGTATGTAAACTATATACAACACAATCAACACCCAGTTCATACCAAATCACACATTCGACCAATCAATAATTCTAAAGACACAACAAACAAAGTGATCTACATGTGATATTATCCACTGTTCATAAATGTATATGAACCAATAATCACCTATATCCACACATATATATCTACATCTACACATGACCACATGAATTTGGGTATTCCACACATGTATTCCTTTTAGAAATCAACAGTTCCATTGTAATCAAGTATAACCCCAAATAGTTGAACCATATTATCTAATATTCATGCAAGACCAAGTGTCTTAGTTAATTTCTCAAGAGAGAGAGAGAGAGACCCCGATAATTTAAAGAGAAAAAGGGTGAGGCATTATGAATAGAGAAGAGAGAGAGAGAGAGAGAGAGAGAGGGTGAGGCAATTTAAAGAGAGAAGAGAGAGATATATATATAATAGTTGGAAAGGGTAAATATGAGTTAAATATGGTCATTGATATTTAACCTTTTTAAATCTCTATAAAAATGGGTCTGATTTTTTCAATCTATTTTAACTCATATTTTAAAATGGTTCATCCATATTCATTAAAAAGTGAATAAATATGAGCAGGGTTGGTAGATTTACACTTAATTTGCCACCACTCACCTATATTAAGGAACATAGTTCATACATGAAATAGGTCTAACTCAAAAGGACAAAGAAGACTCCTGTAACATTCTCTCCCACTCGAACTCGTAATGCTCTCATTGCGATCGAACCACCCTTTCTACTCGTCCCCCCTAACAATAAAAGAACTCAACAACAATCCGGACCCAAATTCCACCTGGGTAGATGCTAGGCGTGGCACTGGATCAAGAAGTGAATCTGACTCTAATATCAACTGTAATGAGTCGAGCACTTACTTTCTAACTCAAAAGTCTAAACTGATAGGTATTACTATATACCCACCCATTTATACTCATTCTTTTCATTCGGATTCGATGTGGGAAAAAAAAATGCATGTGACATGAAGCTACCACAAGAGACCCCTCGTAACACATGTAACATGAACTACCACAAAAAAGAGCAATGCTACATGTCTCGAATAAATATCACGAATTTTAATTCGAATCTATGTGGCAGGTGATATAGTCCATTATTTTAGGAGATAAAATTAAATGGTAAGTTATTATTGGTGGGATTCTCCCCATACACGAAGTCTATATAGTATTATCACCTGCCACATAGATTCGAGTTAAAATTCATGAAATAAAATTGTGACGTTTAGCATTTCTCACAAAAAAAAGATACCCTCGTAACACAATTAGCAAGTATCCCTTGTAGCATTAAATATAGGGAAGAAACTTTACATCTAAACATTCACATTAATATATAACTTGAGGAGCCCTAATCTGCTATGTATGGACCCTTTGGAGCAATAGGAAAGGATTTAATTACTGCATTCGCACTCCTTGTGAAATAAATGCACTTCATTTTAAATTAAAATGAAAATATTGTCTTTAATGCATAAATAATTTTTTTATCATTTATAATAAAAAAAAGGACAACAAAAAAGAAGAAGAAAAGAACGTATTTATAAGAAAAGAGAGTCCATTATCATTTCAATCAAAATGACATAGATTACATAGTTTAAAAAAAAAAATCATATTGTCACATTGTGGAATGTGGCAGTGTGAAAATTAATACAATATTTACTCTTAAATATACAATCATTTTATATATATATAAAAAAAGGTGCCATTGTGAAAGAAATGCTATATATATTACCTTCACTTTTACAATGACACTAGCATTAATATTTGTCATTGTAAAAGAAATATTATATATTATCTTTACTTTTAGAATAACACTAATTATAATATTTTATAAATTTGAGAATATAAATAACTTTATATAGGAAGTAAAAGAAAAAGAAAATCAACAGTTTTGGAAAGTAACTTTTTAAATTTGTTTATTAAGGTCTTGTTTGGTAACACTTTCGATTCCAGATTTCAACTCTCATTTTTATTTTTTTGGAAGTCGCAACAGAAATTGAGTTAGGTAACCCAATTTTTATTTATGAAAATTGAAATTGATGTCAAAATTTTGACAATCTTTAAACATAATTTGAAAGCTTCGTAATGAAAGCTTTCAGTTTCAAATTTTATTTTTTAGATCAAGTTTTCATTTTTATTTTTTTATAAAATACAATAAATAAAAATTTTGCTTATTCAAAAATATAATATAATATAATAAATTAAAATTTTATAAAAAAACAAGAATAAAAAATTATTAAGTAGGGTGGTGGATCCCATCATCCATATCACAAAAAAATAATTTAGAAACAACCGAATTTAAAAGAAAAATTATTATTCTTTATCTTTTACTATATTAAGTTTAAAATCATATAAGTAAAAAATATATATATATAGTTTTGGTCACAAAAATTTATTTTAATTTTTAAAAAAAAAAAAAAAGTGGGAATATGTGATTGGTGGCGCGAGCGTGGGAGGTGACTCTGGAAAGGACTGTTTTGTTTGGGTTGCTATACACAGAATTGTGATGAGGTCCAGCTCACAATAACATTACTCAAGAAATAAAAAATAGTGGGGTATTAAAAATAAAGTATTGTTTTGATGATATTTGTTTGTGACAGAGTAATAAAACCTTGAATTGATGTAAGGGGAAAGAGAGAGACAGTTGGAATCTTTGCCTCCACTGCCAATGTCATGTCAGAAATTTGTATTAAAAACAAGCAGTTGTGTCACATCAATTCCCAGCTTTTCTCTTGCCTGCCATCCATCAATTTGAGTTCGATTTTGTCTCTAAATATATTCATCCCACGCGATGGAATCAACCGTGTGTTACCGCATACCAGCAAACCTACCCAGTTTTCCACAATGTGATCTCAACGCGCCTACTTGTGCGTTTGAGTCTAGCATTGGTTTCACTACTTGCCCTAATAATGTAGCACTGAAAATTGTTCAAAGGGAAAGTTGCAATCAGCCAACATAAAAGTTTAAAAACACAAGCCACCCCTGTGTTTGAATGCTCAGTTTAATACAGTAGTTACTACTTACCAATTATTTTTGGGTAGTGATACTGGCGCTCCAATTTTAGCTTCTTGCGCTTCATTTTTTTTTTTTACTCTCTCTTTTATTAAATGCTTTGACAATTTTATCCTTACACTTTTTTTAAATAGTGTTATTGGCGCTCCAAATTTAGTTTCTTGCCCTCCACATTTTCTTTATCTTTTTTGTTAAATGAATTGACAAATTTGTCCTTACACCTCTCTCTTCATCCACCACGTTTAGCTTCTTGCACTTCACTTTTTTTTTTTTTTTTTTATTAAATGAATTATCAACTTTGTCCTTACACCTCTTTCATCCACCATGTTGAAACATCGACCACCATCGAAACTCCATTAGCAGTCGTAAAAGCCTCACATCAATTAGTGATTAAAAAATTTTGAGCAAGTGTTTTTTTTTTCATATATAGAACATCCCATATTACTGAGATCATACATGCCACTAATTAAGAGGGTGATGTCATTATATTAGTTTTCTTATAAAACAAATAAAATAAAAACAAAAAAAATGTTGAGAAAATTACACTCACCTCTTCTGTAAATAGACTAAATAACAGAAATATTCTTTATGTTTCTAAAAAAAATACTAACATAATTATACCCCTGTATAATTTTATTTTTTTGGTAAAATGCTCTAGCACCCTTCCACCTTTCCGTTTAATACTTGTGTCTTTGAGTGTGGTCAACCTCCATTGGGTTTGGTAAACCATGCCCTAACACCCACTGCCAAGTGCTTTTACCATTATACCCTCCTACATTTAAACAAATTACATGCGTCATTTGTTGACTTATAAATTAAAAATATAAATTGTCTATTTTGTCATCTATCAAATCTAATAATCTCTCATTTGTTGATTATATATACAACTCCATTGAAGACCAATGACCACCAAGTTTTCTTTGTCGCGACGTCATTGCCCCCGAAAACCATAACCACCATAGCAGCCCACCACTGTCTAGGTCTCCTTTGCCACACGTCTCCACCGAAGCTCCACTCCACCATCTTCCTCCATCATTTGGGTCTCCACTGCAAATCCTACCAATCCACGACAGAGACTCGCCGGAGATGTTGTCGGTTGTGAGCTTGCCGAAGGGATTAAAAGTGAAGATGAGAGAGAGAGAGAGAGATGGAATTAGTGGTGTAGGCATGGAGTTTTACAAAGTGGCTTTTAATGGTGGAGTTCGGTACAAACGGTGATGTTCTCTAATTTTTAGTCAAAATCTGACTTCAATTCAACTCATCAACCTTCCCAAACAGCCTTGTCATCCTAAGAATCCATGAAAACATCAATCTTCAAAATTCAAACACACCACTGTTTTCCCAAAACTAAACCCAAATTATAGTTCTGGTTTAACCGCCAACTCCCGCCACCATTTTCAACATCAACTACCATCAAACACCATTAATTTCTTCAATTTCTACACTAATCAATTCCTTGTGTATACATCCATCTATGATTTAGGATTGAATCAAATTAAAATGAGACTTGAAATCCTTGTTCGCAACGAGCCACTGCCACTGACTACCCGTTCATTTTTTTACCACCATTCCACCCCAAATCAAACCAAATCTTCTATCAATTTACTTGACGTGGATCTAATTTCATTGTGGCACAAAAATCTTGATCACCAACCATAGCCTAGATTGGAAATTTTTAAATATTTAATTTCTAGGGTTCTACTTATTCAATCCTTATTTAACTCAAATTTACCACCCAAATCAACAAATTAACACATCTAATCAGGTTAAATGGTAACTACACTGAACGACACTAGTGCTTGGTGGTGATGGGTTTTGTTTGGACAATGAAGTGGAGGCAATGGTGGTTGTCGGTGGGTTGATGGAACTCGAAGATGGCCGGTGACTGTGGGTCTGCTATGGTAAACCTTGGGTCGGAGAAGGCTATGTTTGGCTATGTCGTAGTTCTAAATTCATTGTAAGGGTATAAAGGTCCAATTACTTAGAGTTAAAATTGTACTTTCAAAGAAGAATGATAGTTTTGGCATTTTAATTTTTTAAATTAGTTGACTTAACGGTCAACTAACATTAGGGGGTGTTAGGACATGGTTATCAAAGATGGGGGAGGTTAACCACAGCCAAAGATACAAGTATTCTTCAGGGGATTAAACAAAAACTTGGGGGGGGGGGGGGGGGGGGCGGGGGAGGAGTGTTAGAGCATTTTACCCTTTTTTTTAATTAGAATAAATTAAAGAAGCAAAGTTACATTATTACAAGGGGTATACCCCACGTGAAAATCTCAAAAAAAAATATGACTATGTAAAAATTCTTAGAGTATTTTTAAAATTTTCAAGTGATTTTTGTACATGAAAAACTGACACGGGACATCAGTGTTACAGATATAAAAAGTTATTGTCATTTTTAAAACACATGAAATACCTATATTATTTAACTTATTTACAGAAAAGGTGAATGTAATTTACCCAAAAATATTTTTTGTCATCGCCCAAATATATTAGAAACAAATTGTAGTACGTTACTTTCCATCATTTTTCATATATCTCCCTTTTTTTTTCACGATAACACGTTCAAAACACCACTTAGATTATATATGATGTCATGGTAAAATATTTACCTAAAAGAAAGATATCATGATAAAGTTATATTAAAGAGTTGGTAGTAAGAAGGTGGAAGTACCATCATGATGCTATGCTTTTGTTCTGCTACTATTACGTATATCACACACACAAATTCTTTAGAGAAAATATTTGTGGTACTTTATATTCGCTTCTTTTTTAAGACAAAAAATAGGTTGATTAATTTTTTCTTTCACAGATTAAATATTTTGTTCAAGATTGTAAAAGCAATGAGCAAATTAAGTTCATTCATAATTTCAGCATTCGTTAATTTTATTATTGGTTCGTATTATATTTTACTTATGTATAACCAAGCTATTTAACTGCCCAAAAAAAAAAAAAACTGAAGCTACTCGAGCAACTTTACAAGTCCACTTATAGAATATATGTAACAAATATCTATATATATATATATATATATATGGTAAAACTAACATCTCCTTTTTCATGAGAAGGACAACTTTGTCTCCATTTTTTATTGCACAAAAGTACCATTGTTAAAATATGTCACCTTATAAAAACATAGGCATTTATGTAATTTAAAAATAATTTCCTCCCTAGCTTCTTTCAGGTCTATCCTAACCCTAACCCAAAGATGAAAATGCTGATACAGCCGCCACTAACAAATTCCATCTCTGTCGATGCTGCCACCACCGATAGCCAGAATTTTTTCTCCATTGATGAAGAAACAGAGTCAAAGAGAGAGGTGATTTAGTTGTGGTGGGGATGGTGGTGGTGGCGGCATCACAGGTGGTTGTGGGATGGGAATGATGGTGGCGGTGGTGCTCCCGATGGTGCTGGTTTGTAGTGGTACGGTGTTGCTTTGGTTGTGGTGGCGGTGCTTGTTTGTGAGATTGGTTGTGAAAAGTGAAACCTGATCTAAAATTGTAAATGGTAGTGGTTGTTTTGGGGTGGGAATGGGTGTGCTGGTGGTGCTCTAATGATGGCGGTGATGCTGGGTTGTGGTGGTACAGTGTTACTCTAGTTGTGGTGATAGTGGCTGTGGTCCTGTAATAATGGTGGTAGTGCTAGTTTGTGATGGTACGTGGTGGCAGTGATCCTGTAATAATGGTGGTGGTGCTACTTTGTAGTGGTAAGAGAGAATTACCTAAAATTATAAATAGAGTATAATAGCCTTTGATAGTGAAATTGTTATATCCGGTGTATTATGAGCATATTTGTCTTTTCAAAAATATGGATGAAGTTATACTCCTCAACAGTGAGCGTTAGCTTTACCTATGGCTATAATTAATATATATATATATATATATATATGCGTGTAAATTTACTCAACTAACCTTTATTATTATATTATAGATAGATGTGTTAGATGATTATATTTTATTCTGGTATACTACTCATAGATGTATAGATGTATATATATACATTCATATATACAATTGTTATATGATAAAGTTAATTAATTTTTAGAAATTGTTCGAATTTGGATAATAAATATATACTCAAGTTGTACAAGCTGGAACTTTCGTTACCATTGCAGTGGAAAGATTACAGTCAACACATAAACCCACACATCACATGGTCAAAACTTTAGACTAAAGAAATCTTGAAGGAAACAGAGGTTTAGTTTTTGCTTAAAGCGTGAAATTATAACCCATGAACAAAATAGAGAGCAAAAGGAGTTAAATGTATATGTGTTTATACATGTCTACACGAAGAAACCCAATTTTAGAATTCTAAAACCATAAGTCGCGATAAAAATTGTTGTATTATTGGTCCATTAGACTTGGATTGAGGTATTGATTAAGAGTCCTATAATTAATTTGATTAGTAGATAAGCATGGATAATTTGCAAAAAGAAAAAAAAAAAAATTGGTGGAAACTAAGAATTTGGTGCACTGGCGATGAAAGGAAGAAGAGGAGGGTATATAAGTAATTTTAACTCAAAAAGTAAGGCTGCAAATGTTTTTGCAATGATGCGAAGGACAAAAATGTATTTCACCATGAAAGATTGCTGACATCAATATCCTTTCAAAAATGAACTTCTAAAACTTTTTAGTTAAATTTTTGTACTTAAGGTTATGTTTTTTTATTTTTCATACTGAGACTAGTACACTGACACACGTAAAATCTCAAAAATCTGGTATTCGGACAAATCCGAATATATTACTTTTGTTTGTTTTTTGGTTTAAAATATGGCAATCCAAGAAAATTCAGTTTCCAAGTAATTGCTTCAGGATCAGTAGCAACATTTTTTTGTTATGGGAAGTGGTACCAAACATTGAGGCAGGGCTGGCTCAATATAAGCTAAGGCCTTTGGTTAAAATTTTAGATGAATTTTTTATTTTTTTATTTTCTTTGTATTAATATAAATAATATTAAATTAACTATTTATTTTGTTGATTTTTTTATTGATAAAAAATTCTTATTTTTTTGGATGCGAAAATTGTTTCAAAAACTTTCGAGTTCATTAACAAGATATTTGTTTAGTTTGTTTGTCATATTTTATTAATAAAGAGTTTCTTTTTGAGATTGATTTAATCCCACGTTGAGATATAAAAATGCTTACAAACAAAATAATTACACTTTTATATCCCAAAAAAAAAAAAAAAACTATACTAATATTTAAAAGAAATAAATAAAAGAAGAATATAAGCTTATGGTTGGCTTATAATTGATTATAGGGCATATTCTTGTGATTGTGTAAAAACAACACAAGTGTTTGAATTTATTACCATTCCTCAAAATCCTATTTTATAAGAGTTATTTCTCACAAGAATAATTATCAAATTCACACATTAAGTTAAATCACAACATAAGTAGAGCTAAAAAGTGAAAGACATGAGAGTAGAACTTATTGCATAACTCTCCCATATAATTTATCTAGAGGTGTGGTTTGAATTTATTGTAATAATTAATTTATTAGAAATTAAAAATAACTATGAAATAGGCAGGTAAGGTTAGTTCAAATGCAGTAAAAAAAAACTTTTAACCGTGAGAAATGTGAGAATTGGGTGTATTAGATAGTCCAAGGATGTCAGTGTCACTACCTCCAGCTAGAGGTGACTAAAAGTCATTTTCTTTGCCTTTTTTGATTGATGTCCCTACCAACTTGCTAAAATCCCACGTATGGCTATCTTATCCAAACTAGCTTAAAAGATTCCAATCAAAACACACCATGTAAGCACATAAACCATCCAAGAACTAAGCCTGTCGCTCTTCAATTGCACTTCAAAACATGCCCTACTAATGTCGTGTTTAATTACGCTTTTATTGTTTCATCATTAAAATTTTATTATTGAAAAAAATTGATTTTAATACTCTCTAAGTATTGATTGCGCTCGGTACATATTAATTTTTCGTGCATTATATGTGCGGTGAATTTTATCGCGCGTATAATTTACATAGGGTCATAATGTGTTCGGTGCATGAACGCCATGCACCGAGCACACTGAATAGGTAAATATTTGAGTTAACAAAATTATAATAATATTAAATTGTTTGAATTTCCAAACAAAAGAAAAGAAAATTTTAATCACTGGAATAGGGAAAAGCCTATATGTTGGTCCAACTGCTATTCTTCGTGTAATAATGATGGGATGATTTCAATTCGATTTCGATCTACACTACTAGATTGCCTTGCTCCACGTATCACCAATTCAAAATTTGATGATCATGTTCCAACTTTATGACTAGTTTTCATAAATTGCACATGCACTGCATGGTCATCACTGCTACAGTTAGCACAAGTGTTTCATTTCATCGACAAAAGCTGTAGAGATAGGACCCTCTGTCCTAAGAAATTTCAGAAATGACCGCACAAGTTTTTCAATCACAATATATATATATATATATATATATATATATATATGTGAGTGTAATCATATTTTATTGGGTGAGAAAAACAGAAAATTACAAATTGTCAAAGTCTAAAATTATTTTATTTTATTTTTTTTTCGTATCCACACTACAAACTCTAAGTACCTTTATATGCTGAGTTACAATAACTATTTGAATCCATATCCACAGCCCGCAGGACAAAATGGGTCAAAAATCGAAATCTAATCTAACACAGGCCCAAACAAAATTTGGACTACAAAGGTATATATGTGTTTATACAACAGCATCAACGAATAGAGCTTTAAAGAAGTGGAAGAAAACATGAAACGTAAAAGCAAGCAAATATGAAACATCTGTACTGCCCTTACTATATAACTCTGACAGATTACAATTATATTGACGTCCTTGCATAATGGGTTATAACAATCGTACACGCCATTTCATGGACGTTTTATTTTTGCTGTTTTATTTTTATCTAAATAAATAAGTATTTTATTACAAGTGTGTTTTAAATAGAATCAAAAATACGTTTGATAAAAAAAATCTATTTTAAGAATTTTTTTTTTTTGCTACAATTGTTGAAACACAATAAAAATACTAAAATATTGTTTCCATTTTTAGTTCAAAATTTTGATATATCCCAACACTATTCATATACAACGAGCAATACCAAACATACTTTATTTTTACAAAATAGAAAACAAAAATAAAACGCACGCAAAATAGCACATAAAAATTGGGTCGATCTTATATAGGATAAGAATACTGGTTCAATAGTAAATGCATGCACTTTATGTCAATAATGACACTGGTCAGGTTTTGTCTCTTTGACCCAAGGTAAGGACAGTTGTGGCAATACTCTTGGTCGCGTCACATTGTGAGTTTGGGCTCTTGAATTTATGGTTGGGATAACTTTTTTTTTTTTTTTTCAAGGGAAACAAAATGGGGAAGGGAAAGGGGAGGTAGATAAGGAAAATCATACACAACTCTAACATTAGATATCTTTAGGTTTAAAAGGGTACTAACTAGTGAGAGTTGGATGGACCTTAAATACCACAACACTCATTCACATCTTTTCGACGTGGGACTAACATTCACATGTGTTTTTCTTTTTTTTCAAGGGAAACAAAATGGGATAACTTGCCGACTAGGTTAATTTTAAATATTCTTTTTTATTATGAAAAATTAGATTTTGGTGATTAAAATTAAAAGAATTTGTTTTGTAATCATTTTAAATTCAATAAAAGGTAAATAGTAATCAAATTTTAAAAATAATTGTCAATAAATGATCATTTAATTTTAATGTCCAAAATACCTCCCTTCTTTATCTTCTCCAATCCACACCCCAAATATTATTATAAAATTTATATTATTAATTTACGTTATTATTATGATATAGTTTAGTCAAAATTCAATTAATTGTTATCGATTTTGTTCATTAATTGAATCAAATTATAAATAGTTTTAACTTTTTAATTTTTTTTTCTTTATAAATATAAATGTCTGTTTAAGGTTGAGTTTAAGACTATAATAGAATACTGATATATTGGCCTATGTTATTTGATGTTTAATATTGACTTTGACGTTGTGATCACATGCGTATGTGTAGTTCTTTGCACCTTTCTTCATCATATTAGAGGCTTGGATGCATGTGATTCCATGGAGTTTTTACGGTTGTTTCATTCCAAGGTTGTAGAACTCAAAATTTAGGAAAGAAAGTATATATATATATATGTGTGTGTGTAGTTTTTTCTTTTTTTATGCTTGTTTGTGTTGGAAAATTGCTGAATGAGTATTGAGATATATAGAAAATTGTTGAACCTGTATTTCATTAAGGAAATACAATATATATGTGTGTGTGTTGGGAGAAGCCGAAGAAAAAAAATTGAGATTCTATGGATAGAATGAAGGTTATTATGGACATTAAAATTAAATGGACACTCATTAACAATTAATTTTTAAGTTTAATCACTATTTACATTTTCTTGAATTTAAAGTGACTGTAAAGCAATTTTTTTTTTAATTTTGGTCACTAAAGTCTAATTTTCCCTTCTTCTTATTTCACAGAACAAATACCATCTTTATTAGAGTACCAAAATGATCAAAATCTGGATTTACTATATGAAATTATATTTATTTGTTTATTTTCACAGTTACATATTTTAAAATTGAACTTTGCCACCTAGTTTTGTCAAGCCTCAGCACTGATTTCAACAGTGATCACGTTGATTTCATACCATGATAAGTCACTCTTAGGCCTGTTCCGCAATGCTATTATTGCTATTTTTAATTTTTTTAAAAATAGAAATTGAAAATTAATCGCCTTGTCATTTTTGTCAAAAGTAAAATAAAATTTTCAATTCTTTAACATTATTACAATGTCTTTAAAAATAAAAATTAGAACCAAAAGTTTCATTTTAAAGTTTGTAACTTATGTCTAATCAGTTATTAATTTTTTAACATTATTATTTTTTTTCTGTAATGAAAACGCTTTTACCAAATGTATTTCTCAGTATAACATCTCATTTTTTTTTTAAAAATGAAAAACAAAAAAATCACCAAGTTAACGAACAAACCCTAAGTCGATTGGATTTAAAAGTGGGACTTGGACAAAGAAAAAAGGTTGGCAAAGAGAGTGGTATCGCGGATGAGGGATGGAGTGGAGTCACTAGCTCCCAAGCAGCCTCAGCATATATGATTCCAATTATGGCCGGGGTGTTTGTTCTTCAGAATTGGAAAATTTTCATGCTCTGTTTCTAATAGACTTGCAAATCGAAATACAAATTGGGTAATATTCAATTTCCTTCACATGCTACGTATGTCATTAGACTCATTTCCTTCACAGACAATTTGTGAGAGGTGGACTTGTACTAAATACTGTAAATTATGTGGAACACTTTTCCCCCTAGTGCTCTGTCTCTCTCTCTCTAAAGATAAAGCCAATGAATGCGTATGACATTTGCACTGTTTTCAGTTGGAAACCTTGCCAAACCAACGATCTATATGGGATGGAAATATGGGGCTGTGAAGTCTGAAAAATGTGAATGACCAAAGCAAACCAGACTAACTCATGCGCATTACATGAACAACAAGAATGCATATGTTTGCGGAGCACGTAAAGAACATGAATGTTATATCTAGCTCACAAACGAGTCGATAGAAGCCAGAATGGCTGGGCAATAAACAGATCAAGCTTTGCTTGGCTGAACTTGGATTGAATGCAAGCCAAGCCAGAGCTTGACCATATCTAGCTTAAGTAGACATTTGGAATTTCATTCAAGTGTAGCTTTTTCTAAATTGATCAAGCTGCTTCTTTTAACTCTCTTCATTTTTGTGTCAACATACTACAAAACCTAGTACAGTAGTTTATTCATTCACAAATGCACAAGCCCATGCAACCTTGGATCGAATTGAGGCTAAAAAACTTAAGTTCAAGCACGGCTCACTAGAATCGTCAACAAGTTGTTTCAAATGTTGAGCTCAAGCCGTTCATGAGCAGCTCAGTTCGTCTAACAAACCAATTTGGTCTCAACCTAGCTATTTATATTTGTGAACCTCTTGCAAACTCTTTTTCATCTATCTATAATAACCTCCTTCGATCCAACCCATCTATTTATCGATCTTTTTATTACATTTTCTTCAATGGATCCCCTTCTAATACTCCTTTCTTCAATCTTGTTCATCTTCCTTGCATTAAAACTCTATCAGCAGCCAAGGTATAAACTTCCACCAGGCCCACGCCCCTGGCCTATTGTGGGAAATTTTTATCAAGTAAAACCAGTGACTTGTCGGTGTTTCGCTGAGTGGTCAGAGACTTATGGTCCAATCATATCGGTGTTTTTGGGTTCGTCACTGAACATAATCGTTTCAAACTCAGAATTGGCAAAGGAAGTACTCAAGGACAATGATCATCTGTTAGCAAACAGGTCCAGGACCAGAAATGTCAATATTTTTACCAAAGATGGAAAGGACCTTACATGGGCAGATTATGGGCCTCACTATGTCAAAGTTAAAAAGATTTGTGCCCTTGAGCTATTCTCTAGAAAGAGCATTGAAGCTCTTAGGCCTATTAGAGAATATGAAGTCATGGCTATGGTTGAATCCATCTTCAATGACTACTTCACAAATGCTAATAATTATGGGGAAAAAGTTTTATTGGTGAGGAATTATTTGAGACAAGTATCATTCAACAACATTACAAGAATGGTAATTGGGAAGCGATATTCTGGTTTTAAGGGTGATGAAATAGATGATCAAATATTAGAGTTCAAGGCGATTGTGGCCCTTGATCTAAAGTTTGGCGGACCATCTGGCATTGCGGAGCACATCCCATGGCTTCGATGGATGTTTTGGCTCAAAAAGAAACAATTTGACAAGCATCAACTGCGAAGGGACATTCTAACCCGAGCCATCATGGAAGAGCATACACTTGCCCGGGACAACACTGGTGTTGCCAAGCAACATTTTGTGGATGCATTGCTAACTGTCCGAGAGAAATATGAGCTCGACGAGGACACCATTGTGGGACTCCTTTGGGACATGATCGTTGCAGGCGCAGACACTAGTATGATAGCAGTGGAATGGGCCATGGCGGAGCTGATCAAGAACCCAATTGTCCAACATAGGGCCCATGAGGAGCTAGATCGTGTAATTGGAACGGACCGTGTGATGACTGAGTCCGACCTAGCCAAGCTTCCTTACCTACAATGCGTGGCCAAGGAGGCGCTACGGTTGCACCCTCCTACTCCCTTAATGCTTCCCCATAAGGCCAACGTGGATGTCAAGATTGGTGGCTATGATATTCCTAAGGGTTCTAATGTTTTTGTAAATGTTTGGGCAGTCGGACGAGATCCAACAGTGTGGACGGACCCGCTCGGGTTTCGGCCGGAACGGTTTATGGAGGAGAATGTTGACCTGAAGGGGCATGATTTTAGGCTGCTTCCATTTGGTTCAGGGAGGAGGGTGTGCCCAGGAGCACAACTTGGCATTAATTTTGTCACCTCAATGTTGGGTCATCTATTACACCATTTCCAGTGGGCATTGCCACAAGGGGTGAAGCCAGAGGAGATTGACATGCTAGAGAACCCTGGAGTGGTGGCCTACATGAGGACTGCATTAGAAGCTGTTCCTACACTCAGGCTGCCTACACACTTGTATAGGTGTGTGGAAATGAATATGTGATTGCTGCTTTTGATTTCTCTTTTGTTACTTAATTCAAGAGTTCTTGTACTCTTGGTGGAATTATCGAATTGTTATTTCGAGTGATCGATCTCATGAAATTAAGATTGACAAAATAAAAAGGCGTTGGGAAAGAAATTACAATAGCAGTGACAAATTTATTGTCATTTGGCATGAAATTAATTCCCAAGATTTGTTGGCCGGAACCATGACGGATATGAAATCATTTATTTTTATCTATGAAATCAAAGAAATTACAAGGAAATACAAGCATGCATGTTAATGATGAGGCAGTGCTTATTTTGTTGCTAACTATGAATTGCAGCATAGTGGGTAATGTACGTGGATGAGTCTTGTTTCTCACATATCCTCAACTGCTGCTACTCTTTGTGTAGGAAGCCTCTGTACTTTGGTGGCTCTCCAATGTCTTTAGTGAACTGTAACAATTGTCTTGTGTCTTATATATCCTTGACATTTTATCATGAAAATTTAAGTTAATTACTAGATTTTTCAGTTTTGACATTGTGACAATAATAAAAAAGCTTGTAATCGACAACTATTAGTACTTCACATGAATGCTTGTCACAATTACAGATCTCATCTTTTGAATTAAGCAGGTTAAACTTAGATTTCATATGATACCATATGATTCGACAACGAGGTTGTTAGGATCACACACACTATTAACGATAAAACAAAGAAAAATACACACACAAATAACACAAGATTTACGTGATTCGACAAATTGTTTAAACGACTTTCTTTACTTCAATACTTGTGGTTATATACTTTTTCTCTCTCCACTCATCTCTCTCTTTACAATTATCTCTCTCTTTCTCTACAACTTTTTTTCTTAACCTCACCTCTATTTATAAAGTCTTCAAATTTATTTTCTTGGTGAATAAAAATTACAATTCCTTATATTCCAAAACAACTTGTGGTAAAAGAATTAGCTATTAAAATAAAACTCTATATGAAAATCTAATTATATTAGAAATTTGACCAACAATTGCTAACGGAAAAGTTGTGACAATCATGAATGTCCATAGCTATCTGATCTTAACACTTTTTTTATTGTTATTTTTCAACTGATCTAAAGAGCTAATTTGTTAAAAAGATGTGTAACATTACAGTGTTTCAGTATTATATATGTTATGCAGTGAACTTCATGAAGGCAATGAGAAAATGTATTGACATATATATACCGGAATTGGGGTGGGTTTTTGGGGAAGAGAGAGTCTAATTCACTGTTAAACACTAGTGTCATAATCAAATTGAAATATATATTAGTTGTGTATAAGATTCACATGCATGCCCAAGTTCTTTATGTTTTTTAAATCAATTACATCGCCTCTCTCGAAAACTGGCTAATTAAAATAGCTAATTATGAATTGAAAATACATTGCAATAATACTTAATACTTTATTAAGGGAATTGTTACACGTATAAAGTGGTGAAACCAAATTTCAGTGTTTAATTAAGCGTAGCGTGAATCCAAAACGATTCCTACATATCTTCTAAGCCAATAGAGGAAAGCAGTATGTCAGCGAACCAAACAGGAGAAAGGGCATGTTAGTAAAAATAAAGTGTTTTTTTTTATTAATAATGACAATTATCATGAATATTAATTCCCATATATACATGCATAATGAATTTTTAAATATAAAAAAGGCAAAAGTGTCAAAAATTCTTTGTACTTTTAAAAATGTGCAAAAAATCCCTGTTTGTTTTTCTTGGACCATATCACATTCTTACATTTGCAAAAATGAGCAATTTACCCTTCTTGCACGTATTATATTTTTTTATGACCATTGTACCCTTTCTATTATTAAAAAAGGAGGTTTTTTTCCGAGAAAAAAATTCCAGAAATAATTTTCAAAGAAAAAAACTAAATATGCATAATTACTTAGTAAAATTTTTTGAGAGTAAAGGTTTTTTTTTTTTTTTTTATATATATTAAGTTATATCAATTTACGAAAAAAATATATGCACAATTACATAATAAGAAATTTCGGATTTTTTTTCCCATAAAATTTTCCATTAGAAAGAGAGGATTTTTTTAATTTTTTTATATTAAGTTTTTCTTTACCTTAATAAAAAGAAAGAGGAGTTTTTTCAGGGAAAAAATTTCCGGGAAAAAAACAACTAAATATGCACAATAATAATAATTTCTAATTTTTTTTTTTTTTCAAAAATGATTTTATTTTCATAAATTTTCTCTCTTTGTAATGGAAAATTTTCGAAAAACAAAAAAAAATCCAAAAAAAACACATGAGGTTCCTTGTAACTTTTTAGAACCACAAGGGGGAGTTTTTGGCCCTTTTGTGGATAAAAGATTTAGTCTGCTTAAGTCAATATATGATAGTAATTGTAAACATATTTGATGAATTAATTTTTTATTTTTTTGTTATTATTATTTTTTATATATACAGGTAAGACACTCGTATAGTCATAGGAACTCTAAATGTCCTTTTTAAGAAGTACAGGAGAAACAATCCAAACTAATTCTTATTTGCTATTTAGGGCCTATTAGTACTGTTCATCTTGGTGTTATTAATTGGTGCCATACTTATATATCTAAATTTATTTATTAAAAAATATAATTTTTTTCAAAGAAAGGCAAGTGCTTACACCTAGAAAGCACGGACACTTCACCGAGGGTGCCGTATCCGTGTCGGACACTCGGACACCGTGTCGGACACTCGGACACTCCGCGAACACGTGTTGGACACTTCGTACCCGTGTCCTGATATTTTTCTTTTTAGGACACTTCTCGGACACTCCTTGGACACTTCTCGGACACTTCTTGGACACTCCTCAAAGACGTATCGGACACTTCATAGCAGTGATATATATTATAATATTTCGAATGAAAATTATATGATACTAAGTTATGATTAAAATCTAAGCTAAATATATATAAAAGACTAAATAAGCCTGGTTCTTTAATTTATTTTAATCTATTTGTCTATTTTTGTTTATAATTTTGTTTGATTTTTAATTGTTGATGATGAATTGAAGTATTTATGTAATGTAGTATTTTTTTATTGAATAATTAATAGATATTAATATATTATATTATTATTTTATAGCCGTATCCTCGCCGTGTCCGTGTCCTATTTTTTTAAAATTTCCCGTATCGCCGTGTCCGTGTCGTGTCGTACCCGTGTCCCGTGTCCGTGTTCATGCTTCCTAGGCTTACACTAATGGCTAGTCAGTGGCGTTTGCTTACGCTTTCAATGCAGGAACTATTCGTTTGCAAGATGTAGTTCATAAAAAAAAAAGGTAACTAAGAGTGAATACATATTTTTATTTTTAAGAAAGAAATAGTTGTGGAGATTTTTTTTATTTTATTAAAAAGGGTAAATTAGAAAATAAAATATTAGCTAAAGGGCATAACTAAAATATTTATGAAATCCTAAGAAGCATGGACACAACTATGTTGATTCATCAAATTCTAAAAAAATAAGATATTGGGCACAACTAATATATGTATACAAACTTTTTTTGTATATCTATTGAGTAAGAAAATTATAAAATTTTAACTAATATATAATTTCTATATTAAAATTACATAAGTTAGAAGGTAAAGTTATTCAAATTTCAAATAAATATATAATATTATATTATATATGATATTACTCTTATATTGTGTCTTATAGTTATGCTTTTGTTCATTACATACTATAATATAGGTTTGTTGTCAATTTTGCAAAGAAAAAGAGGTTAGACACTTTGATACATACTCATAATATTGTTTCTAGGATTGTTATGTATTCTTTTTATATAACACGAAGAATGTGGAATGTGTTAGTCGAGTGTCCGAAATATGTCGGCAAAACATTCAAGATGTGTCGGCAAAAATATATGAAATAATAAAAAATATTATTTTCTCTAATTTTAATTTTTAGACACTGATTTGATATTTCCAAACACAACATCATATGAAAAGCTGTGATGAGGTTAAGTCTGGATAGAACCCTTATACTTAAGCTACTATTGTGAAGGTGGACGACTACATAGTAGGTTGATACGTGAAGGCTGACTGTGTGGATAAGAGTCCATTAAGATAATGACTCTAAATGCTGAGTAAGAATAAGTTTGAGATGGTATGAGCTCTTGAAAGTTACCCATATGACTTAGTTTGTGTATGAATGAGATATATATATATATATATATATATATATATATAAATGTTTGCTTCCTATAAGCCTGAGTTGAAAGGTTTGATCCATTTTGGACTTTAGCTAAGTCTCATGCAAAGTAGAAGATGGGTACTGATGGGCTTTTCATGGATAAGAACTCTTGTAATCAAGTTACCACTATTATGAAGTTGGTTATACAGAATATACGCATAAACATTATTTGTGTATATACATGGATTAGTTGGTATTGCACAAGGACTCCTATAGATTTAGGCTACATTGGAAGACTTTGGTGAATCATGAACTCTGTACAAATGAAGGCTGCATTGAGGATGAAGTTGAGTTAAAATAAAACTCTAGGAAAGCTAACGTGAAAGGAGTGACATTATTGGGGATTGAAGACACGTGCATTGATAGACATTTTATATTTTCTTTTATTGTAATTTGTTTATTTCAGTATTATCTTGTAACTTAGGGTTAGGTACAGTGATGTAAACCTTTTTTATAAATAAATGCAAAGAACTCTGTATTAAGGGTTCCTAACAACCACAATTAAACAATTACATCACGTGCAATCTGTCTCTCTCCCTCAATATTCTCTAGAATATTGCTCTATATCTCACTAGATCTGCATCTCCTTCAGTTTTCTTACTCTCGACCTCCTTTAATCAGTCCATCTGTCTATTTCTCCCTCCTTACTATCTCATTCATTCTACCTCCCTCCTTACTATGATTCAGTCTCGCAATTCTTTGCGAACGGTTTAAAAGTCCTCTTGATTGAGGTAAGAAAAGAACTTAATAGGGAGTTTCATATTCTCTCTCCCTAGCCAATCGCCTGATCCAACACGACATCCAAAGAAGATACTTATGTTCGACCAATTATTTACATCGAGCTGACACCATGGCTCTAGCGTGCCCGCAAACACAAATAATCAATCAGCTTACTTGGCTGATTAATTAAGACTAAACATATTTTGGCATACTCGGTGGGACTAGAAAAGTGCTAAAGGATTTAGAATATGTTGCCTAACTTAAGGTCCACACGAAACTCAGCCCATGGTGATGATGAGTACGAGGAAGGAATTTCTCAGCCTCTTGGAAGCTCCACAGCCTGTCCAACAAATCTTTCAGCCGTAATAGATGTTATACATACAATGCACGTCCAAATTGATGAGCTTCAGACCAGCCTTGGTCAACTAAACGAGATGATAATCTAGTGAAACACTACTCAAGATCATGTTGAAGAGATTCATATTTCGATAAAACAATCAGCCATTAAAAATAGGCTGATCAATAAAAGCTCTAGTATGCAAGGTTCGACTTTAACACATGTCACCTTACTATGGAGCAGTTTTCAACCAATTAGAGTGAAAAATCAGTCATTAATTGAGGATATAGATAGCTGCATGATCATTCAAATCCATGGCAGGAGGGTAATTCCTCTTAATGATCCTTTATGTGTAATCGATCTGGGGGGCAATGGTAATATAAAAAGAAGGTCAGATCTACCGATTATATCAACAGTCGGGGGGCAAGCCGAGAATCATCAGCCACCAAGGTGGCATGATCATGATCAGCCAAATGAGCCAGCAAGCCTTCCAAAAAACATGCCAACGATTTGGTCAGAAGTCTAGCCACAATTGAATACTCCTATATACCAACAACTATTACCCGTAGTATATTAGCCGCTAATGAAAAATCAATTACATCCAACTATTTCAACAAACTAGCAGCTATCTATAGTATGACAACCACCAAAGTAGTCATTTTATTAGTCATGTGTTCATCCACTAACTCTACATGAAGCCCCACTATCTTTTCTTTCTAGAAAACTTCCAGATCCAAAGGGAAACCATGTTTGTTGGAGACACTCAAATCCATCATCTGTTGTAAATCCTCAGCCTCCGACACGTGGGGGGCAGTCGACGACCAATTAGCTAAAAGATTGGTCTCAGAATTATCAGCCATCAGTGGCTAATCAGCCGCCAGTGGTAAATGAAAGAAGATGAATTAATCAGCCAACCCAAGACAAATACCAATTGGCTAATTTAAAAAATCAGCAAAGTTATTTTCTTCCAATTCTAGAAGAAGACCCAAGTAAGGGTTTTGATGGAGAAAGCATGGTTGATCAACCATGTATTTGCTTAAAAAATAAAGAACTTTGTCCTCTATATAAACCTCTAGACCATGGGGGGCAACGAGATTCATTAGAGATGAAGGCGGCCTCATGGAAGAGAATGAATCGGCTAGTTAGTACATAATTTTATGTGGCTAATTCTATTTTTTCTGGTGATAATTGTATGGTAGGAATACCAGCATCAGCCAGTACAAAGAATAGCTTGGCTGATGATAACTCCAAAGACTCACTAAAAGACATTGCTCAGCCAACGATTAAGATGAGTCTAAAGGGGCAAAACATGATCGATCAGCCATGTATTTGCTTTGAAAGTGAGGAATTTCGTCCTCCACGTAAACCTCTAACCCAAAGGGGTAACGAAATTAGATAGAGGTAAAGTCAGACTTATGAAAAAAATTTAATCAGTCAGTCAATACAATGTTTTATGTGGCTAATTCCAAATTACCTATTGAAAATCGAAATGCTGGAATACCAATATCTGCAAGTGTAAAAAAGAGCTTGACTGATACTGACTTGAAAGAATTGTCCAAAGACATATATCGGCTGAGGATTGAACTTGCTTGGCCGACTGATGAAGAAATTAAAGTATATTGGGACAATATCATTCTACAAGTAGCTCGATCAGTCAACATAACATTACATAATAATTTGATCCCGACTGATCATAACTATGCTATGATAAATTTGGGTATATGGTTGGCCGATGGCTGTCAGTCAATGTTTTGGCAGGCTGTGCAAAAATCTGACTCATCCAACTTTAAAGGGTGAATGGAATACTGTGATCAGCCAGTGTAATAGGGTTGAGTTGAAATAAAGACCACCTCAATGGTGATCCAGAATAAATAAAGTGCACATTATTTTGAAGTCCTACTGTTTGTTATTCTTTTACAAGTCCTAGTTCGATCAGCTATGGTTATGAAATGTTCCATTCCAGTATAATTTTAAATTTCAAAAATCTTATTGGCTTGATCAGCCATAAGACATTTAAAATTGGGGGCAGTTGTTGGCACCCACATATGGCGCCACTTGGCAGCCAACTTAGGGGTCATTTGGGGCGAACGGTTAAGGCCGATTGAGAGTCCATCCTAAAGAAAATTCTGAGTCTTGAGGACTTCTAACAAGCTATCTTAGGACAAAAACTTAGCTGGCAAATGGATAGTGTGATTACGTATTCCTATATATGCATATATATCTATATTGTTTGCTTATATAGTTTGAAGCAAGGAGTCCATGTAATTTGGGGTTCTAATTAAGCTGATACAAAATAGAATACTAGAGTAGATGCATACAAAGAGTTGTGATGAGGTTAAGTCTGGACAGAACTCTTATACTTAAGCTACTAAGGCAAACGAATACATAGTAGGCTGAAACGTGAAGACTGGCTGTATGGATAAGAGTCCGTTAAGATAATGACTCTAAACGTTGAGTAAGAACAAGTTTGAGATGGTATAGGCTCTTGAAAGTTACTTATATGACTTAGCTTGTGTATAAATGATACTATATATATAAATATATATATATATATCCGTATGTTTGTGTGTGTGTATATATATGATTGCTTCTTACAAGCTTGAGTTGAAGGGTTTGATCCACTTTGGACTCTAGCTAAGCCTCATGCAAAGTAGATGATGGGTACTGATGGAATTTTCATGGATAAGAACTCTTGTAATCAAGTTACCTCTATTGTGAAGTTGGTTATACAGAATATACATATAAACATAATCTGTGTATATACATGGATTAGTTGGTATTGCATAAAGACTCCTATAGATTTTGGCTACATTGGAAGACTTTGGTGAATCATGAACTTTGTACAAATGAAGGTTGCATTAAGGATGAATTTGAGTTGAACTAGGATTCTAGGAAAGCTGATGTGAAATGATTTACATTATTGGGAATTGAAAACACGTGCATTGATAGACATTTTATATTTCCTTTTATTATAATTTGTTTATTTCATTATTATCTTGTAACTGAGGGTTAGATACAGTGATGTAAACCTATAAATAAATACAAAGAACTCTGTATAAAGGGTTCCTAACAACCACAATTAAACAATTGCATCACGTGCAATCTGTCTCTCTCTCTTAATATTCTTCAGAATATTGCTCTATATCTCACTAGATCTACATCTCCCTCAGTTTTCTTGCTCTCGACCTCCTTTAATCAGTCCATCTGTCTATTTCTCCCTCCTTGGTATCTCCCTCCTTCTACATCCCTCCTTGGTACGATTCACTCTCGCAATTCTTTACGCACGGTTTAAAAGTCCTCTTGATTGAGGCAAGAAAAGAACTAAATAGGAAGTTTCGTATTCTCTCTCCCTAACTAATTGCTTGATCCAATATGGCCTCCAACTGAGATACTTGTGTTTGACCAATTATTTACATCGAGCTGACACCACGGCCCAGACACACCCGTAAACACAAATAATCAATTAGCCTACCTGACTGATTAATTAAGATCGAACAAAAGGATGCCAACATTTAGGTGTATTTACTGCCATTTACCAACTCTTTGACAGATTACAATTATATTGAAACAAATATCACTTTATTTTTACCTAAAATAAAAGAAAAAAAAATTATTGCAAAAGTAGTAATGTAGGTTGTGGTGTCAAGACTTTGATAAAGTTTTCGTCTCAAGCCTCCAATTGTGTTGAGCCATCCTGTCACTTGGGACAGAAAGTTGACATGAAGCCCATGGGGGACTCAACCACCTCTGGCAGAGTTAACAACCATTAAAAACATTAACTTTAACCATAAATTTACCAAAGTATTCTCAATTTTTATAATGAAAATAAAAGGTCTAAAATATTAATTAAAAAAGTGAGTAAGGTTTAATTTGTCATGATCATTTCACTCCAAATAGGATAGCAAACTCGTCAGTCTGCTCTAGCATCATTTTGAGCTACCAAAGTATATTGATTTTAAAATTTGAATTCCTGCAAAGACCTACAACCATATCGATATTGACTTTGCAGATCATCTCGACTCTGGAGATAGAGTATTTGGTTGATTGAAACTTAGATGTGGGGAGACTTACATGGTCACTGTGGGTAAGGACGGAGCCAATGAAGGCCTAGGGGCACATGCCCCCTCAACTTTTTAAAATTTTTAGTATGTTATGTATATTTAAAAAAAAATTTAAATATACCCCCTTAACTCTTGAAAATTTTCATGTCGCATTTATAATTTTTTAAAATTTTAAAAGTGACCCCTCTAAAAACAAAAATATTTTTCCATTTTGTATATATAGTACATTAAATTCTAAAACTGCCTCCTTAAAAAATATTTTTATTTTGTATATTATCTATTAATATTAAATTTTTGTGTTTATTACATTATGCCCCCTCTACAGAATTCCTGGCTCCGTCCCTAACAGCCTATGGGCTATTTATAGCTCACTCCATCTCCTCCATTTCTCTATATTATTCTAGAGTTACTATTTCTCATTATGTCATTTGTCTAGAAAGATAGAATCAAATTGGCCAAAGGAAGATGTTCATGAGTCTATGATAAAGTTTCTATCAATTCTTGCCATCAAATTAACACATAAACCCAGTAGCCCAAAGAAGATGTCCAAATAAGAACATTCACATGCAAACCGATAAATTATTCATACCAAAAGGTTTATATCCATTGATAAGTTGTGAAGAGTTTAACCATAAATAATCTTTTAATCATCCCATCAAGTTCTTTATCCTCTTGAGTCAACCCATTGGAGTAAGATATCCAGATTTTACTACTTTATCTCAATTTTCCCTTCTAGAAATTTCTAGAGTAGTGCATCAATTTTTAACATTCTTCTTAATTTTTTTCAAGTGACTTTTATTTTGTAACTTGAGTCTCATTATAAGTTTTTTCATTTAATGTATACTCTCTCCAATTTATATGTGGATCATTTTAAATAAATATAATGTAATAATATATTGAACTACATATTTTATAAAATTTTGATAATAGAAAGATGCTATTTCTTTTACTTCTCTTAAACATTTTTTCTATTTATGTAAAAAATATCTTACTTAATAACTTAAGTTATGAATCTAACTTATTTAATTTGAAAAACGCAAATTCTTGAATTTAACTTTGTTTCGAGACATGAAACAAAAATACCATTATAATCACCAAAAGCATGAAATTGCAATTACCAGTATTAAAAAAAATAATTGTTTTTCTCGTAAACCTTAATTTTGTCCCAAAAAAAAAACAGTTGTTGAGATAATTTCAAATACTTTCCATTATCCTTGAAATTGTAAATAATAATAATAATAACAATAATATTGTTAATAGTGTAATATATGATACAATATTCTAGTGGTTGATGGGTTTTTGGATGGGTGTGATGTATCATTTGTGTTGGTTTAATTGTTTGTATATCTGTGTAACTATTGTACTTTAGTGTTCATAATTATTTTTTAATTTAAGTGGTGTTTGACTAGATGAGTGTGAGAGGTACTATGTGTCAACTTGTGCAAATATGTGGAGGTAGTTATAAAATGTGTGTAATAAGAGTTTATAGGATGAGTTTGGGACACATGATATATAAGTAATTTGAGTAAGAATTCTTTGAACTCGAATGAAGTATGATGAATTCTTTGAACTCGAATGAAGTATGATGATGTAGTGGTAACCTAAAATAAAAGAAAAAAATAGTGGGAAAAGTAGTAATTAATGAAGGTTGTGGTGTTCAAGACTTTAATAAAGTTTTCACCTTAGGCCTCCAATTGTGTTGAGCCGCCCTGTCCCTTGGGATAGAAAGTCCAAAGATGCACTTGGAAGCTCAGGGAGACTCAACCACCTTTGGTAGAGTTAACAACCGTTAGAAACATTAACTTTAACCATAAATTTACCAAAGTATCCTTAATTTTTATAATGAGGGTAAAAAGGTCCAAAATATTTAAGCTTCAAATGGTAATTGAAAAAGTGAGCAAGGTTTAATTTGGTATTTCACTCCAAGAAATGGTAGTTTTGGCATTTCAATTTTTTTTATCAATTGGATTTTAACGGTCAACTAACGACAGGGGTGGTCAAGGTGAAGTCAACCAAACCTCAGGTGAGATTGACCGAACTTTTTCACTCGTTTAATCTGTGGGTTATAAAGGTAAACCTCAAAGAAGGTCAGAATAATTTACCCTAAAGATTTATATACATATTATATACTAGCTTAAAGCACGTGCGATGCATGTTGATTAAAAATAAAATAAAAATTTATTATGACACTCAAAACAGTCAAAACTATTATAACACATCCAAACACATTAATTAAAACACTCAAAACTATTTCCATTTTGTAACCTTGGTAATATAAGTTAACTATTATTCACATGGAATGAATCAAGTATAAATTATAAGAAATCAAAAGTTATAATTTAAAAATAAAAAAAGAAAAGGATTTTGCTTTTTTAAATTTAGAAATTAGAAATAAAAAGAAAGAGTTTTTCTTCGGTAATTCTATTCTTTTAATTTCAAAATAAAAAAGAAAAGGATTTTTATTGGGTAATTCTATTTTTTAATTTGAAAATAAAAAAATAGTGTATTGAAACTAAAAAACTCCTTTGTACTTTTGTATTATTTAATGGTCTCAAGTATATATATATTATCTATGTTAGACAAACTTTAAAACTATTAATATAATAAATATTTTAATTTGTAAAAGGATTTTACCCATCTTTATATATTAATATGTATATGTTTGTCTAATTCTATTTATTCTTTCTCTTACACTTCATTCCTAACACAAAATCTTACTATTTTTAAAATTTAAATAATTTACGGAGTTTCAAATCATTTAATTTAATTAGAATTATTTTTTTTCTTAAATGTCTAAAGAATTTCAAATCCATTTAGAGTGGCTTAATTATGTTAGAATTCCAATTTAGTTCACACTTCATCCCTAACACAAATTCTTCCTATTTCAGAAAAAAAAAATTATAATTCTTATTTTTATAACTTTTCTAATTCTATTTATTCTTTCTCTCACACTTCATTCCCAACACACTATCTTTTTACTCTTAAATTTCAAAAAAAATAAAAATATATATATATTATAATTCTTATATATTGATATTTTTTCTAATTTTATTTATTCTCTCACTAACTCCATTCCTAACACATACTCCAGAAATATAATATTATTTAAATAAGTATTTTTTTTTCTAATTCTATTTCTTCACTCTCTAACTTCATCCTTAACACAAACTTCTAAAATATAATATTATTTATTACACAACCATTATCAATTATATATCTCTAAGTGCATTATGCATATAAAATCCAATCATTTTCTGTTAGAATTAATATTTCGAGCTAGACACAAAAAGCCTACACCAAATATGGCTTAATTAGGTTAGAATTTCAATTTAGTTCACACTTCGTCCCAAACACAAATTCTTCCTATTTTAGAAAAAATAGAAATAAAATTATAATTCTTATTTTTATAACTTTTCTAATTCTATTTATTCTTTCTCTCACACTTCATCCCCAACACACCATCTTTTTATTTTTAAAATTCAAAAAAATAAAAAATATATATTATAATTCTTATATATTGATATTTTTTGTAATTCTATTTATTCTCTCACTAACTTCATTCCTAAAACGTACTCCTAAAATATAATATTATTTCAATAATTTTTTTCCTAATTCTATTTCTTCACTCTCTAACTTCATCCCTAACACAAAATCTTAAAATATAATATTATTTATTACACAACCATTATCAATTATATATCTTTAAGTGCATTATGCATATAAAATCCAATCATGTTCTGTTAGAATTAATATTCCAAGCTAGGCACAAAAATCTACACCAAATATATTTCTAGCAGCTACATCAAATGTCAAAAAAGAGACCATACATATATCTATGTATCCTTCTTACGACATACAAGTTGATTACCAAGAGAGATGGTTAAATCTCTCTTGGTTAAATATATATACATACATATATATACACTACTACGTACCAGAATTATTATTATATGTTGATCAATGATTACCAAAATACATTGTACATGTTCTTCATAGATCATATAGACGTACATAAATGCATATATATGCGTAATACGTACTGTGTATTTAATTAGTACACAAACACACAAAATAAAAATAATTCATGTAAAACATACTGGACGAATCATGCATGTATGGTAGTTTAAGAAAATTACCTGTAGAACGTTTTGAAATTTTGTGAAAATTAAACCTTCTGAAATCACCCGCTTTAAATTATTGAATCTCTCGTATTGCAATAATACATGACCAAATTAATTGTTTATTTGTATATATAAAGGAAAGTGTTTTTCTTGGGAAATAATTTAAATAAAAAAGTAAATTTAGAAATTAGAAATAAAAAGAAATGGCTAATAAAAAAGGAAAAGGTTTTGCTTGAGAAATAATTTAAATAAAAAAGGAAAGAGTTTTGCTTGGGTAATTCTATTTTTTAAATTAAAAATAAAAAAAGTGTACTGAAACTAAAAAACCTTGAACTAAGATGAACATGCATGTATGCTAGTTTAAGAAAATTACCTGCAAAACGTTTTGAAACTTTGTAAAGAAATCACTCTTTTCAAATTATTGAATATCTTATAATGCAATAATACATGATCAAGTTAATTGTTTATTTATATATATAAGGAAAGGGTTTTGTTTGGGAAATAATTTAAATAAAAAAGTAAATTTAGAAATTAGAAATAAAAAGAAAGGGTTAATAATAAAGGAAAGGGTTTTGCTTGATAAATAATTTAAATAAAAAAGGAAAGAGTTTTGCTTGGATAATTCTATTTTCAATTTTTAGAATAAAAAATAGCGTACTGAAACTAAAAAATCCCTTCATACATCGTACTTTTAATAGTAGTATAGATATAGATATACAAAAATTACAAATGTAAAATCATTATACCTGGTATTGGTATGAGTCGAGATTGATTGTGCCACACTCTCTTTGGGGTCCTAATTCTTATAGCCATTTAATCCTAACATAAAAGAAAGAAAGAAAAAAAAGCATTATAAAAACAGTAAAAAGTACATGTCAGATAGGAAGTACGGATACTTCGAAAAATCTCTTGATCCTACTAGACAAATATCTGATATGGATACGTAGGATACTCTTTTTAAGGTCCTATCACACACGTATCCAATAAGTTTGTCCATTTGTTAACATTACAGCGCCTTTAAAAATAAAACCTAGAACGGGAAGCTTCGTTTTGCAGCTTGACGAGGGATGGAGTGAAGTCACTACCTCCCAAGCAGCATCAGCATGTATGATTCCAGTTATGGGGTGTTCTGTTCTTCAGAATTGGAAAATTTTCATGCTCTGTTTCTAATAGACTTGCAAATCACAATACAAATTGGATTATATTCAATTTCCTTCACATGCTACATATGTCATTAGACTCATTTCCTTCGCATACAATTTGTCAGTGATGGACTAGTACTAAATACTGTAAATTATGTGGAACACTTTTCCCCCTAGTACTCTCTCTCTCTCTCAAGATAAAGTCAATGAATGCGTATGGCATTTGCTCTGTTTTCAGTTGGAAAACTTGCCAAACCAACGATCTATATGGGATGGAAATATGGGGCTGTGAAGTCTAAAAAATGTGAATGACCAGAGCAAACCAGACTAACTCATGCGCATTACATGAACAAGAAGAATGCATATGTTTGCGGATCATGTAAAGAACATGAAGATTATATCTAGCTCACAAACGAGTCGATAGAAGCCAGAATGGCAGGGCAATAAACAGATCAAGCTTTGCTTGGCTGAACTTGGATTGAATGCAAGCCAAGCCAAAGCTTGACCTGAGATAGCATAAGTAGACATTTGGAATTTCATTCAAGTGTAGCTTTTTCTAACTTGATCAAGCTTCTTCTTTTAACTCTCTTCATTTTTGTAACTCTCTTCATTTTTGTGTCAACATACTACAAAACCTAGTAAGTAGTTTATTCATTCACAAATGCACAAGCCCACGCAACCTTGGATCGAATTGAGGCTAAAAAACTCAAATTCAAGCACGGCTCACTAGAATCGTCAACAAGTTGTTTCAAATGTTGAGCTCAAGCCATTCATGAGCAGCTTGGTTCGTCTAACAAACCAGTTTGGTCTCAACCTAGCTATTTATATTTGTGAACCTCTTGCAAACTCTTTTTCATCTATCTATATCAACCTCCTTCGATCCAACCCATCTATTTATCGATCTTTTTATTCTATTTTCTCATCTATCTATATTAACCTCCTTCGATCCAACCCATCTATTTATCGATCTTTTTATTCTATTTTCTTCAATGGATCCCATTCTACTACTCCTTTCAATCTTGTTCATCTTCCTTGCATTAAAACTCTATCAGCAGCCAAGGTTTAAACTTCCACCAGGCCCACGCCCCTGGCCTATTGTGGGAAATTTTTACCAAGTAAAACCAGTGACTTGTCGGTGTTTTGCTGAGTGGTCAGAGACTTATGGTCCAATCATATCGGTGTTTTTGGGTTCGTCACTGAACATAATCGTCTCAAACTCAGAATTGGCAAAGGAAGTACTCAAGGACAATGATCATCAGTTAGCAAACAGGTCCAGGACCAGAAATGTCAATATTTTTACCAAAGATGGAAAGGACCTTACATGGGCAGATTATGGGCCTCACTATGTCAAAGTTAAAAAGATTTGTGCCCTTGAGCTATTCTCTAGAAAGAGCATTGAAGCTCTTAAGCCTATTAGAGAATATGAAGTCATGGCTATGGTTGAATCCATCTTCAATGACTACTTCACAAATGCTAATAATTATGGGGAAAAAGCTTTGTTGGTGAAGAATTATTTGAGACAAGTATCATTCAACAACATTACAAGAATGGTACTTGGGAAGCGATATTCTGGTTTTAAGGGTGATGAAATAGATGATCAAATATTAGAGTTCAAGGCGATTGTGGCCCTTGATATAAAGTTTGGCCGACCATCTGGCATTGCGGAGCACATCCCATGGCTTCGATGGATGTTTTGGGTCAAAAAGAAACAACTTGACGAGCATCAATTGCGAAGGGACATTTTAACCCGAGCCATAATGGAAGAGCATACAATTGCCCGTGACAGGACTGGTGTTGCCAGGCAACATTTTGTGGATGCATTGCTAACTGTCCGAGAGAAATATGACCTCGACGAGGACACCATTGTGCGACTACTTTGGGACATGATCGTTGCAGGCACACACACTAGTATGATAGCAGTGGAATGGGCCATGGCGGAGCTGATCAAGAACCCAATTGTCCAACACAGGGTCCATGAGGAGCTAGACCGTGTAATTGGAACGGACCGTGTGATGACTGAGTCCGACCTAGCCAAGCTTCCTTACCTACAATGCGTGGCCAAGGAGGCGCTACGGTTGCATCCTCCTACTCCCTTAATGCTTCCCCATAAGGCCAACGTGGATGTCAAGATTGGTGGCTATGATATTCCTAAGGGTTCTAATGTTTTTGTAAATGTTTGGGCAGTCGGACGAGATCCGACAGTGTGGACGGACCCACTCGGGTTTCGGCCTGAACGGTTTATGGAGGAGAATGTTGACATGAAGGGGCATGATTTTAGGCTACTTCCATTTGGTTCAGGGAGGCGGGTGTGCCCTGGAGCACAACTTGGCATCAATTTTGTCACCTCAATGTTGGGTCATCTATTACACCATTTCCAGTGGACATTGCCACAAGGGGTGAAGCCAGAGGAGATTGACATGCTAGAGAATCCTGGAGTGGTGGCCTCCATGAGGACTGCATTAGAAGCTGTTCCAACACTCAGGCTGCCTACACACTTGTATAGGTGTGTGGAAATGGATATGTGATTGTTGCTTTTGATTTCTCCTTTGTTACTTAATTGAAGAGTTTATGTACTCTTGGTGGAATTATTTAATAGTTATTTTGAGTGATCGATCTTATGAAATTAAGATTGACATAATAAAATTATTGTCATTTGGTTGGCATCAAATTAATTCCGAAGATTTGTTGGAACCATAATGGATATACATGTTTAATCATGTAAGGATATGCAATCATTTATTTTTTTATCTATGAAATCAAAGAAATTACAAGGAAATACAAGCATGCACGTGAATGATGAGGCAGTGCTTATTTTGTTGCTAAGTATGAATTGCAGCATAGTGGGTGATGTGGATGACATCTTCAGGCTTAGAAGGTGGATGAGTCCTGTTTCTTATCCTCAACTGCTGGTACTCTTTGTATAGGAAGCCTCTGTACTTTGGTGGCTCTCCAATGTCTTTAGTGAACTGTGACAATGGTTCAACCCACTTGTCTCCTTGCAAGTTATAGAAGAAGGCGAACGAGTGTCGGCTCCTTCCTTTCCATCTCACTACTCTGTGAGTTACACTCTTAAATTTCTGGTTGCTTAACACCTTCAAATACATATGAGCGCCAAAAAAATAGGAAAACAGTGACATGGTTAAGATTTGCTATATAAAATGCTTGTATCACCTAACCTTTGGAAATATTAATTATGTGAAAGGTGAGTTAAATTTATGAACAGAAGATGCTGTGTGTGAAACCAGAAACAAAAATAGATGTATATATCACCTTATTTTTTTTATTTTATCCTTTTTTTTTAATTACATTTCAACCCTTTGAATGAATTATGGTTCTTGATTTTACTGTTACTCGATGAAAAATATGAACACTAGAAGTGATTAGACTTTCAAAGTTTCGGAATGCAAATTAATGCATGTATATACCAGCCAATAGGTTTGATAGAAAAATTATTATTATTATTATTATTATTATTATTATTATTATTTATTTACCTGAATAACATCACCAACATTAACAACTAATGTGCCATCAGCAGGAACCACCGGAATCCATTCCCCGTCCTTGCGGACTTCTAGGCTTCCAACTTCATCCTGCAACACGAAGGTGATACAATTTCCATCTTCATGTTCGGATATTCCAGTATTCTCAGAATTTGATGCCGGAAAGTATTTGAAGGCCACCATGTAATCGCCGCTTCTATCATGATTGTATTCTCTCAAGAAATTAGAAGGAAGACCTAGGCACTGGTTTATGATGCTCTCCACCACCTGACCTGTCTTGGTCAAGAGGGTGAACATTTCTTCCAAAACTTCCCTGGAAATATTTACCAAAAATTAACATGTTATCATGAAAATTTAAGTTAATTACTACTTTTCAGTTTCACATTGTGAGAACAATAAAAGCTTGCAATCTACAATTATTAGTACTTCACAGGAATGCTTTGGACTACAGTCACAATTGCACGACTGTCCGATCTCATATTTTGAATTTAGTACGTTAAACTTAGACTTCATGTGATACCATTTGATTCGACACACGTGGTTGAAAAGTTGTGACAATCATGAATGTCCATAGCTATCTGATCTATCATACTTTTTTTTTATTGTTATTTTCAACTGATCTAAAGACTTAATTTGTTAAAATATATATGTAACTTTATAGTGTTTCAGTATTGTATATGTTATGCAGTGAACTTCATGAAGGCAATGAGAAAAAGTAATGACATATATATACCGGAATTGGGGTGGGTTTTTGGGGAAGACATTGAAGTTAGATCCAGGTGGAGACATCAAGAAATACTCATTCTTGTCAGCCGAGTGCTCCGGCTGCTTGCCGTAACCGGCTGGAAGAGGTGCACCAGGCACAGGACTAGAGTTGTGCTTCTCTTGAGCCGAGGAGTTGAAAAATGTCTTAGACAGTTCCATGGCATGGCTCATCAGATTAAGGGACACCCCATGGTTCACAATCTGGAAGAAACCATACTCGGAGCAGGCTTGGCCGATTATGTCCATGGCCTTCTTCTTGCCATCATCATCACCACTCCTAAAGAAAGGAGAGAGATCAACTGTGGGAATACTTGAGCTATCCATTACTTTCAATTCCACTTAGTAAATGTCACAACTTATAAAGAGTTTTCATTTGTATTTTTGTCCTTAGGCGACCTTGTCTTGTGTACTGGACTAGTCGTTTAACAATTTTAGATTCTATTTATGATTATCAATTTCTTCCCTCTTTTCCTTTTTCCCATTATTTTTCTGGTGAAATTAAGCTAGGTGAAGGGAACTATTAACTATACTGAAAAATATATAGACTTGTAAGACCTCACTTCCCATAAGAAACCATTTCAAGAAATTGTATACTCCTGCGCACCTACCCTTTTCATAAATAAGGTGGACTAAACAAATCGAAGAAGTGTTTGTTCCTCTATCTACATCAATCAATACAGCCAATTAGGAAAAATAAAAAATACAAAATAAAAAATAAAAAATTTGAAAAAGCTTAAACATAATGAATCATCAATCCAGTGACTTGGAGAGAGAGAGTCTAATTCACTGTGAAGCACTTGTGTCATAATCAAATTGAAATATATATTGGTTGTGTATCAGATTCACAAGCATGCCCAAGTTCTTTACGTTTTTTAAAATCAATTACATCGTCTCTCTGGGAAGATGGCTAATTAAAATAGCTAACTATGAATTGAAAATACATTGCAACATTACTTAATACTTTTAGTAAGGGAATCAATACACGTATAAAGTGGTCCTACATACAACCAAATTTCAGTGTTTAATTAAGTCTCGCGTGAATCCAAAACGATTCCTACTTATCTTCTAAGCCAAATGAGGAAAGCAGTGTGTCAGCAAACCAAACAGGATAAAGGGCATGTTAGTAAAAATAAAGTGTTTGTTTATTAATAATGACAATTATCATGAATATTAATGAAAAATTTTGATTTTTGTCTAGTTATGGAGCCAAAACTTCAAATATCTTAAATACCAAAAAGTATTGTAACATTTTCAACTTAACAAAAGTAATTACAAATACATCAATATATACTATTTTGGTCCAAATTACCCTTCACTTTTTTAACTAATACTCAATTGCCTTTTTCTCTCTTTAAACACCACTATCGTACCCCACCCTTACAACCACCACCACCACCACAGTGCCCACATACCCCTACAACCACCACCACATTCCCACCCCCTCAAGTGCCACGACCATCTCACCAACAGTCCTTCCCATGGTCTAATAACGTAATATATATATAATAATTGTAGAGATAGATTATCCTTTTATGACTCGGACGGAGTGGTGGAGGGGGAGACCGGGGAATTCGAGGTTGAGGCCGAAGAAGATCTGGCTGTCGAAGCCTAATCCAAGAGGCCCAATGGAAACGGATCTAGGTGTTTGGGCAGAACTGCACGTGAGGGAGCTCGAAGGAGAGATTCACGCATTGAGTGTTGCAAAAGACGTGTGAGCGCGTGGTTGTGAGTAGATCTTACCCGCGATGCTGTGGGCGGCTCGTGAGAAAATGGATTGAGTTGATTCCGGTGGTGATGCTTTCGTAATAACTAGACGATTAGTTTGGTGTTGACTGAACGCCACCATAGCCACCACCATCGTGCTCCAGCACATTGGCTGGCCCTTCGCGAAAGGGTGCTTCCAGAAAGGGGACATTGTCGATTTCGGTGGTGATGCCTTCGTAATAAGTAGACGATCGGTTTGGTGGTGACGAAACGCCACCACAACCACCGCCATCATGCTCCAGCACATCAGCTGAGCATTCTCAGAAGGGCACTTCCAGAAAAGGGACGTTGTTGTCTTGTTTCATCGCGTCGGTGGGTCAGTGAGGAGGGTAATTAGATAATACTATAAAAAGCTAATGAGGGGTAGTTTAGACAATATGTCTAAATGAACAATGAAAGTTGACATATTTGTATTTACTTTTTGTTAAGTTGAAAATGTTGCAATAGTTTTTGGTATTTGATGTATTTGTAGTATTGGCTTCATAACTGACAAAAATCAAAAATTTTCCAATATTAATTCCCATATATACATGCATAATGAATTTTTAAATATAAAAAAATTATTTAGCTGCTTAATATATGATAGTAATTGTAAACATATTTGATGGATTTATTTTTCATTTTTTTTATTATTATTTTTTATATATATAGGTAAGACACATACACTTATATGAACTCTAAATGTCCTTTTTAAGAAGTACAGGAGAAACAACCCCAACTAATTTTTATTTGCTATTTATGGCCTATTAGTAATGTTCATCTTGGTGTTATTAATTGGTACTACACTTATATATCTGAATTTATTTATTAAAAAATATAATTTTTTTCAAAGAAAGGCAAGTGCTTACACTAATGGCTAGTCAATGGCGTTTGCTTATGCTTTCAATGCGGGAAATATTCGTTTGCAAGATGTAGTTCATAAAAAAAGGTAACTAACAGTGAATATATATTTTTATTTTTAAGAAAGAAATAGTTGTGGAGATTTTTTTTATTTTTTATTTTATTAAAAAGGGTAAATTAGAAAATAAAATATTAGCTAAATGGCATAACTAAAACTTTTATGAAGTCCTAAGAAGCATGGACACAACTAAGTTGATACGTCAAATTCTAAAAAAAAAAGATATTGGGCACAACTAATATATGTATATAAATTTTTATTTGTATATCTATCGAGTAAGACAATTATAAAACTTTAATTAATATATATATATATATATATATATATATATATATATATGATATTACTCTTGTATCGTGTCATTATAATTATGCTTTTGTTCATTACATACTATAACCTATGTTTGTTGTCAATTTTTTAAAGATAAGAGGTTGGACACTTTGATATATGCTCATAGTGTTGTTTCTAGGATTGTTATGTATTCTTTTTATATAACACGAAGAGTCTGGAATGTATTGGACGATTGTTCGAAATGTGTCGGCTAAACGTCCAAGATGTGTTGGCTAAGTATATGAAATAATAAAAAATATCATTTTCTCTAATCCTAATTTTAAGACACCGATTCAATATTTTCGAACACAACATCAGTTCATTTTGTGGTGTAGAAGAACTAAAATGGTGGTTTATCATTACTTTCACCTTTTAAAATTGGTGAAGCAAAAATTTACCACAAACTGGTCAAACGCCAACCTGTAAAAAAGAACAAGAGAAGGGTAATCGAGAGGGCACCGGAGCGATGCCGGCCGACTACGCTCCGACGATCAAGTGAGAAATCAAAAGGGCTTTTTTAAAGCTGCAAAGGAACTCAAAGGGTATTTATGGTAAAATCATTCTTCTTATCCATGTCACCTAGGAGTCAAACACCCCATCAGATGCCCCCTATTCATGAGGGTCGCTTGTCGGATATCAGGAACATTTGGTGTTTTAATGGATACTTGAACCACTAGCCTGGCCCACCTTTTTTTTTCCTTTTCGTGGGCCCGGACTTATACGCGCGCGTGGGCCATGCGCCTGGCGCCCCTCCTAGGCCGCCCAGCTTAAGCCAGGCGCGGTGGGATGCGCGGCTTTGGCTATGCTCAAGATGGGCCAGTTTCTTCTTAGGCCCGACTTTTGGTCGGGCCAGTTTCTTTTTGGGCCCGTCGCTTGGTCGGTATATAAGAACCCGATTTATATATATATATATATAAAATGATTGTCACTTTGAAAAAATCGAACCTTAGCTAATAAGCTCTAATGCTCTCACCCTAACCATTATGTCAATGACTCACTTGGTTAATATACTTTAACTAATAAACTTCATAGCACAGCTTACCCACCATTTGCTAAAATTTCTTTTAACGAGTTGTGCCCCCGTAGGGTCGGTTGACAATGTTTTCAGGATTAATTATCTCGCATTTTTCATTAAAGGCCCTCGTTAGAGTTGTATCCTCGTAGGGTTGTGTCCCCGTAGGGTTGTGCCCCCTTAGGGTTATTTTAACAATGTTCTCGGAATTCATTCATCCCGCCTTTTTCATTAAAGGCCCTCCTTAGAGGTGTATCCCTGTATGGTTTAATTGTAATCTCGATATTCATTCATCCTGCCCTTTAGTAAGACGAGGCGGTAGGCTCGCCCTTTAGTAAGGGGAAAGTTAGGGTTATTTAAACAAAACCCAATTGATATAATATAATATTGTATATTTTTTCAATTGTTTTGTCAAATTGAAGATGCACATGTATGCATGGTACATATTTGTTTGTTATGTATTAGGCACGATTCACATAATCAAGTAAAAAATATGCATCGATTAAATATTAAATTCAAATATCATCATAGCAATTTTGCAAAAAGTAGATTCTCAAGTGTATATATAAATCAAGAGTAACTATTTGTACAATAATTAGATATATAGTAGATGACAGAGGGAGGCTTTTTTTTTCTTTTTCTTTTTCTTCTTTTGACCACCAATCCATGGTGTGTTATTTGGACCATATATTTTGGTCTAGTAGTGAAATTTTTTTTTTTACTCAAGTCTTTGTCTACTATCAATTGAAAATTCGCTGTGTAGCTCCAACATATAATATATGCTTGTTTATGTTAGAATTCTATGAAAAATCATGCTATCAGAATAAGAGCATACAACTATATGCAAATTTATCAATTGTATAAAGAGAGTACGTATTTTACCTTTTGCCCCAATTGAAGACAGAGGGTGTGATGGTGAACGAGAGGGTTGATATTCTGGCAAAACACATCATACTCACAACAAATTAGTATTGCTGTTTAGATCACTCAAGTAGGTTGGTTGCAATATTTGACAACTAAAAGTCACAAAATAGATGTTGCCTATCTTTCTTCACACATTACCGTATCCTCCAAACCTTGGGGTAATTACCCTAAATGACTTTAGTAACTTTCCTTTCTGGCTGGCATGTCATCCTTGTAATTGCGAGAGATTCGGAATCCCATATTAGTTGCCCCTCATTCACAAGAGACAACTTACTCGTCACTCGGGAATGTATATCTTTTCTTTTTAAATTCTCATTAACTCGTGAATAGAAAACATTAAATACCACACATTAAATATATATATGTAAGTTCCACAGTAAATTAATAACTTTCCTACGAGTGTAGGCACAAAATATAGCACCTAAAAACACGTACTTTTAAAGTACGTTTAAAATATTCTAAACTCATGAAAGATCATATCCATATAGATAACAAACTCACATGTATATACACATATTAATCTATACATATGAGCTTGCAATTGGAAATGGAGCCGGGTACTTAAACGATCTGTTTAGTATGTGAATGATCATATATATTTTGAAAATGTGCAATGTGAAGTCACATAGCAGTAATGACAATGGGTATTGTAATGACAATATGTGGGCCCAATAAAAAAAATTGAATTGTTGTTTGATAATTTACAAACATAAGGACCTATAATGCATACATGGGTGCATATATATACCAAAGTTGATTAACAAAATTGGATCATACATTTGGGGGGAAACTTTTTTTTGGGGTGCCAAGTGCACCATGCCAACACTTTTATGGTATTAGTGGGCCCAACCATTTTTGGGGTGCCAAGTGCATGCAACACCTTTATGGTGTTGGCCTTAAGAAGTAGTGGGCCCAATCACTTTTGGAGTGCCAAGTGCACCATGACAGTACCTTTATGGTGTTGGTTTCAAGAAACAGTGGATCCGGTCACTTTTGGGGCACTGGCATGAAACGAAGAGCATCATATCTACTTAACATGTAGATACAACATATGCTTTAATTATACGTACTGCCACGTGAGTATCAAGAATTTAAAACTTTATTTCACTTATTTACAATTGTGAATATATAACTGAAAATTTTCAATAAACAACATGTATTTCAAAGTGATATTTATAACCACATGTGAAATTTAAATAGATAAAATTATTCAATGTAATAGTATATTTAGAACTATAATCAATTGACTCAGGCCAACACTATTACTATGCATTTTTTATCTCATATATATCAATTGGGTTAATAGATATGCTAGCGGCTCGGCTCATATATATATATATATATATATATATATATATATATATTTGATTGCAAATCAAAAATGGCCTTTTCACATATCACGGCTATACATATATTTATATATATTGTACAAGTACCATATAGTTTGAAATAAGGACTAAAAAGCAATGAATGTCAAATATTGTGATATGTACACAGATTGTTCAACACATGATACATGCACATATATGTAACATAAATTGAGCCAAAGTATCATGATGCCCAAAAAATAAACTCAATTTTCATCAAAACTTTTTTTTTTATTTTTTTATATCAAAAGATACAATATAATGCAATATAATATTTGTATCTTTTAAACTCAAATTGTAAACATAAAAGAGTATGTCGATTACATGGAATCGGCAAAAGTATATGGATCAAATAATGGCATTCAAATATATCCAACTATGGATATGATATCGATTGTTAGATTTAAATTGAATAATCAACCTCTAGAAATATAATAATAAAGAAATTGATTAAAAGAGGATTTTAGCAATCAAACTGGATGGGAGCAATAATTTATTGAGAAAGTTATTCGTTCCCAAAGACGGCGCCAACTGATGAAGCAAAAATTCACCCCGAACTTGTCAAACGCCAACCTGTAAAAAAGGACAAGAGAAGGGTAATCGAGAGGGTACCGGCGTGGTGTCAACCGATTACACTTCGACGATCAAGTCAGAAATCGGAAGAGCTTTTTTAAAGCTGTAAAGGAACTCAAAGGGTATTAATTGCGTACCTTGGTATATGTATCATCCTGTATTTATAGTGACCAAGTGAGGGTGTGCCCTAGTAAAACTCTGTCTCTTCAGCTTCCTTTTCCCACTTAGAGACAACCAATCTTGGTCAAAGCATTCTTCTTATCCACGTCACCTTAGCACTATCCTCCCACATTATACGTTTCATATTAGGAGTCAAAATACCCCATCAAAAATAGGATATTTTAGATAATTAATCTGTTAAAAAAATTCAAGAAAATTCTTTGGCATATTAATTTGTTATATCAAAAAATAAAAGTAAAAGAAGGCATGCAAATACGAGTAAAAAGTTTTTTTTAAAACTAAAGATTCACACAGCCATTTCATTGTGTGGAGAAAATAAGAGTGTGCAAATTCTCGAACTCTCAATCTTCTCTCTCTGTCTATTTCGTTTTTAATGTTGTCC